>CM076574.1:223013805-223540036 GCA_034641835.2 Pinus albicaulis
TAAGAGGTTACACTTCATTCCTAGAACAAAATAAACATCTGCTATGGATTTCTTTGCACTTATCCTTGTTAATACATTTACATTTCATTTTCCCATAACAGAAACTTTGCTATCAGTTCATAGTGTGACTTGTGACTTCACACTCTCATCTAAAATAGAAAACATTGCTAAGTTTCATGTCATATGGTTACTACAACCGGAGTCTAGAAACCATAAATCCTCACTTTTTTCGTCACCCATATTACAAGCTAAAAACAAATTATCTTGGCTGATATTTTCTCTAGTGAAATTTGCACTAGTTCTACTTCCCATATCATGCTGGTTCTTTCTACATTCATTAGCATAATTTCCATATTTCTTACAATAGTGACATTAGACATTGGACTTATCATACCTTTGTCCTTTAGCATTCTGCTGACCACTCTGCTGGCTGTTGCCTTGGCCATGGCTGTGATTTTGACTGTTGCACCTTCCATGTGAATGTGAAGGGTTGTCCCTTCCACCTTTGTTTTGGCTTCTGCCTCTTCCTCTTTTGTTCCCTCTGCCTTGCCCTCTTCCTCTTCCGAAAGACATCTGGGTCTTAAAGGCATGTTCCAGAGATGAGTTTTCACTCCTACCCAATCTCTGCTCATGAGTCATCAGTGATGCATGTAGCTCATCCACTGTGAATTTTGTGAGATCCTTAGTCTCCTCTATGGTGGTGACAATCACATCGAATCTTGAGGGTAGACTCCTCAAGAGTTTTTCCACAATCCTCTTCTCTTCAAGAGTCTCTCCATGAGATCTTATTTGTGTGACCATTCCAATCACATGAGTGAAGAATGAGTCAATAGCATCTAACTCTTTCATACAAAGAGTCTCAAAGTCTCTCCTCAGCAACTGAAGTTTTTCTGTCTTCACTTTTTCCATGCCTTGATAGGCTGTCTTGAGAGTTTCCCATGCTATGAATCTCTTGGTATTCTTATCCTCGAAACACTCTGCCACAGCATTACAAAAGAGCATTGGAGTCTTTATTCTTATTGCTCTTCAGCATCTCTCTTTCTGCCTGAGTTAACATATTAAACTCATGTTCATCTACTGGCTCTTTAAAGCCTTCCTCAACAAATTCCCATAAGTCTTGGGAGAAAAATAATGCTCTCATAGTTATTGACCAGTAGTCATAATTTTTCCCATTAAACATTGGGAGATGGATATTTCCCATACCCATACTAGTGCCGGCTCCAGCCATTCTGCACTCTTAACTATGATTCAAAAACACTTGACTGTTCTGCAACAGTAACACAAAAACTATATAGAGAATTACCTTTGGATTCTTTTGGCTGAGTCTTCACACTGCTGAAGAAGCTACTGCAGTAAAGAACTCATTTCCTTCAGCTTATTTGATCTTCAAAGAGCCTGGACTAGCTTTGATACCATGTTGGAATATTGAAAATTCCATAACAATAAATGGGGAATAAAACTCCCCTCTTCAACACAGAGAAAATATTAAAATTTCACTTAAAGGAGACAGAGTTCAACACTGAAAAATTATATTTCATTCACTGTAAAAATCTATTACAATAAAAAAAACTTCTTCTTCTAAGAGAGATTACAAAATGCTGGACTGTTACAAGACACAGTGCCAAACAAAACTCTTATTTGTCTCACACAGAAAATACTCTGTTCACTCTTCAATAAAATAAACGCACTGTTGTGCAATTCAAACTTTTACACTCTGCTGTATGTAAAAATTAAAACTTACAAACTGTTTTTCACCTTTTTACACATTGTTGTGTAATAAAAATTACATACTGTCTATTTTAAAAAAAAATTACAATGTTTTTTGCCCCGTAACATATAAAACACATTATAACAAAATTAAAACAAATCTAGTTTAAAAGGACTTCGTTTGGGGCCCACTAAATGTTTTAATATATATATATATATATATATATATATATATATATATATATATTAAATCATAACAAACCTTGGATAAATCTTTTAACACCATGGTATATGTTTTAAAATTTAAAACATAACGAAACTTTAATAAACTCTTTAACCTGGTGGACCCCACTGGACTTGAAACAAAAATTCAACCAAATCGAAATGATCATTTTCGCGTTCCAAAATGGCCTATTGAAGTCAGCGAATTTTGTGACGTGAATTCTCAATAGAATACACCTTATAAAAATTCGGGTCCGGATTTTGGTAATGCAACTCACTCAACAAAAACAGCGTGATCCAATATATTTACTCCACGTGGCCCTTTCAGACATAAAAATCTGGCAGTGAATTTATGAGCTTTGAATGTGGTGGTTGCAGGAATTAAGAGGCGATAAGGACAACATTTGAGTTTTCTGGTTGCGTGGTTTGGAACCACAATCTCTTCAATGCTGAGGCGACTGCTGCAGAGCCATTAAACAACAACTTGCAGGTTTAATTAAATGCAGATTTTAATTTCTGGATGGCGTGCTGTAGACAAATTCCTGTAGCGTTTGTCCTTCTCTGCGTTGCTGCAGTTGAAGTTAAACTTCAACACTCACCCTTAAATTCAACTGTTGGGTTTTCTAGCATACCCAGGCATTTCCCGAAATGTTCAAAGCTTTTCTGCGCAAGTGGCTTTGTGAAGATATCTGCAATAGTGCAAGTAACTTCCCAAGAATTGTTCAATGACTGAATTTTTTGTTCAATGACTGAATTATTTTTTCATACAGTAACACGAGAGACAATTCATGCGCTTACCATTTCAATGTTCGGATTTGACTTCCAGAGTACATTTCACTGTGGGTTCTGATTTCTAAACCTTATTATAGGTTGAGATCATAACCACCAGAGGTTATAAGCCTCAAAACTACATAATCATCCCTGCGGGTAGAATTTCTGTCCATTTATTGATGTTGGGTAACATTGGTCCATTGTTCAATAACCATGGCCATTACTATGACTATCATTTTCCATCCAAGGGATTCTACATGCTCTCTCCTGTTCTTGATCAGACAAGCTATTACACTATTCTACATGATTGGTGCCTCGGCACAGACACCACGTATGTGCGACGGAGAGAGACCACTACGTATGTGCGACGGTAAAAACCATACAAAAGGGAGTAAAATTGAGAGCAATCTGAACACAGTTTTGGATAATCTTGTTCAACGCACGTCCCAAACAGGGTTTAATATTTCTATGTATGGCCAAAGCCCTGACGAAATATATGGCCTTCTCCAGTGTGATGGATACTTAACAGCTCAACAATGTTACAATTGCTCACAAGAAGCAATAGATGCCATTGGAGAAGTTTGTGAGAATGCCAATGGGGGTAGAGTTTGGTTAGAAGATTGCTACTTACGTTATGAAAACGGTAATTTCATCGGTCGACTGGACGAGGTTGGACAAAAACATTGTTACAGTCAACAGAATGTTTCCAGCCCTGGTGTCTTTAACGTGGCTGTTGAGAAGCTACTTAACAAATTGTCAGGTGAAGCAATTACATCTGGATCTGGGTTATATGCTTCCGGGAAAACTATAGACTCCTTGTCTCGAGAGATCTATGGTACTGCCCAGTGCTGGAAAGATATATCGGCTGAGGACTGCACAAATTGCCTGTCAGTCACAATCAATCAAATAGTCACAACTTATGCCGGATGTGAAGGAGTTGAGGTTTATTTTGGAAGCTGCAAAATTCGCTATGAAACATACAATTTCTTTGGTTTCACAGCGCCTCCACCCTCTGCTTCAAACAAAATGGCCATAATTTTAGGTGTTGTCATGGGCGGCTTGCTTCTCGTATTATTTGTGTTCCTCTTCGCATATGGGAGAAGATTGAAGTCTGCCATATTTCGAAGGCTACACCAAGGTATTGGATCTCTTAACTGAAATTCAAAATATATAGAATGGATCTTACTATATTGTGTGTGAAATATAGAGAAGGGATCTCTACTATGTGAGTGTGACATATATAGAAAGAATTACGAACCTATGATGCGTTTTGATCCATCGTTGGTAAATTTTATACAAAATAATTCTAAAAATATGATTGAGCTCAGGTTCAAAATATAAATGGGATAAGAATTTCTTTTAGTTAAATAGTTTGAATTTTTTTAAAACCATATAGGTAATATTAAAATATTTTATTAATTATTATTATTATTAGATATCAATTTTATATTAAAAATAAAATAATTTATATATTTTTCTCATATTAAAAAATAATTGATTTTTTGTTTTTATTTTCAATTGCTTAGATTGAATTGAGGCTTTTATGATTTATAGAAATTTTTAGAAAATTTTCAGTTAAAATTACATGAGAATGAATTTTGTCCATAACTTTTGAACCAACAAGTGCGGTTCAAAAGATAAGATATCACATCTAAACATTAAACTTAAATAGATGTAAAGAGGATCCAAATTAGTCATTGGAATAACAGCTAGTTTGACTTAGTTAGAATAAATCAGCCAAATTTTATATTTAATATTTTTAAACTTCATTTTGTTAAAATTATAATAAAACCAACAAACTATGAACCAAAAAACCAACTATTAGGAATAAAAGGCAGGGATCCAACACCTACTAATATTCCAACCATAATCTCTATTGAGATGGACATTGACAGGATTTTTTCAATCTCTAAAGTCTCCCTTAACTTACTATGATGAAAATGGTTAATCCTAACAACAATCTTAACCTTAGCCTTTTCAATGGAGATATGATAGTTAGTTTTTTTTACATGTTCAACTAAAACTTATATTAATTTTTAAGCATTATATTAAAATATTTTAAAGAATATAAAAATTATTCTTTATTTTTAATTTTTTTTTTCATTTATTTTTTTTTTCATTTTCTTTTTGGATTATTCTAGACTGTAATATTAACAACAATGCAGTCACTGAGTAAGTATATATATTAATGAGAAAAGTGTGAATTCAAAATAAAATACAGAAAAAATTACAACCTCTCTAGGTTAAGTTGTTAAATGTGCTTTTCAACACAATAGTAAATCATGTTACAATAAATTATACATACAAATGCTATGGAATGATTGCCCGATCCAAGTTAAACATCTTGCAATTTTTGTCCTGATATAGCTCTGTATTTTCATTGTATAGATGATGGACAGCTAGAGAACCACGTACTTAACAATAGACAAATATTGTTTAAGATGAAAACATTGGTAACTGCTACAGCAAATTTTCATGATGATAACAAGATTGGAGAGGGAGGATTTGGCTCTGTATATAAGGTAATGTACGCTCATTAGAAAGTTTCTGCAGGTTTATGTAAAAATATCTTGAATTATACTAGTCGGCTCGCTGCTTGTTCAACCGTGAGAGAGATAAAAACTAACTGCCTCACAATAAATTACATTTTCTAACTAAAATTTCTGATGAGAAATAGATTAAGGAAACTCATGAATCATTTTTAAAATGTAATAGAGAATTTTTTTTTTAAATCAAAATTATAAATAAATTTATTCTAACTTATCCAAATCTTTAATTAAGTATTGACTTGACTAAAAACTACTTTGCACACTCCAAACAAATCATTTGTGTGAATGTACCAGGGAACTACTCCAGACGGAAGACAAATAGCTGTGAAGAAGTTGTCCTTAAAATCTACTCAAGGAAGGAAAGAATTTTTGAATGAAGTTAAGCTTGTCGCCGGAATTCAGCATCGAAATCTTGTGAATCTACTCGGCTGTTGCGCAAAGGGATCAGAAAAATTGCTGGTTTATGAGTACGTAGCAAATAAGAGCCTCGATAGATTCCTATTTGGTAAGCCAATTCAATTTATTTTTTTCACTATTATAAAAAATAATCATCTAACTATATATTATAATTATGTAAATTAAAATTGACTGTTGAATTGGTGTGGCATGCGTGAATACAGATCCAAACAAACGGGCAGACCTTGATTGGCAGAAGCGTTACAATATTATAGTTGGAATAGCTCGTGGGCTTCTCTATCTACACCAGGATTCTCAACTGCGGATTGTTCATCGAGATATCAAAGCAAGTAATATTTTGCTTGACGAGAACCTGAATCCTAAGATAGCAGATTTCGGCTTAGCCAAACTCTTTTCTGAAGATGAGACCCACATCAGCACAAGAGCCGCTGGAACTCTGTAAGATATTCACATCTTTTGAATTTTTGTTTTGAATTTATGTAGATTGAGATGTATTTTTGAAATATCTTGAAATCTGACAGTTTTGTACTGTAAATTGTTTTATAAGTGTAGTTTATGACATTCTTTTGTCCCATCTATTATCTTTAGCTTGATAGACTTTAACATAATTTCCAATTCTTATCATAGATCTACCAGCTGCTGCAGTCTGCCAGATTTTAAAATATTTTTGAAATTTATAAAGGAAACAAAAATGTTATCTTTATCCAAGATAGTTTTATCTTATTATCTAGCTCAAACAGTTTAGTTTCCAGGTTTCCAAATAGCTATTTTTAAATTTCCCTTTAAGAGTCTTTGCCATTGTAATTTGAATGTGCAGTGGGTATATGGCACCAGAGTACGCTTTGTGGGGACAACTATCTGTAAAAGTTGATGTCTATAGCTTCGGCGTTGTTCTCCTTGAAATTGTGACCGGAAGAAACAATACGGAGTCTAATTTGTCATCTGAAATGGAGATTCTACTCGGATGGGTGAGATATTTTGATATTGTTTTGTGTTAAAAAATGCAGTAAACATTATTTATCCATAAAAATTATTACTGAGTTATTTATAAATAGATTGATTTTCCCTTTTAAGACAAACATATTATTTTGGTATATTAATAATTTATTGAAAATTATCTTAATAGTAAATTAAAATAGTTTATTTATAAATAGATTGATTTTCCCTTTTAAGACCAACATATTATTTTGGTATATTAATAATTTATTGAAAATTATCTTAATAGTAAATTAAAATAGTTTAGTATATTTAGTACTTAGCTTAAAAAAATATTATTTATTTAAAGACAAACTCTAATTTAGGTTGATAAATACATTATTAACTATAACTTTTAGTATAATGAAGTCACACTTAAATAAGTTGGAGACATTCATTTTTTCAAGGTAAATGTTCATCAACTTCTAGTTTTTTGTAACAAATGCTTACTCAAGATGTCCCTTATCAACATAGTTTTCCTTTTGATGTAATTAGGGACTTTCTTCTTGTAGACATCACTAGTTAGTAAAAGTCTATATAAAAGAACAACCATCACTTGAAATACATGGGTATCTATAAATTGTTTTAGCTACTCATACAGTAGAATGTGGTATATGGTTCATTCAACTTCTTGATGAAGTCCCTTTAAATGTGCAATCAATTTCATCGACCTTCCAAGAGCTAACTAGTGTAGTGAATGCTCCCACTCTATGTTGGCACTTGTCTCTTGAGTCTTAGTTCATTCTAACATACAAAAGAATGTGTATATAGGTCTTTGTCCCATAACATCACCATGATTCCACTAGCAACATATGGTCCACTCATAAGCATTCAATAAACACATAACCCATTCCTACAAGAGTTAAGAAAGTTACTATGGACGTGCGTGAACTCCTTCTTTAGGGAGATAAAATAAGTGGTCATTTTAGGGACTCAACTTGACTATGCCATATAGATATGAATTAGCTAGCCTCATGCTCAAGCAAGACAAAATGATTAGTCCCACTTATGTGCCCAAGCACAAAGATAAACACCTAAATATTCTACTTAATTTGCACTCACATATTCACCATAATGACCACACCTCTCAATTTGGATTAGTTAATTTGCACTCACATATTCACCATAATGACCACACCTCTCAATTTGGATGCATTACCACTGGGGTCATTTAAATGTTGTTTTAGCACACCATTACATCATCACTTCAACTTAGATCACACCATATAAGTTATCAACTCAAATACACCAAGCTATTCATGTTAATGTGAAGACATCATGTACTTTATCAACTCAAACACACCAAATAATTTTCATATCAGTGAGTATCATAATTAATAGATCTTTTAACACTACCTTTCGGACACTCAAACATGTTTTGATTGAAGATCACTTTGAATGAACACGGATACTTGCATCCACTTCATTGATCATTCAAACTTCGAATCAACATCTCAAGAACGGCATACATTGTCCAAACATTCCAGGAGCTCCACGGTAGAAATATTTCTTCTAAAATGATAAGTAGGTAGTAGATATCTCATATTGTCTTCCAGTATGACAAGTACACTATGTCCATGTACCTGATATGGAACTTCTTCATTGGTACTCCAAAGATGTAATTATTAACTTCTTGTTTGTGGGCCTCACATGCCATTTTGGATAAGCACCCACAAGAAATGGGGTGCAGATCAATATCAAGTATGGTTTTTTTGTGGGCGCATATGTTACAAAATCACATAGCCACCATGACTCAACAAATATTTTAAATTCCTCTAATGTTCAAACACTTAAATTTCTACACGTGCATAAGTAATACATAGGAGCAATTCGTCTTAGGCACAATATGAGCACATTAGGGAAAGATATGTTGTGCTTTTGTCACTAGAAATTGCATGAGCATGCCTAGCCTAAACTTTTGTGACCACACAATGCTTAACAAGTCTTCTAACATGAGTTGTGACATCCCAACTTGGCCAGTGCTTCCCCTACTTGCAACTTTAAAGATCCCACACTCAATAACATTAAATAGTGAATTGGTTTAATAAGCACAATTTATTTTAATTTATGGTTTTTGGTTGTAATTATTAAATATAAATGAGTTCATTATATCTATCAAATTTTCAAAATATTCCAAAATCTACAATCAAACTTCTTTTCTTTACATAATTCCTCCCAATCATAACTTCTCATCTCACAAATCACAAGCTAAAATAACCATGTCCTCAATCTCTTTGGAAATTACTTCCACTAATTCCCACACGATTTGGTACCAAATATCGTTAGCAAGTGTCTTTTTACAACTTGCTATCCACCATTATATCCATATCTGAAAAATCTATCGAAATCAATTTTATTTAATTTCATCAAGCAGATTAACAACCTTCGCAACAAATACCTCAGCATCAACTTTCCAATGATCTCACACCTCCATGGGATTAGACAAGGCTGAAACCCATGCTCTTCATTTGGCACATGTCAAATAGGTATAGAGAATCTCCTGAGTTGCAATTAGATTTAACCATAATAAATTTTGAAAACAAACTATTGTTTAAAAAAAATCTACCTCAGAATTAAGGATACATTCAAATATCCAAATAAGAATTACTCATTATAATATTTACTCATTCTAGCATTCACTGTACCATGTTATTTAGTTCATCAATAAATCATTTAGTTGAAGTATGAGATTATGTGTTTCGCTAATCTATTTTGACATGAATTCATGTATTGACTTTTACACTAATTTTCCATAAAACAAAATTGAACCGAATCTTATGAATCTCTGCATCATCATGTATAAATTTTATGAAATGCAGGTGTGGAATTCGTACAGCGAAGGAAATAGCATTCAAATGATTGATCCAATAATCATTGAAACATGCAATGAAGAGCAAGCAGCGAGATGCATTCATGTTGGCCTTTTGTGTACACAAGCTGATTCGTCACTGCGTCCAGTAATGGCTACAGTTATTTTGATGCTTTCAACTGCTTCTGTGACGTTGCCCGATCCCACAAGGCCTGCTTATGTAACCCAACATACCGATTCACATGTGTTGGCGGCCACTTCTTCATCTGTCTCATCTTCTCATATTCCTTTGGCTCTTCCATCTAACGCGACTACTTCTATTACTATATTGACACCTAGGTAATGCAAATTTTGCATTTCTAGACATCTTGGTTTCAGATATAAATAATGAAACAGAGATGGAGGTCACTTTTCTCTTGCTTCTTCGGAGACCTATTGTACTGTAAACTCTATTTAGTATAGAGTAGATTTTATGATTTTGGTGGTATATATATATTTTTTAATTATAATTATTTGTTAAAGATCTGTTAAAATCGCAAATTTAAGTTGTGAAATTTGTGTTATCTTCTTTAATACACTGTAAACAACAAAAAAAACATTATAAATCTCACTAAAAATTGTATGGCCCAATTAACTTTGAATAAAAACTTAAAATTATTAAGATAATCATTTATTATTATATTTATAAGATAATTATAAGAGATTTATTTATTTATTTATTTTATGCACTCTGTGAATATTTCACTTTTTTCGTAGATTGTAATGATTGTTAATAAGATTATTGTTAAAATTAATAAAAAATTATGATGAAATTGAAAATAATACTTAAAACATTATGGAATATAAGTATTTGTAATTTTTGTGATTATTAAGAATGTGAAAGTTAATTAAAAATATATATATATATTTTTTCTTTTTTAATATTTTTTTACAAAAGTCAAAAATATTTTATTTTTATTATTATTATTAAGGTAATTATGAGAAGTTTGTTGATTTATTTATTTTATGTAATTTTTGAAATTTAATTTCTTTTTTTTTAGATTTTTTGTTTGTTTATCAAGTTGTTTTATTTTTCCATAGATCGCACTAGGCCACACCAACCCTTAAAATGGTTGGACACCTCATCATGGTCTATTATACCACCGACCCGCTATTTGTTCATATATTATAATAATTGTTATACCATGGATGGGCTATTTGTTCATATATTATAATAATTGTTATTGACATTATTTTTAAAATTAAAATATTTTTATAATAACTTTATATTAAAATTAAGTATAACACTTAAAATTTATGGAATACAATTATTTGTAATTCCTATAATTATTGAGAAAGTGAAAGATGAAAAACATTTTCTCCTTTTTACAAAAATAAAAAATATTGTAGAATGTTATTGATTTTTATAGATTGTAAATTCATAAAATCAATAATGATAAGACATACTTTATGGTAACCAAATATAAGAACACTAGTTACCCTAATTTTCTAAGTTTTAAATCTTTAGAGTAAGTAGTGCATATATTGAGTGTTTATAAAATAGAAAAATGAATAGTATTCATAAAATGTTTAGATATTTAAAGTGAAGTGCTTAGAAATTTACCTTGTAAACTCTCAACCTAGAAAATCAACACACACACACACACATATCTTAGAAATTTACCTTGGAAACTCAACAAATATTTAGAGTTGCATATATCTCTCAATGTATTAACTTCACCATTTACAATACATTATATAAGGTGTTGACCACATTATTTTCATTGTCAAAGGGCTTATGTGTGTGTGTGTGTGTGTGTATAAAGTGCTCAAAAATTTATCTTGAAAACTCTCAATCGAGAAAATTAACAAGTATTTAGAGTTGCACATTTCTCTTATTGTATTAGGACATCATCTACAATACACTATGTAAGATGTTGAATACATTGTTAAAAATTAAATTGGTTGTTCAAATCCATAGTTTGCAAAGCCGGTAGTATTTTCTCATAGTATTTGGAAAAATGAAATAGCAATGTGAATTAATTATTTAATCAATTGATTGACTTGATTTTTTGAGAACATGTCTTTTCATGTAGGGGTATGATAATGTATAAAAGGAGAAAACATGAAAGTAAAATGTATGTAAGAAAAAATGTTATTTGTGGAGTGAATGATTTTTCTTAGAATTTTCATTATATTTTTTTTTCTTGGGAAGCTTTAAATGATGAAATTTTGAACATATTGAGGAGAGACCAATCATGAAATTTTGATCATATTGAGGAGATATCAAGGGGAATATCTTGTTAAAATATTGGTTTAGTATATTTTATCCGATATAAGTGATAAAAGATAGGGTTTGTGATTACCATTGGGGTACGCTTCAAACTAGTTTCAATTTTTTTTTTGTAATTTCCTTCTTAGGACATTTCAAACTATGGAATTTTGAGAAAACAAGAGCCTAATCTCTCGCTACATGTGGTCACAATTTTAAGACATTGGTTTTTAATATTTTCTGAGATGTACCTTATGGAAGTTAGGGTTTTTTAATGCTTTTAAGATCAGTTTCAAAAGGGTTAGTTTGATATTTTTTATAACTTATTTTCTATGATATTTTAAGCAATGAAATTTTGAAGAGATGGAGGTGAGATCTCTTGGTACATGTGGTCAAAATTTTAAACATAATTTTGTTATACTTTCGAAGATATCCTTTGTGTATGTCAAAGGTTTGAATGGACCTAAAATCATTTTCAAAGAAGTTAGACTCACATTTTTTCTATAACTTTGTTTTTGGGAATTTTCAGACTATGAAAGATTTAGAGATTTGAGAATACATACAAAAGTTCCCAAGTGAAAAATTTTAGACTTTGGTTTTCTATACATTTGAATATATGCCTTATGGAAGTTAAGGTTTCTATATTGTCCTAAAATGGATTTCAAATAGGTTAACTTGACATTTTTGCTATAAAAAAAATTATGGGACTAAGAATATGAAATTTTTATAGATTTGAGGAGACATATAGAAGTACCTTGAGTAAAAACTTCAAAATAATATTTTCAAAATTGGAATTGTGGCATGCTATACAATTTCATTCTTTAGAAGAAGCCAAAAACAACAAGCTATGGGAAAGTTAATATAAATGTCATTTGGAGATTCAAAAAAAATTTAGACCTAGTGAAGGCATAAGTAGTGAGTATACCTTGTAAAGGAATAAGTACTAAGAAGACTTGGTGAATTCAAATAAAGTAAGTATACCTTATAAAGGAAAAATTAGAAATTAGAATTAGCAAAGTAGGTTGGTTATTCCAAATATTTGCAGCGGTGGGCATTGGTGTCTCCAATAGTTTGGTGCCTACAAATATTTGCAGTGGTGAGGATTGATGTCTCCTACAGATTGGTGTTTACAAAGATATATAGGAGTAGGTCGATACTTACCGAGGTTTGAACTAGTGGGGATTGATTTCTCTAGTAGGTTGGTTCCTAGTAATATTTGTAATGATAATTTAGTTCCAACAAAGAATTATAAAGATAATTTTTATGGTTTTCTCCCAAAATTATTTACATGTAAAATGTTGTGTTCCACGTTATGTAGTTAATAGATCTTATATGTGATTTTTTTCTTATGGTTGA
Source organism: Pinus albicaulis (assembly GCA_034641835.2). NCBI lineage: Eukaryota > Viridiplantae > Streptophyta > Pinopsida > Pinales > Pinaceae > Pinus > Pinus albicaulis. Next base: position 223,026,863 of record CM076574.1, read on the forward strand.
TGAATCTTTGAATCTGCACTTAAAAAAAAATCATATACTAATTCACAACCACCCTCTCAATATAAGTGTGTGATTGACAATTGGTATCATAGTAGGTTCCTTTAAAATTAGTCTAACCACTAAAAGGTAGATCTTAGAAGAAAAAATGGCTATTCAAAAAAAATTCAAGACAAACAAAGATCCATTGTTCAAATAAATAGAGAAGATTATTATCATCCTAAATATTCAACTAGAAGAAGAAAAACGAAAGAAGAAATGGTGAAAGGACCTATATGAAGCAAAAATAAGAAAATTGTGAGAAATTGGAAGCTAAAATTGTTTCTATAAGAAAGGATCTAGAGAAGTGAACTAGTGAGATGAATAAAATCTTGAAGTTTAAACAAAGTAGTGAAATATCAGATGATATCATAAGTTTCCAAAGGTCACCATTCATTAAGATTTGTGTTGGCTATTATATGAATCAAAAGGCTCCTAAAGTAGATTCAAATTCTCATGCTACAAAGTCACCAAATAAATTGAATGAAGGAAAATCTAAAAACTAGGCCTATGTTCTCAAAAGATCCATAAAAAATGAAGGTAACATGAAGAAATAAAATGGATTCCGAAAAAAACCTAACCATATTCACGAGGAAAAAGCTAAATTCCGGAGATATTTTCCATCAAGGTGGTATCATACAACTTAGTATATGTTGTAACATTATTTGTTTTTTATAAGTTAGCATAAGTAGTTAAATATTTTTGAAAATGTTAAGGTAGGATATGGATGCAAAAGAATGAAAATTTAAAAAATGTTAGGAAAATTATTATTTTTGTAGGCATCCATGTCAATAAAATGTTAGGTGTTAGATGCTCTAAATAAATAAGGAAAATTAAAATAAAAATGTTAGGGAAGAAAAAAGAAAAAGGAAAGCTTCATTCTTTTTTAAAAATATTGATTGGCTCCTAGTCTAAATGCGCCTATGGAAAAAGTGTTTTGTATGTTTTAAATCATGATTATTAATTACATATTCTAAATTTTTAAACCATATTATATGCCCCACCATGCATTTTCATCAATCAAATATCCCCACCATTCATTTCCCTTTCTTTACTTTTCATTCCCTGCTCATGTATTTCCCTCATTTCCATACATTTCCCTTATAATTTTCAATGCTTTATTTCATAAGTCCTGACCCCACCACTGTCACATCAGCACATTTATCCTCCTCCTATATTCCCATATATCTGACAATCAATCTTCACACTTGTCGACATCCAATGGCCCTTATGGCCTTTCGGCCCCCCTCCACCATCCGAATTTTATCACCGGGTGGTTAGGGGCGGGGGTGGTCTAAAATGAACTGTATTCACAAACCGCCCATGTTTATGTGTCGGCTCCACGTGAGTTTGGAACCCCCAGGTGCAAAACAGCAAACCGCCTTACCCCCCCAGAAAATTATTTCGAGTACACCGTCTGCTATGATGACCATTGCACACTACCCTTCCAATGCCACCTCATTACCCGTTAGCCAATTAAATGCTCTCCCTAAATAATTTCATTGTAAACTTAATTACCTATCCGTTAACCTGCGCCATTAACGAAAACTAGAATTTCCCTATTTAACCTTCGAAATACCTTTGCAAATTCCTTTTTCTGATTACAGGCTATTACACTTTGTTGTTTGCAGGTTGTTTGCTAATCCATAAGCACTAAAATTTCTTGAGCAACGCCTAATCGTATCATACTCCATTTATTTCCTTGATCTTGCTCAAAAAACCTTCTTTATTCCCTCTGCTCCACTGTCAGTTGTAGCCATTATGCCTCCCAAGGCTAAAGATCCCGAGGAAAACATTAATCCTTTGATTTTCCCTCCTCTAGATCTTCATCACATCCCTATGGCTAACAGAGGTTAACGAATCTATGAAACACACTTTGATATCGACATTCTTGAGATGTACTATTGGTTAGAAGACAAATGGATTGAGAAATCTGATGAAATCCAGCTTTGAGAGTCCAATCTTCCCCATTTTATCTTTCCTCCTACCCATAGCGCTCTTGATTTCATCAGGAAATGTCATGCATACAACTTTCCCAACAAGAGAGCCATAGTCAATTATAATGTCCAATTTCTGTTTACCATAACCCCTCAGGCCATTAAACAAATGATGTTGGCTCCCACAGTCGATAATGGTGCCCAATTCTCTCATGAAGCTTTGGTTGAAATATATCAGAGATTAGATATTGCCAAGAGAACACAAACCTTAGAACTATTCCTAGCACAAGATGTTGCATTTCCTAAAAGGAATCCTCCTTATCCTTCAGCCCTCTTCCTTAAGAGAACCAAGTAAATAACCATTGTATTATCTTACCTGCTTGGCTACTACTCTGACCAATACATAGATGAAGTTATTATAGGATTTATGTCTATCTTTTCCAATGATGCCAAGCCTTCCATAATGTTCAATTTCAGCCATTTTCTTGCAGAATCCATCCATTAGAAGTTTCCTGATTTCAAGACAGAATAGGTATTTAAATATACCTTTTTTCTAGTTTATATGTTCATATACTTACAAGGAGACAATATGAAATTGTTATTGCAGAAATTAAATGATAAAGGAGATCAGCAGTCAGTAATTTTCTGGACCACCTTGGTCATGAAAGAGAAGAATGAATTCACCTAAAAACAGTTCATTGAAATGTTTTTCCACCCCACTATAAGTCTTTTAAACAACATATAAGAACCAAGAATCAGTGAATAAATTCAGAAGATCTTGCAACTGACAGAATAGGTTCAAATAGGAGATTGGTACCTATATGAAAACTACACTGAAATAAGAGTTTTTGGATGCGATTTGCAACCATACAAGTTGCCCAAATTCCTCCCAATGAGGATTTTTTATTTGGAATTCGTCAGGAAAATGATCAACATGGATTAGGTACATTTCGTGGCTGCCAAAAAGAAATCTCAACTCAAGCTAAAAACTCATATTGGCCCATTCATATGTAATAGCAGAAAATCAGTAGCATAGGCAGATAAGCTATTAAAGAAAATGCAATTTGATATAAGCTTCACCTAGTCATATGACCAATTAGGCATTGTGTCTAAATTAAGGGTAGAAGTCAAATGTACTCCTTACTTTCATACAACAAGGCAAGAGATAGAGAAATATAAGAACAAACCAGAGTGGACAGAGAACACATTGCATGAAGTAGAAGAAAAACCAGTTTCATCATCAATAGTGCAGACTCCAACAAATCAGGAAAAGATAGCTAAAAGGAATAGAGAAGAAGGGTCTCTTTCAGAGAAAAACATCTTCAGTGAGGGGTTCAAAATTATGTATAGAAATAAGGCTAAACTTAGTTCCAAACTAAGTATTAGCAAGGATTCAGAGCATCAGACCCCTATAAACACCATTGAACCTCTTATATCCTCATTGATAGAAGCGCATTCCACACAGTCTCCTACTACTTCCATAACTAGTTCAAATCAACATCAAATAATTCAAACAGGTACTTCAACTTCAAGAAAGTCAGAGAAGAGCACCATGGACATCTTCAAGGAAATCAAACTATAAAATGAAGCCTTGAAGATAAACACTTATAACCAATTCTGGAAACAAACATCAGGTGCCCAAAGTAGGCTATTGTCAGCCTTTGATGCAGAGAAAGATAGAATGCTAATGGAATTTCTTCAAGCACAAGTTCCTTAGCCTAAAGTAGAAGCAGAATATAAGAAAACATCTTTTAAATTTTATGCCAAAGATATACATCCCATTGATCAAATGGAGATGCATAAACAGACTGGAGAGATGATCTTCTCAACTATAACTAACACTACCATGTCTTTATCTAAAATGCAGGTTCCACTAATAAATGTCAGATCACAACTCAACATGGAGAAAGTCTTAGCTTTTTCCAAGGAAACCAAGATTAAAACCTTGGAAGATTTGGTAATCAAGTTGGGTTATGACCCTGAAAATGTCAATGTTGCAAAGGAGTTAATCAAGAAAAATAATGCATACATTGCAGCATTAAGGAAGCAGTTGAAATTAATAGCAACAGAAGATCCTTTAGCCAAGGAAATTTTAGAGACAGAAGAAGAAAAGGCATATATGTTGAAACTCATTCTTAAATAGATTACACAGCTGAAATATATGGAAACAGAGATGGAAAAATGGATTAAGGAAAGCAATAAACTAGTCAATAAAGTTGCTCCTTTAGAAGAACTTCCAATGACAACTATTCCCACTGTTATAGTTGCCACTATCAGTAAAATATATTCTATAGATCAGTTAGCATCGACACTTCAAAACATGAATTTGCAGACAAAATAAATAAAGAAGCTTCAGAACAAAGTGAAAATTCTTGAAAATCATCAGAAGAAGTCTGATACTTATCATGCATTAGAGCTTCAGAGAGCTCAAAACCAAGTTGAAATATGGAAAAATTCATCTATTGAAGCTTCCATTGGTTACACTCTGGGAAATGTCAAAGAAATCATTCGGACTAACATTTTTGAAGAAATTAATGAAATCTGGCCATCTATCAGGATCATCTTTGAGCAAAAAGAGTTAGTAGAAAAGGAAAATTAGGAAATTTATAATGCAAACACTCAACTGGGAGAAATGCCCAATATAGCCAGTAGCATCATGAAATTTCTAAACTCTAAGGAAAGCCAAGAATTGGATGAGCTAGAGGTAGATGACAAGACTGAAACTATCCTTGAAGTAAAGAAAGTTTTGATTAAAAATAACTTGGTGGTACAATTAGCAGAAAAATGTCATACTCTAGATATGACAATGAAAAGATTTCTTACAAGGATTGATGCATTAGTTAAAAAAGGTATCCCATCACTATTTGTTATAAATGACAAATTAATGCCCAGGGAGGATTATATGAAGAAGCTCAAGGAAATAGCAAGGTCTACATCTATGTCTTCTATTCAAGGTTCTGTGATAGGTAGAGCATTTTACAAAGCAGTTGAAAACATCAGTTTTATTCGCCATGAAATAAAACACATTTTCACTTTGAAACAAACTTTTACAAAGTACATTGAGGTAGATGAAATCTACCGCAAGATTATTAAAGCCTCAATTTCGAATGAGGAGCGATGTGACAAGCTATGTGAATACCAAGATTAAAGAACTAGTCATCATGCCAGCACAACACTCAGATTTTCCAGCACAACATTCAGTTTTTCCAATGAAATGCTAAAAAGGTGGTGACTCAGCAACAACTTTTAGCAGAACAGGGCTAGAACGCGGAGCCGATTCTTTTAGATCATTTTTCTTTCCTTTCTGTTCGTTTTCAGAAAATGTAGTTTACCTTGTCATTTAGGCATTGCTTATTATATTTTTTATTTTTTATAAATACTTCACGCATTGAAGTATCTAGGGTTGCACCCTTGCATGAGCAGATTTTGTAAAAGAAGAAATTGTATTAAGTCTTTCTAATCATCATTAATACAAGGATTATGAACTTATTTCATATAGCTATGTTTTTCCTCTGTAAGTTTTTCCAGTTTTCTTAAATCATTTTGTTTCTTCATATATTTAATTATTGTCAAGATAACTAGGTGAGGTTGACCGTGTTTCAACAACCTTATAATTCATCCTAAAGTTATTATCATTATAAAGACTGATTTAATTAACAATCTGTTAATGTAAGTCCCTTTTATTTATTAATTATCAGCATCTTGATGAAATTAGATATATTTTGTTAAATCTTTGAACATTGTTTAAAGGTTTTATGGCTTATGATTTATTAAAAAACTTGATTTAAATATTTAATAATCATATTCTCTTACACAAGCCCACTTAATCAAATCATTAAATCTTAATCATTGTGTAAGATAAACAAGCATCCCTTACTTATAATTACTGATATTATCTATAAGATTTAAAAACCTCAACTATTTGATTAAAATTTATCTTATGCATTGGTCCTCCAAATATTTCAAAACACAAAAAAAGACATTTTAGATGCTTTGGAATGATTATTGACCATAATCATCTCAAAGGACAACATCTATCTGGCGTCATTGCTGGGGATACGAAGAATAGAAGCTAAATCTTCCTAGGACAAAGATTTTTCCCTTTTCCTTTAAGGTGAATAAAAGATAAAGATATAGGTCAAAACATTTCACCTCTCGATTCCACTGATTCAAACTGTCTTCTTTTAAGAACACTAAGTCTCGTTCTGAATCTGACATTGTTAACCCTCTACCAGATCCAAGAAGACTCATTAGGGAAGCCTCTTTGAAAAGAAAACAAAACATTTCTACTTCTTCCTCTTTAGCCTTACACCCTAAAGAAATTTCATTCATAAATCCCTTTTTAGTAATATCATCCCAACCTAATTTGACTCAATTACCTCCTAGAGTTGTTGAAATTTATTCACAAGGAGTACATCTTTAGTCAGCCTTGCTGACTGAATCACTTCAGTCATATCAAGTCCCATATTTCCCTATAGACTCACCTACATCTGAAACAATATTGGACTTACAATCGCACGAATTTAAGCCTATATATTTTGTTACTCCAGTTTATCATCCTATTCCATTAAACTCTAATAAACCAGAAGAGACAATTTTTGTCTATTATAATCCATTGTTTGAATATAAGGAAGAAGATTTAACACCATCAATTCAAAAGCTAATTGTTAAAATCCATTTGAGATCCTCACTTCCTCCTCCTCCTTCACATTCTCCTCCACCCTCTAATACTCATTCACCTACATCTTCATCATCATCTTCATCATCCATGGCTTTTCAACCCATTATACAAGCTAGGTATGCTACTCTTGTTCTTCCTAGAATCTTGGGAAATTTTCCTGATGGATATCTTAAACATTTACCAAGATTTAATGGAGAAACAGGTCCCTTAGCAGAGGATCATATAGTTTCCTTCTTAGATTTCACAGACAATTTGAACATCGAGCTTGAAGATGTTTATATGAGATTATTTGTACAATCCTTGGAAGGTAATGTTAGGATCTGGTTTAGGAAACTTAGAGCATAATCTATTCAAACCTAAAATGAACTCATAACTATCTTTAAAAACCAATGGGGAGTAAATAAATATGTTGTTTACTTTCTCACTGAATTTGAAAGAGTTAAAAAGAAATCATGGTGAACTAGTTGCTAGATTTATCAAAAGATTTAACAAAATCTACCACAAAATGCCTATTAATTGTAAACCTCTAGTAGCTACTGCAAATTCATATTTTCTAAAGCATTCGATGATGGATTTGCAGTTATGCTAAGGGAGAGAGTTTCTAATACATTACAAGACATGCAGACTAATTCTATTGAGGTAGAAGCCAATGGGTCAGCTTCCAGTAACATTAGATTTAAATAAGAGAAAGCCCAAAGGAAATTAAAAAATCAGGAAGAATCTTCCTCTAAGTCTAAAAGTGGAGATTCAAACATTGATGAAATCACAACTCTTCTAAGAAATCTATCCAATAGAATTTCAAAGATTGAAACTCAACCAAGAACAGTCCAAAAAATTGTTTCTAGACCAAAAACGTAGGCCCAAGGTCAGTACAAGGAATCTACTCCATTGAAAATTCTTCAGATGCCTCATAATGACCAAAAAATACCTACACTGTTGTTTATTAATGATAAAAAACCTGAGGACAATACTTTTTCTATTACTAAAGACATTAATAATGTAGATCATACATCCTTTTAGACTGTCATTTTCCCTGTTTCCCAAAATCAAATCCCTCAAGAAGACCAAGATACTTCTCAGGTTTCTAAGTATCAAGCTTTTTCTGAGTTTCTGATTGCAGAACTAAATAAAAGATATGACTTAATACCTAGAGCTGGTCCTGGTAGACCTCCCAAAAACCCTGTAATGATTGAACCTCAACTAAAAACAACTGAAACTAAAACTACTTCTTCTCAACCTTTAAATCAGTCAATTGATTCTACTCAGATTGACAAAAAAATATTGACTACCATTAATGTCGAGAAAGAATTAGAAAGAGTCAAAATTTCAATTCCACTTTCTGAACTCTCTAAAAACCCAAGGTATAAAATTCAAGTTGCAAAGTGGATCCAAAATTCTAGTATGGATGCTCAAGGAGATATTATCAATATACAAAATGAAAGACCCACCATAGCTTTTTGTCCTGGTTATGATATGATTAATGAATCCATACTACCCTTCTATGTCACTTTAAAGGTGCATGATTCCCTGCTATACAACCATATGCTTGATTCTGGTGCTTCGCACAACTTAATGCCTAAATTCATCATGGAAAAACTTAATCTGGATATCACTCAAACCTATCACAAGTTGTATACTTTTGATTCAATTAGGATCCAATGTTTAGGACTCATTAAAGACCTAGTGGTCACTTTACATCAAATACCAGTTAAAAGTGTAGTATTATACATAGTTGTCACTAATATTCCTCCCAAATTTGGAATTCTTTTATCGAGATCATGTTGTGAACAATTGGGAGGAAGTCTTCAAATGGACATGTCTTTTTCCACTATCCCTGTATATGGTGGAGAGAGCCTTGGATTGTATAGAGAAGTGAGATTCCTAAACTCTGTTTGCAATGCTAATAAATCTAGGAATTGTCCCATTTACACAATAGATCAATAATTTAGTTGTTTTCAACTATCATCAGACACTTCACAAAACTCTCAACTCAAGATTGAGGATGTAGTTGACACTTCTAAATCGGTTCAAACTAAAATTTGGAAATTATTTTTTGATGGATCTTACAACAAAGATGGGGTTTGAGTAGGATTTGTTTTGATTTCACCTGATAAAGAAAATATTACACAATCATGCAAATTAAATTTTTAGGTCACAAATAATATTGTCGAGTACAAAGCTTTTATCCTAGGATTACGACTTTTTAGAAGTTTAAAGGTAAAAAAATTAAGTGTTTTCAGTGACTCGGAATTAATAGTAAGATAGGTTATGAGTCTTTGTCAAACAAATCACCCTAGACTTAGGTCTTACATAAATGAGATTTGGGACACCATTGAAAATGTCTTTGATGCTTTTAATATCACTTTTATTCCTAGAGTTGAAAACCTACATGCAGATTCATTAGTTGTTTCGGCTAGTTCTTTCAAGATTCCAGATCAATTTCAAATTCAATATCAAATACAAATAAAATATAGGCCATCAATACTAGAAAACCTTAAACATTGGCAAATATTTGAAGATGATGAGCAATTAAAATCCTTTCTACAGGTCATTGACGAATTTTCTGTATTGCAAATTGAAGAGGATAATTCAGACATTAAAGAAGCTGTCAAACCAGGAGGTAACTCCTCAAATCTAGAATGTGTATTAGCTGAAGAATGCATATGGATTTATACATGGAGGTGAGGCTATTGGGATTCATCTCCCAATGACTCTTGGCCTTCCTTATTTCCTAATATTAAATAATATACAATATTAAATGTGCACACCCATCCCATAGGATTAGGTGTCAACATTCCCCCCTTTAATCCGAAGGGATGTTGTTAGGAGTCTTTGCCAAACAAAATACCCTAGACTTAGGTCTTACAGAAATGAGATTTGGGACACCATTGAAAATGCCATTGATGCTTTTAATATCACTTTTATTCCCAGAGATGAAAACCTGCATGCAGATTCATTAGCTGTTTCAGCTATTTCTTTCAAGATTCCAGATCATTCAAATTCAATATCAGATACAAATCAAATATAGGCCTTCAATCCCAGACAACCTTAAACACTGGCAAATATTTGAAGACAATGAGCAATTAAAATCCTTTCTGCAGGTCATTGACGAATTTTCTGTAATGCAAATCAAAGAGGATAATTCAGACAGTAATGAAGCTACCAAAGACAGAGAAAATTCAAAGCTAAAATCAAAGGTATAATTCAATTATCAAATAACTTTATCCCCAAAGGACTTGTTCCTTTAGAAAAGTTGTTTGATCAAAACAATGTCCCAAAAATCCGTTCTCTACTTCACCAGAAGATGACATAGAAGACACAAATATTGGCACTGATGATGAGATTAAAAACATTAAACTTTGTGCATCATTAACTCTAGAACTCAAATCTGAATATGTCAAGCTTATTAAGAATTATAAAGATGTCTTTGCCTAAAAACTAGTGACACATCTTTAATTGAGCATAAAATTCCACTAAAACCAGATGTAAAGCCTTACCAGTGGAAGTTAAGAAGGATGAACCCAGTTCTTCTTCCCACCATAGAAAAAGAACTAAAAAAAACTTTTAGATGCCAAAATTATTGTTGCATTAAGATACTCTAGTTGGGTTTCCAATTTAGTCCCTGTGAGGAAAAAGAACAGTGAAATAAGACTCTGTGTAGATTTTAGAAACTTAAATAAAGCATCCTTGAAAGATAATTATCCACTCCCAAAGATGGATCAATTACTTCAAAAAGTGTCAGGTGCTAATAGACTCTCTATGTTGGATGGATTTTCTGGTTATAATCAAATATTGGTGAATTTAGAAGACAAGGAGAAGGCAACTTTTACCACACCTTGGGGTACATTCATGTATTCTCGGATGCCTTTTGGTCTATCAAACACAGGAGCAACATTTCAGAGAGCCATGGACTTGGCTTTTGTCGGGAAGGTAAACAAATTTATTGTTATTTATCTTGATGATTTAACTGTTTTCTCTGAATTAGATCCGAAACATCTCAAGCATTTAAAGAAAGTTTTTGAAAGGTGCAGGAAGTTTGGAATTTCTTTAAATTCTAAAAAGTCATTATTCGCCATCAAAGAAGGTAAATTACTAGGTCATATTATTTCGAAAGATAGAGTAGTTATTGATCCCAAAAGAGTCTATGTTATTCAATCATTATCATTGCCTAGAAATAAGAAAGAGATTCAAGCTTTCTTAGGGAAAATTAATTTTTTAAGAAGGTTTATATCGAATTATGCAGAAATAGTGAAGGATATAACAGACATGCTAAAAAAGAACCATGAAGTCAAATGGACTGTTTCTGCAAGATTTGCATTTGACCAGATAAAGAAGGCCATCTCTGAAGCCCCAACCTTAGCCAGTCCAAACTACTCAAAACCTTTTAGCATGTTCTCTTTTGCCTCCGAAACTACCCTTGCAGTTGTCCTTTTGCAAAAGAATGAGGATTACCATGATCAACCTATAGCATTCTTTAGTAAGGTCATGAGAGATGCCGAACTCAGATATGATATTATCGAAAAACAAGCCTATGCCTTAGTTCAAGCCCTGAAGTCTTTTAGAATGTATATCCTCCATTCCACTATCATTGCCTATGAGACCAATAATGCTGTTAAAACAGTCCTCACACAGCCAGACACTGATGGTAGAAGGGAAAGATGGATAACTCAAATCCTTGAGTTTGATCTTACCATCAAAACTACCAAGTTAGTAAAGGGGCAGGGTTTAGCTAAGTTGTTAGCTGAATCCAATTGTAAAGTCTCGGGCATAAACTCTGTTTTTGAAGTTTCAGAGAAGCATCCACAAGAACCTTCTTCAAATTTGGAAAGGGAGAATCCACAAGAACCTTCCTTGAATGCAGAAGGGGAGAATCCACAAGAACCTTCCCATGGAGTGCAAGGAAAGAATACACAAGAACCTTCTCCTTCAACTCAAACAGTCCCTATTCATATTGATGAGAAGTTTGTTTTATCAGATTGGTATGCAGACATTGTTCATTTCCTGATTCATTTTGAATGTCCAGCTCAGTTTTCAAAGAACCAATGCAAAACGCTCAAGTTGAAATCCATCAAATACTGTATCATCAATGCCAACTTATACTGGAAGGATCCTCTTAATATTTTACTACTTTGCCTAACCGAATCAGAGACTGAAGGAATCATTGATCAGTTTTTTGCAGGAATTTGTGGAGGCCACTATGCTTGGAGAGCAACAACATACAAGATACTGAGAGCAGGATTTTATTGGCCTACTTTGTTTTCACAAGTAGGATCAAAAGTCAGAGCCTGTGTTCCATGTCAGATGTTTGCTGGTAAGAAAAAATTAGCAGCTCTTCCACTAGTTCCAGTAGTTGTTCAACACCATTTCTTCAGTGGGGATTAGATTTTATAGGTGAAATACATCCGGCCTCCAGTAATTAGCACTGATGGATCTTGACTGCTATTGACTATTTCACCAAGTGGGTGGAAGCCATTCCTGTAAGAAATGCTACAGATTCAATTGTAATAAAATTCATTGAAGAGAATATTTTATCCAAATTTGGTTGCCCACAACAAATAGTCACTGATAATGCCACAACGTTCAGCAGCGTAAAAATGATAGAATTCTGCTAGAAATTTCAGATTCTACTACATCACTCAACTCCCTATTATCTACAAGGAAACGGTCTTGCTGAATCATCTAACAAGAGTTTAGTGAAAGTAATCAAGAAAACTCTAGAAGACCACAAGAAAAACTGGGACAACCATTTGATTTATGCAGTTTAGGCAAACATAATTCCTCCCAAAAGATCAACAGGTAAATCTCCATCCCAATTAATTTATGGCAAAGACGCTATTTTTCCTACAAATTTAGCTTTCCTTGTGCTTAAGTTTCTACAAGAATCTATTGATGAACTTGATGATTTCTCTAGAAGGATTAATCATATCATTGAGTTGAATGAAAACAGAGATGAGATTCAGTACAAACTAAAGAAATATCAGAATAAAATGAAGAGTCTCTTTGACAGAAAGGCAAGAAAAAGAGATTTTAGAGAAGGGGATTTAGTTTTAAAATGGGATGCTAGGAGAGAAGATAAAGGCAAACATGGAAAGTTTGACAATTTATGCTTTGGGCCACTCAGCATTGCAGAGGTAAAAGGAAACAACACATTTGTTCTACGAAATCTTGAAGGACAGTTCTCAACACTGTTTGTCAATGGTAGATTTTTGAAACACTATATCCAGTACTGAAGGAGATCCTACATCATCATTGTACATAATCATTTTCTTTTATCACTTGAAGTCAGTTTGTTTTCTATAGCAAAGACTCCATAGCCCGAGGAGAAGGCACATGGAACTGCTTGTTCTCTGCATCCCTCAGGGGGAAGCAGGCCCTAGCTGGAGCCGATGTTGTAACATTATTTGTTTTTGATAAGTTAGCATGGTAGTTTAAAAAATAAAAAATAAAATGCTAAGTTAGAATATGGATGAAAAAGAAAAAATTTAAAAAATGTTAGGAAAAGTATATTTTATTACATGCATGTTAGAAAAAATGATAGGATAGTTTGTTCTAAATAAAGGAGGCAAAAGAAAAAATGTTAGGGAAGCATGAAATAAAAATGTTAATGCTTTAGTGTTTAAAGTAATAATGGTCGCCTGTTTAAACGCGCCTAATTTTCAAAATGTAAACTTTAATTCATGTATGTTTAGACCTTTGAAAGGGGTTTAATATTCATTGATTAAATTGATATCGCGCATATGGATTTTATCATAAGGTCGCTAAACGACAAAGAGGTCAAATCACAAGGAGAATAAAGCTCTTGCAAATTTCGACGGTAGATCTTGAGCTCCCCTCAGATCTACGATGGAGATCAACTTCGCACCCCCTTCGCCTGTTTCTTGTTAACGCGAGGGGGGGGAGAGTTCCGAACTCCGGTTTTAATGGCCGCCCTTTTCCGGAACGTGGCAGCACCGTGTGACTTTGCACCCTCTCTGCCTAAAACAGGAAACCAGGAGGTACCCCCCCCAAAATCCACCTCCGATTTTCAACCCTCACGACCGTTTGTCCGCGCCACAACCATTGATCCTTCAATGAGTCATATCCCTCCACGTCATTTGTTTGTTACTCCCTAACGCTCCATTATACCCGTTAATCGACCTGTTAGCCAATAAATTCGCTCCATTATATCCGTTAATCCTACCGTTACACATTTAAATCTCATTTGACTGTTAGCCATAACCGTTAAACCCAAACTGAAGTCTATAAAATTACCAACAGTCTTCCGTTCTCTACTTTACCTCGTTCAAAGACGCTTTCATCCTCCATTCCATTCCATAACGAATTATCATTTCTGTAATTGCCCTTCATATTCCCGAAACCCTGTCATAGCTTCTGTAACCCGAGCTTTAAAGTCTTATACTAGCCTATACCAGTCATGCATGACACCTAAGGCCAAAACCAAGAAACAAACAACCCTGAAAGGTAAAGGTAAGAAACGAATGACAAAAAAATCCATAATGTCGACAGTATTGCAGAGGTCGAGTCCGAGGTCCCTCATCAAGCTGCCGAGGTCATTCCTCAAGCTGCCAAATCTGTTGTAGAAGACATTCCTGCAAATCCACAAATCAATCTCGACCTCATACCTCTAGCCGACGCCTATTTAAAAATTGCTGACTGTCACTGTGAATTTGATTTCTACGAGCTACATTTGTGGTTAAAATAGAAGCACTTGGATAAGCAAGACCCTATCAGGTTTTGGGAGTCTATGTTGTCTTCGTTTGCATTCCCTCAAACTCACCCATTCCCGGATCTAATTGCCTGGTGTCAGAAGCAGTATGACCCTATAACCAGGTCAGTGGTAGCTCAAAATGGAAATGTTCTGATCACCATATCCCCTGAAACCATTAACCAGACGCTTCTCATCTCTCCTTCTGACTCCTTATCCTATTTCTCTCCTGCTGCCCTCATGGATCTTTATCATAAATTATCCTTCCCTCAGAGAGCTTAGAGTTTTGACATCTTTCTACCTGAGGTTGCAGATTTACCAAAGAGAAATCCCTCATATGCATCTCTTTGCAATTCTTAGGATCATATCCCACTTTTACTACAAGTTCTTCTAATGTCTTTATCCTGTTGTCTTTAGCCAAACAAGACAATTTCTCAATCTTCAAATGGGATTGCATATTTGACAGTGCTACTTTCAAGCTACCTTCGACTGAAGACCCACAGACTAAAGAGATGGCACAAAGTGAATTTGACAAGGAGGAGATGCTTAAATTAATTATTGATCAAAATCTGCAGATCAGAAAAATGGAAGAACAAATTGAAGAACTGCTGAAAGAGAAATCAACACTCCAAGTGGATACTGATCCTACTTTAGCAACTCAAACATCTTCTGCAGGTGCAAAACTGTTAAAATTGGACAACTAGGTCCAAACTCCGGGTTGTGCTGCTCAGATGACGATCGCAATATTTTTATTGGAATCCTCTTTCGGAGAGGTGTAAGATTGATCTAAAGATCATCTCGATCGGATGAGCAGAACATGTACTTTGAATTTATTCCACTTATGTGCTGGGTCGGCCTGGAATAAAATATCGACTTAAATGTCTTAAAGGACGTGTCACACACCCCAAAGATTCCTATATATTGGAGAGACTTGGAGTTCATTTGACACACATTATGGTGGAGGAATTCTCTCTCTCTTGATGGCGTTGGAGCTGCGTATTCTTTGTTTGGATTGTTCTGGGGTTATGTGTGACACGCTTGGCTGAATGACCTATTGGAGACTTTGCTGGTAGAAGCATCCTGCTGATCGCCGTAACGCCACCATTTCTTATCTCTGTCTTGGCTTTTCTTCTATCGATCTATTAGTATGTTCTATCTTCTTCACTATTGTGCCCTAATCTGAAATGGCATAGAACATGAGCAAAAATTAACAAAAACCCTCAGCAGAAGCAAGCACATGAGAAGCTACATCAGAAGTTTCAACTTATTGAGTCACAAAAGATTAGAAATGATACTTTGTATCTAGAAGAAATGTAGAAGACTCATCAGTTGGAACTTAGAATTAAAGAAGTAGAAAGTGAAACTCTGATGGCATCAACTTTAGGAGAAGCTAAGCAGAGTATCTGGGAAAACATCAGTGAGTCCATTACTGAAATATGGCCGTCTATTCAAATCATCTCCGAGTAGTAAAAACTCATCAACAAATGTAGAACAACAATTCAAGAGCAGAAGGATCAACTCCAAAAGAAGCCAAGTGAAGCTTCTGATATGATCAAGGTTCTTAATTCAAAGAACAGAGAGGAGTTGGAAGCAATCAATATCTTAGACAGGATAACAACCATTTTGGAGATAAAGAAGGTTTTGCAGAAAAAGAACTTGATCAACCAACTGCAGACCAAGTATGAAGCCTTAAATGTTATTGTTCAAAGTTTTCATACTAAATTTAATGTTTTAAATCATAAAGGTCTACCAGGTCTAGTTGGATTAGATGACAAGCTGGTCAAGTTAGAAGATTATTGCAAAAAGTTATATACAATCGCAATAGACAAAACAAAGTTTGCAGGTATCAAAGATCACATTACAGGGAAAGGTTTTCTTGAAGCTCTACAGTTTGATTTGATTATTCAGTGTCAAATCAAACAGTTATTCATCCAAAAATCAACTTTTGACAGATTCACTGAAGTGGATGAAATCTTCAGGAAAATGATGAATGTAGAAATCCCAAGTGAAGATCAGTGGGATAAGTTTTGTGAAACCATCGAGTGAAAGATTAATTTTGCAGCATGCCAGCACATCAAATTTTGAAGAGCCAAGTCAGTAACAACTTCCAACGAAAAAGGACAAGTCAGCGACAACTTACACCAAAAAAGGGCCGAATCATCAACAACCTCCAGAAAAACAGACACTCCATCTATTTGTCTCCTTCGTTTATTCTTCTTATCCTATTATTGTAAATCAGTTAAGATATTTTTAAAGTTTTGCTAATTAGTGCAAATAACTCTTAGCACAAGTTATGAAGTGTTGCACCCTTGGATGAGCAAATTTTGTAAAGCAGAAATTGTACAGTCTTTTTGATCATCAATAATACAAGTAGGATTCTGAAATTATCTCATACAGCTCTGTCTTCTCTGTGCGTTTTCCAGTTTTCTGTCATTTTGTTTCTTCGTATATTTAATTATCATCAAGATAACTAGGTGAGGTTGACTGTGTTTCAGCAACCTTATAATTCCTCCTGAAGTTAAAATTATTAGAAAGAATGATTTACTTGACAATCTGTTAATGTAAGTCTCTTTTATCAATAAATTGTCTGTATCTTGTGGATGTTAGTATATTTTGTTGAATTTTTAAACAATGTTTAAAAGTTTTCCAGCTTATGGTTTATTGAATAGTTCACTCTGAATATTTAATAATCATATTCCCTTACACAAGTCTACTTAATCGAAATCATAAAATCTTAATCACAGTATGAGATGAACAAACAGCCCGCCCTTATAATTATTGATATTATCAGCAAGATTTAAAAACCTTAACTGTTTGATTAAAATCTATCTTATGCATTGGTCCTCCAAATATTTCAAAACATAAACAAAACATTTTAGATGCTTTGGCATCATTATTGACCACAATCATCTCAAAGGACAACAGGGTTGAACTTTGAAAACAATTGCTGTAGTTATATTGAATATTTGATTAATGGATGCATGAAGAAGTATACAGACCACCCTTTCCTACATAAGTAAGGACTGAGGACTGATACAATATCTTCCATGGCCCTAATCTGAAGATAGTCAACGACCTTTCCATCAATGCCAATTCTGGATGTGATCTAGACTGCCGACTCTGATCTAAAAGCTGCATCTCACCAGCTGAAAGGGGAAAGCATTTCCATTAAAGGTTGCACAAATTTCCTTTTCCATAAATAAAAGAGATGCCTGCCAATCTTGCTGCGTTCATTAAACATGTACCACACTGTCTCAGAATCCATCCATCCCCAAAATGTTCTTTTTTCTCACCATATATAAGAGAGGGGATTTACTTATATATACATGGATGCTATATTGGACTGTTGCATTTGTAATGTTATTGCTTTTGTATTTTATTTTGGTAAATTCTTCTTGAACAATCACTGTTGTTTATGTCTATTCTATTTTCTTTTCTTGTAATGAATGCGAATGATAGCTTTGTCTGTTTGAATTTTCTTGGAGAGGTAACCCTATAGTTTTCTGCTTCATGCTGTGTAACTAAAGCTCCAAACTCACCCCCAGCCAAACCTACATGCAGATTTTTGATATTTAAGATTACAGCTTTGCTGTTTTACTTGTCCATTTTTTATATAAGTATGTGTACTGTTTTATTCTGCATTTGATTTATGCTGATGTATTTCTGTTATTTTATATTGTACCAGACCTTCAAAAAAGCCTTCTTGTTTTACAAACTTCTATCAGTTTTCTTCTTTGGGTCGAACTCCATGAATTTTGTTTTTCCATGAATCACTTGACACTTCTTATTTTTTTTTGCTGTAGGATATGCTATTTCTATAAAAACTTGTTATTTCATTGATATGCTGAGATTTATTTTGCAATATTGTAGGGTGGAGTTCATGAGGCAACTGGAATTGAATGGCTGGAAACAGGAAAATGTCCGATTGCTAAATCTTATCAAGCTGTGAGCAAGGTTTTACCTTTGGTTGCAAAACTTTTGCAGCCCCCACCTGGAATAAAGATAAAATGCCCCCCTGCTGTGGTTGCAGCCCGTGCTGCATTGGCAAGGACAGCCTTAGTAAAGTCTTTGAGACCAAAACCATTACCTGCAAAGATGCTCGCAATTGGGCTGCTGGGAATGGCTGTTAATGTCCCATTAGGTGTCTGGAGGGAACACACAGAGAAGTTTTCACCAGCTTGGTTTGTTGCTATTCATTCAGCAATTCCCTTTATTGCAATGCTGAGGAAGTCTGTAAACATGCCAAAGTCTGCTATGGCTTTCACAATTGCAGCCTCCATTCTGGGTCAAGTGATAGGGTCAAGAGCAGAAAAAGCAAGACTTAAGCATGCAACAGCTATACCCAATGTTGTGGATCACACTTATGAGCATGTCAAAGCAGAGATAAAATTTTCAGTGCCTGCAACTGTTTACATCTCAAATGATGAGAAGGGCATGGTGAAATCGCAGTGTGGAGCTAAGATATGGGATACTGTTGAGAGTACTAATCCATCTTCCGAGGCTATTAGTGCTCATTAATTTTCCTGTACAATAATAATTGTTTGGTTGCACCATTGTTTTGGAGTGCTCTAAAGAGTGATAACCGCTCTCATTACAAATGAGATTGGTGCTCCCCTGAATCTCTGTTTGAAATTTGAAATTTGAGTTTGGTGTTTTGGATTCTATCTCCACTGCTCAAGGCATTTGCCATTTATACATTAACTAGACCTTGCAAAGATTGCAGCTGGTTGATGTAGCATTTATATTTTTGTTCTAGGCAGATACGATGTTTATGCCTGACCTAATTGTCAAAGTAGCTAGCTTGACGAGAGAAGGCAGCCTAGTGATGCATAGTAGACTAATTTCAACAATGTTGCTTCTCCTTTCATTTTGGTGATGCTTTGAATGCAGACATATTTCTTAGATAGATGAATTTTTGGAACTTGTTAATGAAGGATATATTAGTAATGAAACAATTTGATTTCCCATTTTTTCATGAAAACAACCCTACATTGTAGCTTTGTCAGGAAGGAAAGTAGCAGTTGCTTCAGTAATGTAGGTTTCCAAAAACATGTATTGTGATTATTATGCTGTTTCAAGGCCTATAATTAGGTTGCCCATATGGAGCTTCAATTCAATCCACTTTAAAAACAAAGTGGCCCCTCTGACACTCAATATTTATGATTTGGCATTGTTTGTGACATGTGGATTCACTATTGAGTCATTGACTGTTGGGGTCCTAGCATTTGTGTGGGGGTGTTGTTAGATACATCAAAGTTATCCCACTCATAAAATGATGTGATATTGCATTTGATAAAATATGTTCAAATGTTTAAAAATAAACATGAAAAAATATTCTTATAAGAATATAACCTGTATTAGGCATAGGACCCCATTCCGTGCCTAGATACGTGATGAATCATTGATTAAGTTGTTGTGACAATAATGAGATGGTCTTCTTTTGAATAACTTGATTTGGCTTATTGTTTGATTTGTTATTTTATGTTATTGCCCCTAATTGTTTCTGTATTCTCATTGAAGTTTTGTTTTAGTATTGTTCGCTCTTGTTGGCATAGTATAAAAGTTCAATTGAGGATCTACTGAATGCCTCATAGTGGTTGTAATGAAGGTTGAGATTTATTAATTGTTTGCTTTTCTATCACATTTCATATTTTCCTTTCTAATTTTGGAGTTGTTGGGCAAGGTGATGGAAATATGATATAGCATAACATGATATTTGCTTGGATTGACAGATAAAGTCAAGATGTTTGGGCCTTTCGATGAGTTCATACTTCCCATAATTGGCTGTGTTGGGGTTTTCTCACATTAGGTTGGGTGAAAATTTCAAACTAAAATAGTACGACGTCTTCAAAATTGGAAAAACAGAGCAGGCTCCCGTATTGCCAGGATGATTATTTAATCAAACAAAATTTGCCTCGATAAGTTCATTTAGTAGCATGGCTAGGGTCTGAAACTTCCCATAATTGGCCATGTTTGTTTTTTTTCCCATTAGGTTGGGTGAACCTTTCAAGCTAAAATAATATAACGTCTTCAAAATTGGGAAAACAGAGTAGGCTCCCATATTGCCAGGATGGTTGTGTAGTTGTACAAAATTTGCCTCGATGAGTTTATTTAGTAGCATGACCAGGGTATGAAACTTCCTGTAATTGGCTGTGTTGGGTTTTTTCTGCATTAGGTTGAATGAGAAACTCAAACTAAAATAGTGTTACATCTTCAAAATTGGGAAAAAATAGTAGGCTCCCATATTGCCAGGATGGTTATTTAATCCTACAAAATTTGCCTCCAACTTTATCAACTTAGTATAATGTTACAGTCTATTGAAAAAGAATTATAGTATAATGTTAGTGTATTGAAAAAGAATCATAGTATAATGATAGTGTATTGAAAAAGAATCATAGAAAAAATCATTGGTGGTAATGAATAAAACTGGGTTGATTTACCCCATTGAAAAGATAAATAAGTGAAGTAAAGAAATGAAATCTTGAGAGGTAACACCAGCTAATTGCAAGAGTGAAATTAGCATTGGATGAAGTGACAAAATGGTGCAATGAGTCATAAATAATTAAAGACATAAATATGTGATTTCATTATAATTGTGATCCCATTATTCTGAAGGGCATAACAAACAAAAAAAACACTCAAAGAGAAGTATGTACAACATAGCAAACAAGTGAGAAAAAAACACAACACGAGTTTGCATTGTTCTTATCACCAATGTAAAGAAATGTATTATGAGTGAATAACTCGAGCAACTGGTGTAGATATGATTTTATTCCTTTGGCTTTTGGGTTTTCCAGAACTGCATATTAATGAAAATTAAAGGTGCAAATTCCAAGAAACAAAACCAGTGGTGTTTTGAGTTTATGACGGAGTGTAAAGGAGTTGGGATGACACAAGTAAATGAATGTTTTTGGTGTTTTAAAAAAATGTAATGGAGTTGGAGCAAAAGGTTTGTGGCTAGGGTTTTGAAACAACAACGGTAGATTGTTGTCACTTGTATCAGCCATTGTATTTGAATTAGAGCTAGAGCAAAGAATCCATAGTCCCATGTTGGATCAATAAGGGGTGCAAGGATGTAACCTTCACCTAATTCGAAGCCATTCATGTTGAAAAATGACAACAATTAATGTAAATTATGTAATTATCTGGGTAACTCTGTTTTATCTTTCAGTCAATTTTTTATAACAAAAGGAAGTTATGTAACGAAGTAGCCCATATTAATTGGTGATTGCCTGAGAGGCTTGTAACTTGGAGAATCATCTTTGATTAATAAAATTTTTAATCCATTGCCTTGTGGAGGTTTCCTTGACACAATGTTAGGCTTTTACCATGTAATTCCTTGTGTTAGTTGTGTGCTTCAGTTTTCAATATTTCCTGCATTTCATTCTTATTTAATTTGTTTTTTAACTGGTTCTAAATACCAACAAGTGGTATCAGAGCTCAGGATGAGTCGAGATTGGTTGGAGAGAGGAGTTGGGTTTCATTGAGAAAACTGCCTGAGAAATCAATTTAGAATGTTGTTTGTTTTTGAAGTTTCTTTTTGCATCTGTTTTTTGAAGTTTCTTTTTGCAGAAGGGTCGTTGAAGCAGACCCAGGAAGGAGTAACTGTGACAAGGAGGGGTCGTACGACAACAAACCCGAGCGGGAGTAAACATGATAGGGAGGCTGCTGTTCATTTTTTTAAAAAAGTTTTCCCGCCGTCGAGAAAGGCATATCCAAGAGAAGAACCGTTGAAAGCTTTGTTGAAGGAGCCGACTTGCCATCGCCTCCATATCGAAGAGAAGAGCTAGCCGCTTGTCGGAACCACTGGTCGAAGAATCATCAGAATAGAAGAAAAATCGTCGGTTGAAGAGACCTTGCCCGCCCTATCGGAAAGAAAGGGAACCACCAGAGAGAAAAGATAAGACATAGCTCTTCCAGTCAAGAAAGCTATGACCCCGCCATTCCAGTCAAGAAAGCCTTGTCGTTGTCGTTTTTTGCAGAGTCGCTGAGTTTGCAGAGCCGCTGATTTTTTTGCAGAGGCTTCCGATTTGTTCGAGCCGAGAAGGAGGCCGCTGTCAGTTGGAAAGAAGTTTGAGGTTGCCAATTGAAACTCTGTGTCAGTCGGAAAGAAGTTCGAGACTGCCAATCGAAACCTTGCGAGTCAGAAAGAAGTTGAGACTGAATTCAAATTCAGTTTCTAAGTTTTTTCTGTGAAGATATTATTTATTATTTATTTTTTCTGCTGAAAAAATACGCTGTTGAAAGATTGAAGTAGGGTTTAAAAAAAAGCAGGTGGAAATTTAAAATTTTTGGGTTTGATTCTGTAGAAGGGAAATTGTTTTTGTTTTTGTAAGAAGGAAAAATATTTGAAAATTTGAAAATTAAGTAGCAAAAATTTAAAGAGAGAAAACCCTAGTTGAAAATCCTAGCTGTTAGAAGGAAAACCTAGAAGCATATTTTTTTTGAGCCCATGTAGGAAGAAATGACAAAAATGGCGAATGTTAAGTTTGAGGTGGATAAGTTCACCAACAAGAATAATTTTGCATTGTGGAAACTGAAAGTAAGGGATTCGTTGCTGCAACAAGTGTTGGACAAAACTTTAGATTGGGTAAATAAGAAACCTGCTAGCATGACAAATTTGGATTGGGAGGACTTGGATGCCCGAGCTCTCAGTACCATTAGGTTGTACATGACAGATGAAGTTCTCTTCAATATTATTGAGGAAACCACAACAACAGGTTTGTGTGGGAAATTGGAAACACTGTATACGACCAAATCGTTAACCAACAAATTTTATTTGAAGATGAAACTATAATTGCATAAGACTTAAATGTTTTTAATACACTTAATTGCCAATTGTGAGATATGTATGTTAAATTTCAGGAAGAAGACAAAGCTATCACCTTGTGTTCTTTGCCAGAGTCTTGGGACCACTTTGTGACTTCTATCAGTTTGAGCACAATTGAATCTTTGGAATTTGATTCAATTGTGGAAGCTCTATTATATGAAGTATGATGGAAGTCGCATTGAAACTTCTGCACCAGAAGCCATGGTAGCCAGAGGCTGGTCAAAGAAAAGAGGGGAGAAAGCAAGGAGTTCTTCCAGATCAAAATCAGAAGGCAAGAAGTGTAAAGCCAAATGTTGGTACTGCAACAAAATAAGACACCTCAAGAAAGTTTTTTGGAAAAGAAAGTAGTCCATTGAAAACCAAAAGAAAGAAGCAAATCAAGTTGATTCAGGTATGATTGATGAAGTTTTATTTGCTGAATTAGGTATGGTAGATGAAGCTTTACCTATTTGCAACGTCTCTTAGAATTATGAAAATTGGTTGTTAGACTCTAGTTCTTCTCATCACATGATTTCGTATAGAAATTGGTTTACTTCATATGAAGCCGTGTATGGTAGTTCCATGTTTATGGGAAACAATGTATCTTGTCAGAGTGTTGGGATGGGAAATGTCAAAATTAAAATGTATGATGATACAGTTAGAACATTAACTGATGTTAGACATGTACCTGAGTTGAGGAAAAATTTGATTTTTTTTGGGAGTGTTGGACTCAGATGTTACAAGTTTACATGTCAAAATGGAGTGTTGAAAGTTTCAAAAGGAGCCCTGGTTGTTATGAAGGCACAGAAGATCGGAAACCTTTACGACTGTATCTGAGAAGGAAAAAGAAGGTATTTGCCTATGGCATCAATGACTGGGTCAAATGAGTGAGAAGGGTCTTCAGGTATTGATGAATCACAAATTGCTTCCTGATTTGAAATCCTTGAGGTTGAATTTTTGTAAACATTGTGTATATGGAAAACAATGTAAACAAAAAATCTAAAGCTAGAAGTCAATGTCAACAAACAAATCTAAAACTAGAAGTCAATGTAAACAAAAAATTTAAAACTAGAAGTCACAATAGTAAAGAAATTTTGGACTATATTCATTTTGATCTTTGGGGACCATCTCCTACTGCATCTTATGGAGGCGTATTATACTTCTTAACATTTATTGATTATTTCTCTAGGAAATTATGGGTCTATCTATTAAAAAGAAAAGCTGATGCATTTAATGTTTTTAAATAATTTAAAACTATGGTGGAAAATAAAACATGCAAATCAATTAAATGTTTAAGAACTGACAATGGCGGCGAATTTACTTCCCTAAAATTTAAACAATATTGTAAGGATGAAGGGATTATTAGACATAAAACTATTGTTTATACTCAGCAAAATGGCGTTGCTGAATGTATGAATCAGACTCTTATGGAAAGAGCCAGAAGCTTGATCAACAATGCTAACCTGCAAAAGGAGTTGTGGGCAGAATCAATATCTACTACTTGTTATTTAATAAAAAGATCACCTTCAGTGGCCATCAATTGTAAAATTCTTGAAGAAGTTTGGTCGGGTCAGTCTTGTGATTATTCACATTTAAGGATTTTTGGTTGTGATGCCTATGCTCTTATTCCAAAGAGTTAGCATTCAAAGTTAGATCCAAAAGCAAAATGTTATGCCGTTGTTGGGTATGATTATGCAGTGAAAGGATAACGGTTGTGGGATCCTTCTTCACTTAAGATAGTCATTAGTAGAGATGTAACATTTAATGAATCTTCTCTTCTAATATCAGATGTAAAAGTTGAAGAAGAGTAAGTATCAACAAATCAACAAATTCAGTTGGAGGCTAAACCTTTTCTAGAAATTCAAAAGGAAGGAGAGACTTTTGAAGAAAAAGGTGAAGAAGATACAAAAGAAACTATAGAAGTTCCAGAACTAGTTCAACAACTAGTCATTCTAAGAAGGTCTACAAGGGAAATAAAAACACCCAAAAGGTATGAAGATTCTGCTTCATCTATTGCATTGATTCCTAAATATGGGGAACCTTATTGTTATCAGGAAGGAGTGGATGATATGGATAGTGAAAAATGGAAAAAGGCTATGGATGAAGAAATGAATTCCTTAGCCAAGAACAAAACCTGGGATCTTGTAGAACTTCCTAAAGGGAGAAGTGTTTTCGGATGTAAATGAGTCTTCAAATTGAAGCGAAAAGTTGATGGACATATCAAAAGGTATAAAGCGAGAGTGGTTGCAAAAGTGTATTCTCAGGTTGAAGGTATTTATTTTCATGAGATTTTTTCACCAGTCGTAAAACTTGTTTCTATTCATACTGTGTTAGCGCTAATTGCTTTACTTGACCTTGAGTTAGAACAATGAGATGTTAACTGATCAATCAATAAAAAATAACTGATGCATGCAGAGAATTTGAGTTACCCAGTTGATATTAGAGTTCAAGGGTGGTGTACTATTAGTTTTAAACTAGTTCAAGTTGTACAAGTGGTGCATGCAATCAGAGAATTGACCTATGGTGATTGTGCAATTCCTTGGTGAGAAATTCCTAAAAGTCAGGGGAAATTTCCCAAGGGAATAGCGCAAGGAAATAGGAGCTTGGAGCCTCGAAATTTTGGCTAAGTATTGGTAGGTTTAGTCATCCAGGAAGAGGATACAAGATACAAGTGCCAGTTGGGACCAATCTTGAGCATATCATATTGTATTCATCTAGATTCTTTGATTATTGCAATACAAATAGTAAGGGGTTTTCATTAGTTTCTTCCCCCTAGATAAATATCTGTGTGGGTTGAATATTGATGCATATTGTTAATGATTTCTGTTCTCGATCGTGAAATTACTTCCACATATCAGTAGAGTAGCTTCTAGTCTTTTGATTTTGAAAATTTCATGAGTAGTTTAGAATCTACACATTAATTTCTACATTCTGCATCTTTCAAAAATATGTTTCAGGCCAAGAAAATGATTACTTCTCTTTTTAGAATATATTTTGATATCATCCAAGTAAAAAAATACTAATTTGTTTATCAAACCTCTCAAATTTATGCCAATGGCTCTTTAAAATGTTTCTCTTGCATTTATCAGACCAAAGGGTATTGTATGTGTAGAAATTATACATGCATGAATATATTGGATTTACCCGATCTAAAAATGTACTAAAGTCAAACACTGAATCACTTCTACAAATATTTTGCAGAATTAAAAAACACAATCGCTAATTACATGAACATGAAGAAAGATCAATCACACACAACACATAATTTCCCAAGGAAAGCTTACAGCGAAAAACCTCACTATCTTCTATTGTATATTAAGCATGGATCATGAAACAATTACATACAAAACTCTTCTCACAAGAGCCCTCCAGTACTCAGCTAATTGTATCACACTGTCATGTGCAAAACTGACCAACACATAGCCAATTCTCAGCCTTCAAACAACCTGCCTTGCTTGCGCAATCCCTGATGGTAAATATCCCTAAAAGATAGGAATTTTTGCCTACCTTGATTGCGCAAGTATCATGGGCACTCCAATGGGTGTTTGGTTGCATTTGTGTAAGCCAATAATCCAACAACTGATAGTCAACTTCCCTTTCACCTAGAACTCAACTGGGTCTTCACTGGATCTGACATGCATGCATCGAATAATAGTAAATCTTCAGTTGCATGTGAGATCATTGATTGTGAATTAATTAATATTTAATTCACTAGATCTCTCACTAGTGTATCTTCAGTTACAACTAACACAACTGAGTTTAACTCACTCAACTGAGTTAAACTATTTACAACTTGCATTAACTCATGCACCATTGCACTTCGAACTCTGTTACAACTAGAATTACTCTGCATCCCTCACCAACTACCTCTAACTCGAACCACTATCTAACTGAATTGATCAATTTCAGTTAATTGATTCAAGTCGACATTGAGAATAGATTACAGTTTAATGTTCATCTTAATTAAGGGATAACCAAAATAGACATGCACCCAAAAATAACATTGTGGGCCCCACCCTAGTCTGGGTGCTTAATTCAATTAGGCGTGGGTGCTGAAATTTTCTTGTTGAATCTCAACACTCCCTCTCAACAAGAAAGGGATTATCCTTCACCCTGATCTTGTCCCTTATGGTATTCAAATTTTCTCCTGGTGAGCGCCTTCATTAGAATATCTGCATCCTGATCTTCTGTGGGAATGTACTGAAGCAAAATTATCCTTCTCTGCACACAATCTCTGAGATGATGGTACCAGATATCTATATGCTTGGACCCATCATGAAACACATGATTAATCGAGAGTTTAATGCAACTCTAATTATCAAAATGAATCATTCTCGGATCCATCTGAGAACCAAACAAACCAACCAAGATCTTTCTCATCCAGATAGCCTCACATGCGACTTGACTTGCTTCCATGTATTCCGCTTCCGCTGAACTGAGTGCCACGGATCGTTGCTTCCTGCTGTACTAGGAAATTGCTGTCGGTCCAATGCTAAAGATCCCTCCTGATGTGCTCTTTCTGTCCGATGGAATGCCAACCCAATCTGCATCTATTAAGCCATGCAACTTCAATCCCTCTATCCGTCTGTACCACAAACCTTACTTTGATGTGCCCCTCAGGTATCTCAAGACATGCTTCCCCGTCTTCCAAAAGAGTGTGGTAGGCTTAACCATAGCTTGACTCCGCTGGTTAACTACGTAGAAAATGTCTAGTCTCGTGTTCACCAAATACATTAGTGAACCCACTAACTGCCTGTAGACAGTGGCATCCACTACCTCTCCATATGTAGCATCCTCTTTCCTCCAATTTACTGGAAGAGGAGTATCCATGGGTTTGCAGCGCTCCATGTTAAACTTACCTAGTATCTCCTTTGCATACTTGCCTTGAGACACAAAAACTTCACCATCCTGCTGCCATATTTCCAATCCAAGGAAACAATGAAGGAGTCCCATGTCCTTCATTTCAAACTCCCTTGCAAGATCCTCCTTGCATGAGTGTATCAGCTGCTCATCACCAGTCTAAATTAGATCATCAAAATATAGAACAATAATCAATAACTTACCCTCAACCACAATCTAGTATAGGTTTGCATCTGCTTCACTTTTGGTGAAGCCCAGTCCGGTGAAATCGCTGTCTATCCGAGTGTACCAAGCACGGGGTGCTTGCTTTAGCCCATACAGTGCTCTTTTGAGTCTGCACACATGCGACTCACTGTTGAAGATTTCGAAACCTTCAGGCTGCTCTATGTACACCTCTTCCTCAATGATCCCATTGAGAAACACATTTTTCACATCCATCTGATGAATGCACCAACCCATCTACGCTGAGAGTGCAAGGATGGATCTTATGGAAGAGTACCTTGCAATAGGTGCAAAAGTCTCATCATAATCTATCCCTTCGATCTGTAAGAATCCACGGGCCACAAACCTGGCCTTGTATTTCTCCACACTCCCATCAAAAGCTTGCTTTACCTTGTAGATCCATCTCAATCCAACCACTGATTTGTCGACCGGCCCTGGGACTATCTCCCATGCACTGTTCTTGACAATGGAGTCATACTCCACCATTGTATCAACCCAAGTTGGCCGTTGCACTGAGTCCTGAAAGGAAGATGGTTCAGTCACAATACATTTGCTCATAAGAGCCATGTATCCAGTAAATCGGCTAGGAGACTGTCTTTGTCTGCGCTGTGAAGTAGGGGCTCCTACATTCTCTACAGTATCAAGTCTCAATATATCAACTTCCGTGGTGCGCCTTCTGCCATTTTTGATGGATGGCTCTGCATTAGTGTTTTCCTCCACTCTGTGAACCTCCTAATGTGGCTGATCCACATCTTGACAGTCATCCTTGGGAACCAACAGTTCCTCCTCTGCATGCAAGTCCAGCTCCCTCTCAAGGGACAACCGCATGGCTTTCTCCTCATCAAATTTTATATCCCATCGCACAACAATGATTCTGCTGTTTGGAAAATACATACGATAATTATGGGGTGTTTCAGTGTACCCCACAAAAATCCCAACCTCAGCTGTTGGTTCCAGCTTCTTCCTGGCATCCTTGGTCACATGCACATAAACAGATGAGCCAAAAATCTTCAAGTGTGAAACATCAGGTTTCTTACTAGTGAAAGCCTCTTCAGGTGTACTCATGCCAAGTACTCTATGAGGACAACGATTTTGCACATGTACCATTGTGTTGCATGCTTCCGCCCACAAATGCATCGATAGGCCTTGATCATGCAACATCCCTTATGCTACACCCAGAATAGTTCTTTTCTTCCTCTTCGCGACCCCATTCTACTGTGGGTTATGAGGCGCTATGAGTTCTCTTCGAATTCCTTCTTTGCTGCAAAAGTTCTTGAATTCGTTAGAGATGTATTCTCCACCATTATCACTCCCAAGAGCCTTCACTTGCTTCCCTGACTCTTTCTCCACCAGTGCTTTAAACTCACAAAACTTAGAGAACGTTTGATCTTTCTTCTACATGAAAAAGATCTAACACTTACGAGAAAAGTCATCAACAAAGATTACATAGTACTTATGTTTTGTTGTTGAAGCAACCAAGAAAGGACCACACATGTCTGTGTGAACTCTCTCAAGGATCCCCGAAGCTCGGTTTTCCTTCTCATGAAAGGTGGCCTTTACATATTTTCCCATAGTACATCCCTTGCATGTGTCTGACTGCGCAAGTGTACCCGTGGGAAGACCAATAGAAATCTACTGCATGACTTTCAAGGCTCCATGATGAAGATGGCCCAATCTCCTGTGCCATAATTCGCCCTCATCCCGGCTCACCATTTGATTTGCCTTGCCCATCATTGCTGCACAACCATCTACCTCCAGCCTGTAGAGATTCTTAACTCAAATCCCTATCCTCTTGGCTTGTCCCGTTGTTTTATGTCATAGGAAATCTTTTCCATCACTAAAAATAACATCATAGCCTCTATCCTCCAACATTGCGATTGAGACCAAATTTTTCATTAGACCTTGTACATGCATTACATATTTTAATTGAAATGGTTTACCTGAATCCCTCTGAAAGGTAATGGTACCAATCCCAATAGCATTGTACTGTTCATCGTCGCTCATTTCAATATGCATCTGGAGATCTTTTTCCTCCAAGTCACTTAAAAGTTCATTATCTCTTGTCATGTGAAAGGAAGTGCCACTCTCCAAATACCTTACAGATCCCAATGCACTGGACACCATGCATGCGATCAATGAGAAGTCAAGCTCAAATTGCGAGGCAAGGGCCTCACAAGCTACAGGTCCTCCAACCTTCTTGTTCGTCTTCTTTTGGGGATAGTTATTAGCAAAATGCCCATGCTCGTGACAGTGAAAACACTCCACCTTGGACATGTCCTGCTTCTTGCCATTCTTGGACTTAGATTTAGAATGAAATTTCTTCCCCTTCCCCTTCCTCGCCTTGGCAGCCAAAGCACAATCCTCTTCATCCTCATTCTTAGATGAAGAGCCATCTCTAGTGTTCTGTCTGAACTCCTCCTGCACCAAATCTGACCACAGTCGTTCTCAATCTGGAAAATTTTCCCTTCCATTGACAGAGTCTTGATAATTGTGCCAAGTTTTAGGAAGTCCTAGGAGAGACAAGCTCACCAAATCATCATCAACAAATGTTATTCCAACGCTCCCCAGTTCATCCCGACATTGGACAAACTTTGTTAAATATTTTGGAATAGTGTCGTACTTTTCCATCTTGATCTTCCTGAGTTTATCTTTGAGTGCCAATTTCCTATGGTCGTTGCTGCTTTGGAATAGATCCGTCAAAACCTTCGACATTGCATATGGTGTGGCTTTCCCATGGAGGCTTGAGACAATGTGGTCTCGTACTCCCTCGAACAGGATCCTCCTGGCCTTTGCCACTTTCTTTTGCCATTCATCAAGATTTGCAGCATCTGCCACAACAGGATTAGGAACATCAGTCTCAATGAATTACTTTAAGCCATTGTCTTCAAGTATTGCCTCCATCCTGTCCTTCCAAGAAATATAGTTCAAGCTTCCCTCGAGTGCATACTCTAACTTCAAGCCATTGAAAGCCATTTCGATCTTGAATCAACTGTAGCACCAAGAAAGTCTTTCTGCAAATTCGAATTCTATCCAGTGACAAACTCAGCTCTTGCTTCACTTCTGCAATTTCATGTGCTCCGATACCATGTAGAAATTATACAACATGCATGTATATCTTGGATTCACCCGATCTAACAATGTACCAAAGTTAAATACTGAATCGCTTCTACAAATCTTTTGCGGAATTAAAAACACAATTGCTAATCACATGAACATGAAGAAAGATTAATCACACACAACACAGATAATTTCCCGGGGAAAGGTTACAGCTAAAAACCCCACTATCTTCTATTGTATATTAAACAAAGATCATGAAAAAATTACATACAAAACTCTTCTCACAAGAACCCTCTAGTACTCAACTAATTGTCTCACACTGTCATGTGGAAAACTGACCAACACACAGCCAATTCTCAGCCTCAAGCCAATCTGCCTTACTTGCACAATCCTCGATGGTAAAGATCCCTAAAAGATAGGAATTCTTAACTACCTTGACTGCGTAACTATCATGGGCACTCTAATGGGTGTTTGGTTGCATGTGTGCAAGCCGATAATCCTACAATTGATAGTCAACTTCTCTTTCACCCAGAACTCAACTGGGTCTACACTAGATCTGACATGCATGCAGCTAATAATAGTAAATCCTTTGTTGCATATGAGATCACTGATTGTGAATTAATTAATATTTAATTCACTACATCTCTCACTAGTGTATCTTCAGTTATAACTAGCACAACTGAGTTTAACTCACTTAACTGAGTTAAACTATTTACAACTTGCATTAACTCATGCACCACTGCACTTCGAACTTTGTTACAACTAGAATTACTCTGCATGCCTCACCAACTCCCTCTAACTTGAAATCCACTAGCTAATTGAATTTATCACTTTCAGTTAACTGATTCAAGTCAACATTGAGAACATATTACATTTTAATGTCCATCTTAATTTAGGGATAACCAAAATAGACATGCACACAAAAATAGCACTGTGGGCCCCACCCTAGTCTGGGTGCTTAATGCAACTAGGCGTGGGTGCTGAAATTTTCTTGTTGAATCTCAACAACATGATATGCATATGTTCCCCATTTTGTTCTTGATGAACAATAATTTGATTATACTCAGAAAAACCATCTAAAAAAGACATTAGTTCAGAACTTGCAACTAATTGTAATAACTTCTCCATAGGAGGCAACATAAAATTGTCCTTCTCAGATGCTCTATTTAAGTTTAAGAAATCTATACAAATTATAATATCCCCATTATTTTTCCTAAATGGAATAAGTTTTGATACCCATTTGGAATGTATAACTGGGAAGATGATTTTAGCTTTGAGAAATTTATTCAATTCAATTATATTATGTGATTCAAGGTTGGGGTGAATTTTCCTGAGCTTTTGTTGTACAAGTTTAACATTTGATAACATCAGTATTGTATGCTAAATGATAAAAGCATCGTAAATTTTTAAATCATCATAACTCCAAGAAAATACATATTTGTATCTTCTAAGTAAATGAATAAAAGAAAGTATTTCATTAGGAGAGAGTTTGAATCCTAGATTTATGTTTTATGGCATTTCTTCAGACCCTAAGTTGACGAGTTCAAAATTTTGAAGTACTGATTTGGAGCTTGCAATTAGTTGGTTTTTTAAATCTATCTTTAAAATCATACACATCTTCTAATTTTACCATAGATTTTGGCAATGAATTTTCACTTCGTTCATCATTAGAGGATATATTAAGATTTTTATCGTGTACATCCTCATCAATAATATGGCATGTTTATGTTCCTTCAAATGTAAGAAAACTCAGAATATCAGCGTCGTCATTAAACACTCTCCAATTAGTAACGTTATCGGGTATAGAGGGTTGAAAAATCAATTCAATGGAGAACCTATCAAGACTAAAGTCATATGGAGGAATGAGTTTAGAATCAACGTTGACTAATATATTCACGTTGACATTTTGGATTTTAGGTATAGGAAATATATAGTGGGAAACTAATTCTTGGACCAAAGACTGATAACTTTTTAAGTGATTTGAAACACAATGAATATTATTATGTACATGTTTAACAACAATTTCAAAATCACCAAATAGTTTGAGAAATTTAACATCAAGGCTAATAGCCTTCTGTGGTCCTTGAATGGGTGCTCCATATTCAACCACATTATTAGTACATTCAAACTCTATTATGCAAGCAAACAGTCTTTTCTCCATTCAAACTTACTAATATGCGAAATTCTTGTGCACCATCATTGGACTTAGATCCATCAAAATAAAGAGTCCAAAATAAATTATCAACAAAGTTATTTATAGGTAATTTTACAATATTTACACACCTAGATGAGTTTGTTTGTGATTTAAAAAAAAAAAATTTGTGATGTAACAAACTCAATAGGAAAAGGGGAATATTGTGGAGTAAAACTACCAAAGAAATATTTAACATAATAATTTCCTAGGATGTTATTAGTGAGAGCGAATGACTCATTTTCTTCATCTAGATCAGTAACAATATATTTCATGTGTTTCTCCCTATCAGTTCTAATTTGATTAGATTTTCCATTGTAAGGGAGCCAAATATGAGACCAATCTGTAGAAAAATAGCCATGTAACTTTTCAGACCAATCCCTACTCACAATAAGACCATAGAATTCAAGGATATCAACAACCAAAATATATATAATCTGAAACACCTTTGAGTTAGATGACAGTCTAATCAAAACTTCATTCTTATATCATATAACTTTAACTTTTGTTCTATTAAGTTAGACTATTTGTACACCACATTTCTGGGGGTTTACTTCTAATTTAAAGCATATTGAATAAGGCATAATGTTCGAAGCACCCGAATCTACCAGACAATTATGAACATTTTTGTTGAAAAGTTCGAAAGTTAAAATGAAAGGAGGCATATGTGAATTATATATATATATATATCAAATTAAAATTTCATTAGAGAGGTCAAGCTTATCAGAAGGGGGATGAGGAGGCTTGTTATTTCCTTTATAGGTTTTAGTGGTAACAACAGTTGAAGGTAATGGAGAAGCATGAACTGCATTCAACTCAATAAGTAATAATTTGTGTTGTTGCTTCAACTTACTAACCTCATATAGAGAAATATTAGCCTTGGTTTTCTTTATGTCCTCAACTATGTTATATTCAATAGTATCTGACACTATTAACGTCTTTGATGTAGAAGAAGTAGAAGGAGGAGTTTTAAAAGTACTTGATGTGGACTCTGAAGATTGATTAGAAGTCTTTTTAAGCATACCTTTTTCATTTGATAAGCTATTTGGGCTTTTTTTATTCTTATGTATTATATCTACAGGGCCTTTGCTTTGAGTACTAACATGAAGTGTCTCTTCTTCTTATTCGTTTTTTGAAGTAGTAACAATAAAATCCCATAGGCCATTTGCTTCAGTTATTTCTTTTTTCTTCTTCTTCTTTTGCTGCTGATACTATTCCTTCTTCCTCTTCTTCTTCATCTAAACCGTCGGTAGATATTGTAGCAGGTGGTTGAGATTGAGCAGGTTGATTTCTTTTTATCGGTCTAAAAGGTCTTCTTATTGAAACTTCAACTACTTGTTTTTTTAACTCTACCATCTTATTGAAAATAGTTTTGAGGACTTAATGTACACCTTCTAGATCGTAAGGATCTTTGGAATTTTTTTTTTGTTTCTTCTTTGAAAGTGACCTTTTTGGTTGGTTTTCTTTCGACCTTAACAAAAATTTCTTCTCGAGGGCTAATACCCTTTTCTCAACAACCCGTGCTTCTTTCATATTATCGGTGAGTACTGTCTTTTGAGCTCTATCAATGAACATAGTGATATTTGAAGGTAGGGCACCAATATACCATTCGATTTGAACATAAATGCCTGGTGTGGATGCATTTGGGATTTTATTCAAAAGTTTATTAAATATTGAATTAAAGTCGTTAATTTTCTCATTAGGAGAGGCTTTAATATTATACAATTCATTAATTAATGTTGCTATTGTTTTATCATCTCCAAATTTCTTAAGGAATTGCGCTTCAAATGTATCCCAATTAGTAATTGACTCAACATGTAGGGAAAAATACCAAGACCCTGCTAATCCCTCAAATGTGTAAGGAAATAATCGACACACTATATCTTCCTCAAAAAATCCATTAATATTAATTTCCAACATAAAATTGTATATATTTTATTCTGCAAGAAGTCCATCATCGAGATTAAATTTAGGTAGCCATCTCTCTAGATGTTTTGGGAGAGGATGCAGAGGAGGATTGAACAATTGTTCCTGTATTGTTCCATGGTCTTTTTTCCATTCTAGGATTAATAATATGACCAGTGGTTGATGAGGTAGATACAAAAGTATATGTCTGATGAAGGGGAAGTTGAAGTATTCACAATTGATATTATCGCCCCAAATTGTGTCATTCTAATCTCCCATTCTCGAAAAATGATTAACTTTTAAGTCTTATCAATTTTAGGCAGATTTTATTTTCTTCCTTTTGTAATTTCTTGCCAAGTTAAGAAATTAGTTAGTTGCTCATTAACTTCATAAAAATAATTCATCATTTCAAACAACTGATAAAAAAGGGAATTTCCTGCTTTACATTGGTCCTTAATTAAAACAAGCTCATTGCAAAATATATATTTTTGATGCCTTAGCAAATAATTCAAATATTTGGCTTCTTGTTAAAACTCTGTCAGTTGAGGATTATAAATTTATTTCCATCTCTTCAATCTAATTATCTTTTATCTTTGTCTCCTTATCATGCTTTAATTTCAATACATCAATCTTTTTCTGTAATTTTGCTAATTCATTCTGCCATTGTTCAATAATCTTCTTCTTTTCCGCATTGAATGTTTGTTCCTTTGAGATGATATTTTCATTCTTCTCCTTTAGAAGTATTTGGACTTCTACTGAGTTGTCCATTATAGCTAAAGCATAAGCTCCTGTGAATTGAGTCAACTTTTGTAATTCTTCTGTTGGTGCAACGAAAAAAAACTTTCCACAAAACTTCAAAGGAAGAAAATTTTCCAGGTACCAATGCCTGAGATTGATTAAGTTTTCTCCTCTTTCTCCCCCTTTTGACTATAGCCTTATGTTGAGGATTGTAGAAGATATCCATGTTGAAGATTGCAACAAGAAATAGTGAAAGTGGCATCCGGAAACATCATTCCTTGATCCTAGTGAAAAATAAGCACCTAAACTAGGTGGGGCCCACACAAGCTATTTTTAGGTGTATGTCTATTTTTAGAATGGTGAGAATATTCTAAAATTAGCAGGAGGTTAATTCTAGATGGTTGAGAAAATTATATATTTACATGAGTTTCTATTTTTAGAAGATGGGCAAAGTCTATTTATAGATCGCTAATCTAAAAATAGAATGCATGTCGATTATTATTAGCCCTTAATAATAATCAGACAATAAATAATAACTTATTCTCTTGGAGCACTTTATTTCAGTGAACAGATGTGGCACATCAGTGGGCTGAAGGAATTACGCAATTCTTAGGGTGGTTGATGAGTCATGCATGGAGGACTTAGTTATAATTGATAGTGGCAAGTTGTAACAGAGTTGGAAGAGTAGTTATGGGAGTTTTTATTTAGTTTAACTCAGTTTAGTGAGTTAAACTCAGTTGTGATAGTTGTAACTGAACATACACTAGTGAAAGATGAGTGAATTAATCGGTTAATTAATTCACAAGTAGTGTCTTACTTGCAACTGAAGAAATACAACAGTTAACTACTTGCATGTCAGATCCAGTGGAGACCCAGTGGAGAGATAGGTGAAAGGGTGAGATGGACTATTAGTTGTGACTATAGTGATGCATTCAATGCATCTACACACACATTGGATATTCTTATGAGGATTGTGTAGTCAAGGCAAGGTAAGGTCGAATTCATTCAGGGGTCTTCTTCAATAGGGATTGCGTAGTGGAGGCAGACTGCCAGGAAGCAAGAAATTGGTGCATACATATGAAAATTTCTACATGATAGTGTGTGACGATTTTAGATTGTATTGAGAGGTCTATGAGATTTGTATGAGATTGTTACATGTTCCATTGATATACATAATATATGATAGTTGGGGTTTTTAGCTTTAAGATTTCCTGGTAAAACATCTTGTTATGTGCGATTGATTTTGCTTCATATGTGTTTTTCAATTGGCAATTTAATTTCCGCAAAGAATTAAGTGGAAGGATTTGGTATTTAACATAAGATTAATTTGTTAGATTAGGAGAATCCGGAAATACATTATTGTGTTTATAAATTTCTACAATCCAAAGGAGGAATTTCTTCCATATTGAGAATGATCTCAGAAGAAGGGAAAGCTGGAATAATTTCGACATCCTTCTGCTCATGAATATAAGATTTATTAGTAAGTTCTCTTGATATTGAATCATGTTCAATACTCTTCGGAGTATCTTGAACATTTACCTGATGTGAAGAAGTTGCAATTTGAGTGACTGTGGTTTGACCCTTGGTCTTTGGGGAAACTCATTCCAGGCCTCATTTAATTTAGGATTAAAAATCATTTCTTCTACCTAGGTTGTATAAGAAACTATGATGTCCACTTGCTGGCCTTGAGGAGGAATTACTAACTGTGAGGAAGTACGAGGCTGATTAGTGGACACAACTAACTTTTCAAGGGGTATTTGTAGCAAATCTAGAGGAAGAGTGGCTATCCTGGATGTTCTATACTGAGTAAACTGTTTTTTTTCTTACATTGTTAATTTTTCATCCACCCGTTGTAGTGTTTTTGCATAGGAGGAATATTGTACAAAGATGTCATCCAACTTATCCTCGTCATGAATGAATTGTCTAATTCCCTGGGAAGCAATAAATTTTTTTACAACTGAGTTTGGATCATACTGCCTGTTACGAATAGTGGGAAATTTGAGGGCTTGAATAACTAGGATTTCCTTTTTAGCATGAAGGTAATTGGAAATGCAAATATGCCTAATTTAATGGGAAAAATAGGCCAAGCCCCGTTGTTTGACTCCTTCAGCACTTTAGTAATACCATAGCCCACCGTCTGATAGGATACCTCCTTGCTAACTAACTTATCTGGGATAAACAAAGGCAAGACACGAGGGTGAGAAATGCTGCCCCAAACTATGATATAAGTGAATAATTCTTCACAAATTTCCGACCTTTCGAAGGTCATCCATATATTCATGCAACATTCTGGGTGGCCGAGAGTAAAAAATGACCTTGTATATCAGAATCATTTCTTTATGAAGAATCTGGTAGAAGTGATCAAAGTATTTAGTTTCCCATAAGATCTCATGATAAATGCGAACATGTTTTGGGTCTTGAATTTTCCATTTCCAACCCATGGAAGGGAAATCCATAGAAAAACACAGGGCATCCATAACATAAGCATACATGTAGAAATGAGGCAGCTTATCTTCGGAAAATACTTCTAGCATGTCATAAAGCTAAAATATGGGTGGCCAAGCTATCAGAAAGAATGGTAGCCCAATCAAATATAAAACCCTCAGAAGCACCATCAATTAAAGGTACCCAACCACCCGAGAACTTTGACATGTTAGGTGATGCCTATAATTGATACAACATGGCCGCGACTTGGAAAAAAGGGGAAGCAAGGGAATCATGTGAATACTTACCAGTTTCTTCAACTTTATGCTTGTTTAGGTATTTTCTCCATTCCTTGATTGTTTCTGACAACTGTCCATGCTCCTTTATAAAGGATTCTGCGTATTCCTTATTATATATGCATTGAGGATTTGGCAGGTGATACATGATTTGGAGATCCTTACTAGGGAAAGAACCAATCACTGTTGCCCTTTTGGTTTGAATGGGTCTCCTAGAAATATCCAAATTCTCAACTAACCATCAGACCATCTCTGTATAAGGAAAGAACTGTGGTCTTGCTCCAATTATGTGAAGAAATTAGTTGGCTACATCCCTTGGAGTGGATTTCGAGGCAAGAGTTTTATCTTCCACCGTGCCTGTTCTAATGGTAACCTTGGGCTCTTCTTCTTCTAAATGATGATAAATTTCTTTCGAAGAAGGAAACCCGACATCTCTAGTACATAATGTATTTGAGAACAATCATGCTCCTGGATTTTTATCATCAACATCTTCAACAAATGGGCTTGTGGATTGCTGTTGTGGAGTCCTCTTCTTGGCTTTATTCAATTTCTTCGTTTCTTCTACGTACCAGGGATTCGAGGTCACCTGAAAGATATAGACACAAAGATGAGTAGGAATTTTTTTTTACGAAAGCTCACAATGACGTAAATAGAAATACAACGTAAAAACCTTTTAAAAAATCAAACTAATGAATGCGATACTTTTATCCATTCAGGGCCCATTATTATAATGTTAGGTCATTTAAATGACTAGATGGTGGACCACG
Source organism: Pinus albicaulis (assembly GCA_034641835.2). Classification (NCBI taxonomy): domain Eukaryota; kingdom Viridiplantae; phylum Streptophyta; class Pinopsida; order Pinales; family Pinaceae; genus Pinus; species Pinus albicaulis. Next base: position 223,066,491 of record CM076574.1, read on the forward strand.
TGAAGATCGCCATGTCAGTCATCAAAACGCAAATACGGGAGGAAAATTTCAAATAAACTTACGATATGTGATTGCTTCAAGATATGAGTTCTGAGATATGGTTTCATGAAAGGAGTCATTCTCATAAGTCTTTTTAAATAAAACTTACGATATGAAACGTCCCAATAAACAAAGACTTGATATACCAAGATTCAATATATATTTGCATGATGGGTAAACTATATCAAAATCTTAGGAAGTAGAAACTCGTAAGAGAAAAATCTCGTAACTTTCTATTAAAATGTTCCGATAAGTCTATTCCGAGACTATTAATCTCGATTTAGAACACTGATTTGTTTCTTTAGTTTTCATTTTTAAGATATTTCAGGACTTTTCAAATTTATTTCCCTTTTGTCTTATTACTTTGAAAAATTAAGATGATTTAGAAAAACTAAAAGGCCCTCATTATTATTATGGCTTAGAAAGAAAAATAGGGGGTTGTTGTTTGCCACAGGTTCTTCAACTCCTAAGTATTATTCTTCCCACTCACCTATCATATGGAGTGTGTAATCATTAACTAATTTTTGTAAATAATTTCATATTTAATTATGTCTTAATTTTAGGTCACTACATATTGTATCAGAACTCAAGTTCTACTCTTAGAGCCTATTAACCTTTCTAAATAGGAAATCTCAAAATGCATTATATTTATTAATATTTTTGAGTGGCTAGAAATAACTCTGACCAAATTTAATAAATTGCCTCCACCTTCCAATCTCACTTGTTATGCATACTTATTATTATTATATAATATTTAATAAAATGCATATTAATCCTTTGATAAATTCTTCATAGAAAACAAAGTTCTCAACAATTGAGTTCCTTAGAGGTAATAAAGAAGACCTTTGATACCATATTCAATACTTTCACTCATAAACCCTCTTAGAAGTTTCCAATAGAAAAAGTAAGTGTTTATAATAAGCATATGGCTCTAAATGGTGATGCGAGTAAGAATCTCCCACATTCAGGTGGGCGAAGAGCCTCAAGCTTCATAATCCAACTTTCTTGCTTTACATACAGTGTTGTTCACCCAAAGTATTCAATACGAAGGTACCTAGGTTCAACCAGAAAAAAAGAGAGAAAAAGAAGTAAATGCTTCTTTAATTGCATACACTTTATGAACATATCTTCCATAGATACATGCATTTACACTTGTCATGACATCTATCCTCAATTGCTTTGTTCGATCAAACCACCTGTCCAAACTCTTAGTTTCGTTCCGATTTGTGCTTTACCCTTAATATGCATTAGCGATATGGACTGAGATACGTTTTAAGTTTTATTTGTATTTTTATTTTTCATCAGCTTGGGTTAACAACCACACACCTGAATTAATTGAGCTATTATTCCATTGTGATAGTGAGGAGATCTGCTATTGATGAGTAGATGGATCCATGAAAGTTGCATTCAAGATGAATTATCGTTTAAATGGACAATTTTTTTTAAGAACGAGTTAAGTAATTAGTACAAAAAATTCCTAGAAAAAGGAAATTGAGACCACTCAAACCATCCTCTAATTAGCTTGGCCCTTGCTTTTGTTTCTCACTAACCCTTTCTCTACTAGTGTTTAGTTTTGATCATGAGCAATTGCAGCTTACTGGTTGATTGGCTAAGTTTACCTGTAGTAATAAGTGAAAATTTTCTATTATGATATTGCCAAAAAGAAGGGTGGTAGTTTTTTCTCTACTAGTGTTTAGTTTTGATGCTGAGCAATTTAGTTTTGTTTTGATTATGAGCAATTACAGCGTACTGGTTGATTGGCTAAGTTTACTTGTGGTAATAAGTGAAAATTTTCTATTATAATATTGCCAAAAAGAAGCGTGGTAGTTTTTTCTTTACTAGTGTTTAGTTTTGATCATGAGCAATTGAAGCTTACTAGTTGATTGGCTAAGTTTCTCTGTGGTAATAAGCGATAATTTTCTATTATGAAATTGCCAAATAGAAAGGTGGTAGTTTATATAGTGTAGAAAATAATTTAAAAAAAATTATATGTTTTCTCTGAATTTAATCATTATCATAAAATTTAGCATGTATTAATAATTGATATTATAATAGGTTGGTTTAATTCAAATTTGAAAAATTATAAAATCTATAAAATTTTGTTATATTTTATTCTAGATTATATTTGCATGTTCTTGTTAATATTCATTGTTTAATTATTATGCATTACATGTATGTATTTTTTTATGTATATATAATGGTAGCCATTATTAATTAGAATTAGTGGTAATGTTTATGTTAAAAACTGATGTGTGTTTATACTTACATATTGATAAATCAATTTATGTATTATTTTATGGATGTAACACCATATACAAACTAGCTTTAGGTATAAATATATATTTTCATGTATTGTAAATCTCTTTTAGATGTAAGCCCATGTAGATATAGATATATATTTGCAAAATATTTATTTCCATATATTGTAAATATATTGAGTGTAAGTCCATGAAGATGAATTATCTTAATTATAATTAATATAATTATGTTATATGTTACTCAAACTTATTATATTTACAAAATATTTATTTCCATGTATTGTAAATCTTTTTTAAGTGTAACTCTATGAAAATGAATTATCTTAATTATAATTAATATAATTATGTTATAGATATTTTATTTAGATTTATTTTAGGTTGTTTGGAAGAAATGATAATTGTCTTTTCTATTTAACTTTAACTTTGATTTTAGTAAGTGGGATGTTAAATTTATATCAAATATATTATTGTAATGATTTCCAATATTTTTCCGATGGGAGTGTTATTAATGAACTCTATAATGACAGCTAAACACTTTAGCATGCAAAGGGTATGAGTGGAGGTAGCGATGGTGGTCGTTGGAGTGTGTGCCACACCCTACATCTGTTATATACCATTCTTCACATCACATTTACCACATTTCCTAGAGAGGGTTAACCTAACCCTGTCCCGTCACGATAAATGCATCACAGAGGTATTAATAGGGGAACGATACAACATTTAGTTAGAAACATAGATGGAGTGTCTTCTTGATCTTGGTGGATATTGCTAGCCACACGCCTATTCCACCTAGACTTCCAGTTGACTTCATCCATTTCCTTGTTTATTGCAACATTTACTATTTTTAGCAGCTTTTTGGGTCCTGAACTTCCAAAGCAGTTTTGACCTCCTAAACGACGTTTTTTTGAGGTTCGTAGTAGACTTATAGCCATAGGAAATGGCTCGCAAAAAATCTTGTAGTACTTAGAGAGATATTTTGAATGAGGTATCATACCCAAACAAAGATAATATGACCAATTTACTACCCCGGGAAGTTGGTTGCCCAACTAACCCCAATGGGGCCCAAAAAATATTAGCGTTCCATCTACTGGGGTTAGGGCTTTATATTGTTGTTCAATAATAAAAAGATCCCTTGAGCCTCATTGTAACATAGTTCAAAGGCATGTAGCTACCACATATCTTCTTAAAGATAAGCTACAATTGCCCGAGCTAGTTTATTTCCATTCTATCTATAAGCATATTTAAGTTATTTGATATTAATGAAATGAATTGTTATATGTACTGAATCTATGTATTTATGGTTATATCTGTATTCTATTGCATTCCTATTTAAGTTCAGATTAATGGTATCAAAGCGGTCTGCACTTTCTCTATTTTTATTTGCATGTCCCTAATGAAGTCACGGTATAAGGAGTTAGGGCTCGAACTGGTTGAACCTTTGCAAGACCAACCTCACAAACCCCAACGACCTCCCATGGCGGAAGAAAAGAAAGATGACGGAGCAGGAGATCCTTTTATAATATTGCTCGAAGAAGCCCTCATGTGACATAGGAACGTGATGATGGAAAATTTTTCCCAGATCCTTTGGCGAATGCCCACAAGCGACGCATCTTCATCGGACAGTCACTCTAGAGGCACCACTCCCTTTAAGGCACAAGTCAACTTTGATATTCTCATATTTTAAGGCCTGATAGATGCAGATTGATAGATGGTTAAATATGTTGGAAGGATATTTTTCAGTTCATGATTTTTCCAATAGGAAAAGATCACTTTTGCGCTCTTCAAAGCCGCCCCCATGTCAAGGACTGGTGGGAAACCTACTGCGAATAGTGAGACAAAAGAGAACTCTCACTATTTTCAACTGCAATCACTTGTAATTATTTCCGACATTCCATTAAGGAACAATATTACCCCATGGGGAGCTATGAGAACAAGTACATACAATGGACCACACTGCGGCAAAAAAGGGATCAATATGTGCATGAGTTGACGAATCTGTTCCATACCCTATGCAAAAATTTAGGTATCAAATATTCAGAGAAATATTATGTGCTCAAGTACCACAATTGTTTTCACAAATAAATTTAGGAGGAAATGGAGTTCCTCGACATCTCCTCACTTGGTATAGCATATAATATGCTTCCAAGATTGAGTAGAAATTAAAAAAGAATAAGTAAGACTTTGGATTTGTGAATCCGAAGCAAGGGAAAGGCGACGCCAAATGATAGAAAAAAGGACAAAGCCAATGTGAGGTGACCCAGGACAAAATTTCGAAGCCTCAAGAAAAGAAAAACACCACGGAGACAGAAGGAAACGAGAAAGTTGATTGAGTTCCATAAGAGCCCTATTCACAAGACAAGTGAGTGTCGGGCCAAGCAGTCACTGGTGGCCGAGCTAAAGGATTTTGAATAATATGTATGTTCTGATTTTGAGTCAAAACCCAATAAGGGGAATGAAAAAGGGAAGCATATTATTGATGCATAGCGTAGTACCACAGTTTCCACCACTAGGATCTAGAAGAATGAGCCCGAAGATCCAGAGGAGGGGGAGCGCCTTTTCCATTCTCAAATGTGGGTGAAGGGTTCTACGTTGCATTTCATTGTCAAAAGTGGGAGCCAAAGGAACCTCATTTCAGCATAGGTCATGAAGTGGCTAGCCTTATCAACCATAACACACCTGCAGTTGTACACCATTAGGTGGCTTCACTAAGGATGAGATCTCCGTGTCAACCAACAGTGCCGCCTTTCATACAACATCAAGCCCGTCACAAATGAGGTACTATGTGATTTTTATCCTCTTGAAGTTTGTGATGTATTATTAGGCCAACCATACTTATGGAAGCAACTTGTTGTGTATGAGTCTAGGCCTCACATTTTTATTATTACTTTGGGAAATAAGTTGTATAGGATACGAGAGGTAGCACCACCTACCGTGATCTCTTTGATCACTGTGAAGCAATGCAGTAAGATCATTTCCAAGACCGGGAATTTTATTTTTGCTTATGATTCACCCTCAGGGAAAGAAGAATATTGTGGCCACAACCTCCAGACAGGGATCACCCACGCGGAAATAATAGATGACTAAGGTCGTGGAGGAGTACATGGACATATTCACCTCACCCATAAGGGTACATATACACTATCATGTCAAGCACTCCATCGATTTGACCCTCGACGCCTACACAATGGATCGATCTATTGATGCTCTATTCTATAGAATGATTAAATAAAGAGGTGGATTCAAGAGTTTTTTCAGAAAGGGCACATCAAACCAAGTCCATCACCCTATGGGAGATCGATCGTGTTGGTACAGAAGAATGGAAACAGCTGGAGACTCTGTATTGCCTATTGGGCATTGAAAAAGATCACTGTCCAGAATAAGTATCCAATCGCACGAATCGATGACCTTCTAGACCAACTCAAGGGGGCCAAATATTTCTGCAATATTGACTTAAATTTCAGATATCACCAGGTACCAATCGAACCTTATGATGTGTTGAAGATCGCCTTCAAATCCAAGGAGGGCCTTTTGGAATGTCTTTTCATGCCTTTTAAGTTGACGAATGCCCCCACAACCTTCGTGAGGTTGATGGAAGATATCTTGCGACGCTTCACCAACTCATTCATGGTGGTGTATTTGGATGGCATCCTGATCTTCAACCAGAGTTGGGAAGAGCACCTCACCCATATTCGAAAGGTCCTCCAAACCCCGTGACAACACAAGTTGTGTGCCAATTTGAAGAAATTCACTTTTGGTATGACCTAGGTTCAATATTTGGGGTACATCATTGATGAGCGAGGTGTATACGTGGACACAAACAAGATACAAGTCATGCAGGATTATCCAACCCCAACCACTCTAACATAGCTCCGTAGCTTTCTGGGTCTTTCTAATTTCTACCGCAGGTTCGTGTTGGGATTCTCTCATATAACTTGGACTATGAGTCAAGTCACCAAGGGAGGGGAAAAAGAAAAGTTATTTTGGTCTGAATCCCAACACAAGGCATTTTCCAATTTGAAGCATCGCCTCTACCTAACACCAATGCTCACATTACTAGACTTGCACTAACCATTTGAAATTGAGACATATGTCTTCGATTATGCAATTAGTGAAGTTCTTACTCAACAGGGGCATCTAGTGGCATATCACAATGAGAAAATTTCAGACACAGTACAAACGTATCCCACCTTTGAAAAAGAGATGTATTCCATTGTGCAGGCCTGCCGAAAATGGACGTATTACATTCGGGGGAAGGAAAAAATGATCCACACATACCACCAACCCTTGCAGTTCATACACACACAAGGGAAGTTGCAGAACAAACACCATCAGAAATGGTCCACATACTTGCAACAATTACATTTGAACATTAGTACAAGAAGGGAAACATTAACAATGTTGCAGACTCCCTCACCTGACTGCTGGTCATGGCACTGACCAATGAGCTTGACTCTTGTGGGAACGAGACTTTTGGGTGGTTGACTCTTTATAAGAGCGATACAAAATTCGACAACACATACTAACTGCTCTTGGAAGGCAAGAAAGTTCCAAATTATCAGCTCCAGGATGCATGTTTATGCCACCTGGGACACCTTTGTGTTCCTTCAAGTGAGCATGCCAAGACGATTTCATAGACACACTACAGTTGGGTCCTTGGAAATTTCGGGGTAGAGAAAACATTGGCAGTACTGCAAAAGTATTTTTATTGGCCGAACATTCGACATGATGTTGGGAAGTAATCAGATCCTCCATTGCCTATGCCATTGCCAAACATACCATTAATAAGCAAGGCCTATATACTCCTAGTTGACCTTGGGAATATATCTCCATGGATTAAATTTTGGGCCTTCCATCTACTAAGCATGGCAAAGAATGTGTTTTCATGGTCATTGACATAATCTCTAAGATGGCCATTCTAGCGGCTTGCAAGAAGAGTATCACAATAGAAGCCACTGATAAGCTCTTATTTGAACAAGTGTGGCTACACTTTGGGAACCCACAGTTTATTATATCAGACTGGGAAAAAAAGTTCCTAAGTAAATTTTAGTTAAGTCTTCATTTGATGCTGGATACCAAGCTCACTAAGTCCACAACTTTCCACCCCCAAACTAATGGCCAAACATAGGTCGTCAACAAGATGCTCGTACACATTCTATGCATGTACAACTCGAATCATCCATGCACATGGGATGAAAGCCTCCCCTATGTCAAGCACAACTACAAAAGAGCTCTCCATAGCTCAACTGGACACAACCCCTTTCAGGTGGGGTTGGGATTCCAACCACTACATCCCATTGATGTGGCCATACCATTTGAAACTCCTTCGAAAGATTTGGCTCATGTCTAGTCCAACGCTGACAGGGCTAACAAATTCATTGAGCGCATTCAACACATCTGCCAGTAGGTCCATAACATATTGGAAAAATCCAATGCTAAGTAGAAGCAGTGACATGATCAACATTGGGTGCCACACAAGTTCTAGGTGGGCAACTAAGTTTGGCAACGTTTGTAGAAGGAGAGTTATGTAGAATTATGATCTACAGATTAATCAAATTCCTTAAATGTGGTGCTATGCATTTAGAACAACAGAGTAAAGACTTTTCTATCACTTTATCTAAGACTAAATAGACACACCGAAAGATAGAAGGACCTACTTGTGATCCAAGCACTTCCTATTCTCCTTCTGTCACTTTTGCTGTAGCTTCCAATCCAACTTAGGTCACCAGATTGATTCCTGCAAGTATAAACAAAGAACAAAAAAGAGATTGCATTATTTAGATGCCTATTTATCTTAATCAATTAAATTGATTAAACATGACACATATATATCATTTAAGAATCCATTGCATGAGAAATAGAAACATAAACAGATACATATATGGGGAAATGAACAACAATATTTACTAATGAGTAGAAGGGGGAGGTTACAACCAATGATCAGTTTGATGTCACCAGCTCCAACTTCATCCCAACCTCATCACAATCAACATCTCACCAACATCATATCACTTCTATCACTCTCTCAATTGAGAATCCAACATCATTTATTTACCAAAATTATTTCTTTCCTAGCACTAGGATCTGTGCTCAATTTATAGGGCAACTGAAGGTAGTTTATCAATTAATGAATTTATAATAATAGGCAATACATGTTCCCAAGCTCAGAGGTGTTAGATGGAAAAATGGATTCAAAGTTTGACAGATATGGAATCTTGTAGAAGGCACTGACCATGTGGAGATTTTAGAACAATGAGAATTTCGCTCCCATTTGACCAACACACTCTTGAATGTTGGGAAGTGCATTGCAGTGCACCCTTGAATGGAGGGAGCTGCATATGAAACACTGTTAGTCCCTTGAGAGGCAACGTTGGTGAGCTCATAAGTGATATAACATATACTTCAAACCTTGGAAATATCACAATAGAAGTCATGAATGATTTGTTCTTCTCTTAGGGCATGTAGCAACTGAAATGATAGGGGATGATAGACCCTATTTCATTGGTCCTGGGGATGATTTCCGGTTTGACCATGTCATGTGGGATGATGCCCAAATTGACCTATAATAGCTGCCCCCTAAAGCATGAAGTTAGAATAATAACAATATTTTTTGAATGAGATTCTTTATGACGTGATGGGCTGGAACTGAAGTGGAGTGGCGACCTGGATCAATCTTAAAATACATTACAACATGATATTCTCATCTTGATCATGAATTTTCGAGGGAAGCATTCCCTTGCTCAGCACATAAACTATCTAATAACATGTACATAATGCAGAAAGTCATCTACATTGGAATGTTTCCCAATACAGACATACCTACAAATATAGGCCCATGTTCAGATGACGATCTATATGTAAGGTCACCGTACAGATGATGTGTACAACAATCCTGAAATCATATCCAGGATGGCTGAAACTAGATCCGGGGTATTCTTATCTTGTTCACTCGATCGTTCGGGTACAAGTATAGCCATGCAAATATATGATTTGTAGTCAAACATGGTAAGACATCGTTTGATTACCGGCCAATGATATGAGATGTCAACAAACACGAGAGAACCACCATTGATGTTAATGGATTTCAAGGTACTACAGTACATTTCGTAAGACATGAATATATGTTTTGATGTCGAACGCCGAAAAAAATATATCGGTCAAAGGTCTGGAAGTGAGGATCTTGTCGATGCTCTAACAAGCTTCATGGTACTAGAAGATGATGTTTTAAGTAAAATTCCTGGATGATGATTTGATGTCGACAGGAAGCCACTTTATCGCGAAACGAGAGTTACTGATTTCAGAGACAAAATGTGACTTGATATAGCATTTTCCATGGATGGCTGTCATGAGAATGAAGGTTCTATGAGTATTGTAGAAGGATGAGTATTCACTGGATGAATTATCTTGAACATATCAGTGACACTGAGATGAGTTGGCAACATTGAACCAAAACTGAAGTGAAGGTGTGATGAACCATAGGTATGAATGAACCGTCAAGAAGATTACCCAACCTAAACAATCACGATGATGGAATGAAGTGTCATTTTCAAGAGCGACCTGCTACTGTAAAATTTCTGTTCACTTTCCCAAAATTTCCCCGGTCATTTATCGACCAGTACCTCTTTATTTTTAAACAAGCTTGAGGAGGATGCCATATACTTGATCTATAATTCAACCCTTTGGGCGAACAATGTATTGCTATTTAATAATTTAACGCATCTAGCGATGAATGAAGCTCGATTCTTGCCATGATCGACAAGGCCATCACTATTTTTTTTTTAATGAGTCTAACGACAGTGACAACCTGGTCCTTTTTCATATTTAGTGAGTTTGAAAAAGAGGACAAAACAAAACTCCATAAGTACTTCTTCGTAAAGTTGTCACTCAGATCCAAAAAAGTGTAAAATGATATCTGAGAGAACCTCCTAGCCATGTTTGACTAAGGTTTTCCTTTTTCGTAAATAATATATCTCAGTCCGGAAAAGGGTTAAAATTATACTGAGTAGATATCAATTCATTTACTTTTACGAGCTTGAAAAGATAAGTGCTCGACAATATTTTCACATTATCAGAGTCTGAAAAGAGCTAAAAGAAGACTCCAGGGGTTCCTTTTTCGTCGTTATCCAAGCTCAAAAAAGAGATAAAAGTGTGCTTCAAGTCATTTTTCATTTTTATCAAAGCTCGAAAAATAAGGATAAAAGATTGCTTTGTGGTCAAATCATTCTTGAAATAAATATGCATGACTAATATGATTATTAGTTGTAAACCTGTTCAGAACAACATCAAATGAATTAAAAATACCTGTTTCATGATAAAAATTGAATAAAACCATAGTCACAATAATAAATATGATTTGAAAATAATCAAATGACTAATTAAAAGAGTTTTACTATTCATTTTTACCATTTGAAAGTTACCATTTGCATTTTGGAGCTCTGAGCCTGTTTTTGCCCCTGAACTTTAGTTGTTGATTATGATCGATTCTGTGGATGATTTTCCTCGCCGTTTGATCCAGGTTGGTGCCATAAACCTGCTCTTTCTTTTAGTAGTCTTTTTGTTTCATTCCATTGCCATTTTTTAGGGATTTTGGCCCCTTAGGGTAAATATATTATCAAAAGAGGGAAACACACCCTTGGATGTCGAAACGTGCATTAAAATGCACCTGAAATGAAGGCCAGGTGCATATGCAATGCACTATCTCTTGTCGAAGGCTGCGTTGGGTGCAATTCACATTTTTGATTCTAGCATTGTACCCAAATTTAGCCTAGTTTTTGCATGAAAAGGGTCTTAATGAATCTTATGGTTGTATTTCAGGGATTAATTAGACTAACTTATGACAATTATTTGGAGGGAAAGAGAGCATGAAGAAAAAAACATGATTTCCCTTAATGATCTGGGTACTGTAAGAGCCCTCAGGGATTGTGGTTTATTGAAGTACTTCCGTCTATTAGGTATGAGGCAACCGATGGAACTACTGGAGTTCCTTGTTCGTGCATGGGATTCGGAAATTGAGGCATTTCATATTGGGAACAAAGTGGTCCCAATTTCAGTGGAGGATATCTATTTTCTAACCGGCTTGTCGAGGAGAGGCCTACCCATTTCTCTTTCAGGGTTTGCTCTCGGAGGAGAGACGGTGAGAGACTATGTTTTGCAGTATTTCTATCCACGGGTAGAGCATAGCAAGGATTGGAAAATAAACATCCATGACATTCGTGATTTTCCATTGAGAACTATCTTATTCATGATCGCAAAGATTGCTGGTACTGCCACACTACAAGTAGCGAACATATATTATATGCAGTATGCGTTGGAGTGCATGGAACCAACAGTTTTCAACTGGGTGATCTGAAAGGAGTGTATTAGTTATGTTTTGCTAAGTGTCCTATTAGTAATATAAACATGTAAAATTTGTCTCCATATGTTTTCTTAAGGAATGGGAGTTTTATCCATGAAATATAGATGAATTAGTGAATTTCAAGCATGAAAATAAGCCTTAAAAACACTAAACAACAATGTATAACATAGAAAAAAATTCACGCATAAGTTTTACACAGTAGGCACGATGAAGCAGTTCACCCCTCTTGGGCTACATCTGCTGGTCCAACTCCCAATGGCATGTCCCTATTTTTCCTTATGCTCAAAATTGTAAATTACATGTGTTTGCAAGCCTCTAATGGCTGTTTTCTCTACACCAATGGCTCCAGAATGCTTAAATTAGTCTAGGTAGACTCTTGTTTCACCAAAATTGGTCGAAAATTGACCTCCCTATGCCTTTTCCCCAATGACAGCTAGAAAATATCCACTAAATGTGGAGACAGGCACTTAACTGGAGTTAAATTTAATAAAAACCCTAAAAATAGGGCACCGCTACTAACTCCGCCAGTCGAAACCGTTTGGATTAAATGTTTAAGGTTTGGGCGCATGTGACATGTCAAGCCTAGCCCGAAGGTTTCAGTTTGTTAACCGTTAGTCTGAATATACAACATGAAGTGGAATCTAGAGTTGGCAGGGTTCCGCAAACCATGGCATTACATGCCATAACCCCGCCATGTGACAGGTTCAAAACTACCCGCTAGAGGTTACGGTGAATACAACCGTTATATTACACGCCAACTGTGCATGTGATATCCCTTTTTTTGCCGGAGGTTACATATAACGCAACCATCGCATTAAATGAAGACTTGATCGCGCAGATTAACATGTGACCACGTCCATTGAAACCGCCGGACTTGAGGTTTGTTGTAGCTGCCCAACTAACTGTTACTATAAGTTACATGTTACCACGACATGTGATCACTCCCATCAACCGTCGGGGTTAAGAGTTGTTGCCGCCGATTTAAGACTTTGGGTCACGGTCATAGCTGCCGATTATGGTGGTTTTTGGGGATGGCCCTTCGAGGCTGGCCCCTTTTTTTATCCGACCAAACTTTCATTAAACCTTATATAGAACCACCAACCCATACATTGTAAGAACCACCATACATATGAGACAGTAAAGCGCGGGCGCTGTGCGCGCAGAGGTCGGTCTTTTGATTCTGGGGAAGGCCCAAATTTTTTTACACCACACTCCTAGGCCACGTGGCGGCCTCCAAGCCTACCAATGTGGCAAATTTTCATTGGCCATGAATTTAAAAGTCAACTGTTCATGCAATAAGACTACACCAAGTGTCAATTTTCCATTGGCCCAAATGGAATATTTTGGGGAATATTATGGGGAATAGTTTGAGGAATATTCCCTAGAATATGTCTGCTGACTGTACTTGCATGCTGACTGGGCATCCAGTCACAAATTTTTTTGCTATTTGGGAAAACTGAAAGAACGCGATATCTTCCTCATACAACATTGGTTTTTCGAACCGTTCATGGCGCCGAAATCGCAATGATGAGATCTTTCCGGTCGCTGAGCTTCAGACCTGTTTCAAGCACTTTCGTTTTTGAGCATAACACATGATCTCCTGATCTCACCTACCCACTGGGAAGATTTTGGACCCCAAAAGATCTCTCGATTACTGAACATGAAGATGAGGAAACTGTGTCCCCACTCTTCCAATATTTATCCACTGAAATTTCCCTAATTTCATTAATTGGAGCTTTTCATGAAACGACAAATTTTTCCTTTGATTCTGTCAACCAACCATTTCTGTTTTTGAAATTTTCATGCTGCACATTTTCTAAAGTTGCAGAACAACAACCTAACTTTGTAGTAAACATCTTGTTTCTACATTTGTCTATAATCAAAGAAAACTTGGAATTTTTCTCACCTTGCATTCTGTCCTTATGGCGATTTTTTGCTAAATTTGCTTTGAACTTGTGTTGATTCTTGACCAAGTTTCTTCACCATTGTACCATGCCTTTCAGAAACCAACAATGAACATTTCTGAATCCCATGCCTTCTTTTTCAAGTTGATTTTTCCTCTCTTTTACCTTTCAACTTCTTGCACTGAGACCTTGTTTTCAGCACCATTCAACACCAATGTCGACTGCTGCAACTGATTGTCATATTCTTTCAAAGGAAACTTGCTTTCAAACTGAAACAACTCATTACATACATCAACATTTGTTTGAAAAATATTATGGAAAACTTCTCTTTGTTTAATCATCATCAATGTCAAGTTTTGGCTTGCATTGACGAGCCTCTTCATCTGCCCTGCATTAACTAAAGAAGTGTCTAGTTTCTTGCGATGAGATCTCACAATATACTCCTTGCCATCTTTGAATAAATGACATGTGTTCTCATGGAGATCGAAGATTTCTTTCCTGTCATACAAGTAAGGACTTCCCAACACCATACTTGTTATATCAAGTGGAACAACATCTAATTCAACCATGTCAATGAAATGTGCAGTTATTGCAAAGCGCAACATGCACTTATTTGAAACTTGTAAATTTGCATTCTTACAAATCCAACCGAGTGGATATGGTTTCAGATGTGGAATGGTCTCAAGATTAAGTTTCTTTACCAAGTCTCCAGAGATTAAATTTGCTTGTGACCCACTGTCAAACAATGTATCAACCTTGGTATGTTTGGAAATGACCCTCACATGAAACAGTTCAATTCTCTCTTCTTCATTTGGAGCTTGTATGTGATAGTTAGATATACTAGAATTGGATTTATTTTCAATCTCTTTTCCCTTCATGTTATTTAGTCCCATAGCTATGATTTTTGTTTCATCTCTTGATTCTGACCCTAAGTCTTGTTCAACTATTGCAACAATTTTTCCTTTCTCCTTGGCTTTCTCTTTGGCCTTCAAACTCTCTGGTTTCAACTCTGGATGAAGTTTCCAACAATGATCTTCATCATGGCTAGTTTTAGAACAATGTTTGCAAAAGAATTTTCCCTTATCTTTTCTGACATTTGCATTTATTTTTATTCCATTTTCCTTTAAACTCTTTTTCCCCATTCTCATGTAAGTTTTGTTTTCCCCTTGCCTCTAAATGTGTGGCTTGAACACAAACTTCACTAGGCTTGTAGGGTTAAACATGAGGATAGTCTGTCTTAGGTAGGTATGTAAGCCTCCTATATACTTGAGTAAAGTGTCTTGGCTATGCAAATCTACTTCTAATAAAATATCTCTTCTCCTAAATTCTTGAGTATACACTTGTACATTTTGTCCTTTCAATTTTTAAAAATTTTTCTAGTCCATTATGGATTTCTGCATGTGAGTTAATGGATAAAACTATTGTTTTATTGCAGAAATGAAATCAATCCATGATAGAATAATCTTACCATGTTTTTTGATCTCCTCCTTTGTATTGGATTCCCACCAAACAAGAGCTGTACCTTCCATCCTCAATGAAGCTAGTTGGATTTTGGTTTCATCATCATGAAAATTTTGGATTCTCAAATAGACCTCCAATTGCCTAATCCAATTATCTAGCTTTTCTGCATTAACTTCACCATTAAACACTGGAAATTAAAACTTAACATCAAGTTTTAGAAAAGGAATTTTACCCATGTTCTTTGACTTGTATGGCTGATGTACTGAAGATGAAGTAGACGATGATGAGGATGAAAATGAGGGTGATGATGGTGACTTTCCACTGTCTCTATTTCCTCCATTTACCTTCTTTGCTTTATCTTCATCATTGTGGCCTCCTGATGATCTCTGCCCTTCCTTGTGAAGTTTGGACCTTCCTCTTCTATTTTGTCATTCCTTTCTTGATAAAGGACTCTCACCATTTCAGTTAAGTAAAGAAATGATTTTTTGTACACTCTTTCTTCCTCTTTTGGATCCATCTCTTCATGGATTTCTTCTTCTCCTAGAGGCATTCTTGATGCTGCTTCTGCTTCTTTTGGAGGTGATCTAAGTGGTGGAGAATGTGGCAATCTTTCCCCCCTTTTTTGTGGCTCACTTTGAGAACCTCTTGCTTCCACCAATTTGCTTTCTCCTCTCTTAAGCTTGAGCCTAGTAAGCATGAAAACCCTTGCAAACAGTTAACAAATATTTGCACATAAAGCAACCAGAGATTAAACTCTAGCTTTGATACCAAACTTGATCTAAAAGGAGTGTATTATTTCTGCCGTGCTAAGTGTCCCATCAGTAATATAAACATGTACAATTTTTCTCCATATGTTTGCTTAAGAAACGAGAGTTTTATCCATGAAATATAGATGAATTAGTGAACTTTAAACATGAAAATAAGCCTTAAAAACACTGAGAAATAGTGTATAACAGAGAAAAAAATCACACATAAGTTTTACACAGTAGGCATGATGAAGCAGTTCACCCCTCCTGGGCTACATCTTCTGGTCCAACTCCCAATGGCATGTCTCTCTTTGTCATTATGAAAAAAATTGTAAATTACATGTGTTTACAGGCCTCTAATGGCTGTTTTATCTGCACCAATGGCTCCAAAATGCTCAAATTAGTCTAGGTAGACTCTTGTTTCACCAAAATTGGTCGAAAATTGACCTCCCTATGCCTTTTTCCCAATGAGAGCTAGAAAAGCTCCACTAAATGTGGAGACAGGCACTTAACTGGAGTTAAATTTAATAAAAACCCTAAAAATAGGGCACCACTACTAACTCCACCATTCAAAACTATTTGGATTAAATGTTTAAGGTTTGGGCGCATGTGACATGTCAACCCTAGCCCAAAGGTTTTGGTTTGTTAACCGTTAGTCTGAATATACAACGTGAAGTGGAATCTGGAGTTGGCGGGGTTCCGCAAACCATGGCTACATGCCATAACCCCGCCATGTGACAGGTTCAAAACTACCCGCCGGAGGTTACGGTGAATACAACCATTGTATTACATGCCAAATGCGCATGTGATAGCCCTTTTTCCGTTGGAGGTTACATATAACGTAAGCGTCACATTAAATGAAGACTTAAATGTGCAGATTAACGTGTGACCACATCCACTGAAACCACTGGACTGGAGGTTTGCTGTAGCTACCCAACCAACCATCACTGCAAGTTACATATTATCGCAACATGTGATCACTCCCACTGACCGCCAGGGTTAAGAGTTGTTGCCGCTGATTTAAGACTTTGGGTCACGGTCATAGTCGCCGGTTATTGTGGTTGTTGGGGCTCGCCCCTTTTTTTATCCAACCAAACTTTCATTAAACATTATATAGAACCGCCATCCCATACATTGTAAGAACCGCCATATAGATGAGATAGTAAAGTGCGGCCACTGTGTGTGTAGAGATCGGTTGTTCTAGTCCGGGGAAGGCCCAAAATTTTTTACACCACGCTCCTGGGTCACATGGTGACCTCCGGGCTTGCCACGTGGTAGCTTTTCATTGGTCATGAATTCAAAAGTCAACTCTTCATGCAATAAGACTATGCCAAGTGTCAATTTCCCATTGGCCCAAATGGAATATTCTAGGGAATATTCCCTAGAATATGCCTACTGAATGTACTTGTATGCTGACTGGGCATCTAGTCACAAATTGTTTTGCTGTTTGGGAAAATGTACAGAACGAGATATCTTCCTCATACGACATCGGTTTTTCAACCTGTTCGCAGCGCCGGAATCACAACGACGATACCTTTCTGGTCGCTCAGGTTCGGACCTATTTCGAGCACTTTCATTTTTTAGCATAACACATGATCTCCTAATCACTGGGCTGAATCTATAATCTCTCAATTGAAAGAACAATTGAGCAAGGAAAATGGAGGAAGGAAGAAAAATTTCAACTATGGTTCGATCCTCATTTCTTTTTCCTTAGAGCGAATTCTACTGATGTAGCCTCAACATGTGACACTGGGTATATCTAACCCTAGATATCCAAGGATGCAGAGATGTGTAGAAATGATGGCTAGACATGCAGGCCAATCATCCATCGTGTTCTTGAATACATTCTTTGCCTGGTTCAAGCGACAGATTATTGCCATTGATGACTATGCATATGCAGGTGTCGATTTTCGAGGAGATCCAGACTTAGCTTTACAAGAAGGTGCTCAGTGGGGTGCAATCGTTAAGAATGTTTTGATCATGTTTTTTTATTTTTATAAGGTTTATACATGTTTATGTATTTTGATGTTTTCCCAAGACTAAACTAAAGTTTTAATTTAATGCAGATGTGGGTTGATTTTAACCAATGGGAGAGCCAGATAATGGAGCGGATGAGCCAACAGAGAGGGCTGTCGGGAGAGCAGTCCTTCAAGATTTAGATATGTCTAAGACTCTTGGTGAGATTCAACAACACATACAGGGGTTGACCTTTAGGATTACAGATTTCCAGATCGAAGAGTTACCCAAGCGTCTGCAACACCACACTATTTTTGTTCCTAACCACTGGATGTGGTTACTGCATAGGATAGCTAGATTAGTAGCATGTTATCATGAGCATCACTAGTTTACTTTTGACATGTTACATACATTTTGAGGTCAGATGACCAATGTGTCTTGGGCAGAAATTTTGTAAAAACCTATAAATATATATCTATTTGATTTCAGTGTTTTCCTATGTTTATTGCGCAATCCTATTCAATTATGTGAATGTATCTTTACATGTGTTTAAAATGTCTGTTTATAACATAATTCGCTAAAGAATCAGTTATTGTGTTCAAGTTTCTGGGAATTTGTTGATATTGGATAAAATAAAAATGTCTTTCCAAAAGTCGAACCCTTAGGAACATACGATGCAATGTTGGATTTCTAATAGTATAAACACTAGTAATTTGTAATACCAAATTTGTGAGTCTAACCTTATGATGATGTGGTTAATACCAAATGAAATGGCATTAGAGAGAAGTTCAATCAATGTGCTATACTGAGTGATATTGTTTGTAGATTGACCGATACAATTCCCTTGAAAACTCACTAACTCATTGTTCGGAGCGAAAATGTCCCACGCTGCAGAGGATAGATTCTGCGTACTACGACTAGCACAATCGACATACCCAAAAAATGGTTCCAAAAATCCAGACATCTGCGATGAAATGTAAAGCGGATTATTGACGTCAAGAAAACTCTAAAAATCAAACTAAGACAGTAAATGAAAATCAAGAACATATATATAAAATACAATATAATACAAATAAATTACTACGCTCATGATTAAGCATAGTAACGTTTCAGATACAACCCATTTCGGGGTTGCACCAATGGAATTCCATCATAATCTACCAACTCGTAGGCATCGTAGGCACCCTTAGCAAGAACACTTTTGACAATATAGGGGCCGTGCCATAGTGGCTCAAATTTCCATGTACCTTTTACATCAGCTTCCTAATCATAAAGAAGGACGAGGTCACCCTCTGAGAAAATGCGAGGCTACACATGCTTGTCATATTGTGCCTTTATACGTCTCTTATGCGCTTCGTTGGACAATTGGGCTTCACAACGCGTTTCATCAAGATGGATGAGGTTAAAAAGATGTGCTTCTTCAAGATATGTGTCAGGTAACAAGTCAATCACGAGTTTTAATGATGGTATTTCACATTGGATTGGAAAGATAGCTTCCAGACCATACACCAATTGAAAGAGGGTAAATCCGTTTGCGTTTCTCACCGAGGTTCGGTATGCCCACAAGGTCGAGTACAGGATTAAATGCCAATTTCGTTATGAACTCCTATCATTCTTTGAAGCATTCATTTAATATTCTTATTAATAGCCTCAACTTGTCCATTTCATTATGAATAATAAGAAGTATAAATATCACGTGACAGTCCTAATTTGGCAGTAAAATCATTCATCATATGATTGCAAAAATATGAACCATGATCTGTGACTATAGCCTGTGGGACCCCAAACCGTGAAATGACATGATTAAAGAAGAACAATGCAGTTGTTTGTCTTGTGTCGTTGAATGTAGGCATCGCTTCGATCCACTTGGTGAAGTAGTCTACTGTGAAAATAATATAACCATGCCCCCTGGACGAACGAGGGTTACAGGTCATGAAGTCAATGCCCCATTTTGAAAATGGTCCCACAGAGACAACAAGATGAATTGGCGCTAGTGGTTTGCGGATTTTACGATCAAATATTTGGCACGCATGACAACTTCTGACCACGAGGATGCAGTCGCGAAATATGGTAGGCCAAAAGTAACTGGCGCAGAGTATATTCTGTGCGGTAGCATATCTAGATAAATGTCCACCACAAGCGCCAACATGAAAATCATTTAAAACCTTTTCGGCCTCCTCATGAGTGAGGCACCTTCTTAAAATTGTATCGACACCACGAAAATAAAGTGTATCACCGACGATAAGATAATCTTTGGCTTGGTATCAAATACATCACTGGTTAGAGTGAGAGGTATCAAGCCAAAATTTTTGGGTCTAGAGATAAATGATAAAATCCCCATACCAAGGATCAGATGATCCAATTAGAAACAAAAATTGGTCAGAAATAGATGGTTCCGACATAGTAGTAGTACTATCAGAGGGAAGGTCACAAATAAGCTTAGTCAAAACTAAAGACTTATTTGACTTGGATTTGATGAATTCGAAATAAAATTCCTTCAAAATTAAAATCCATTTTGAATACTTTCCCCCCAACAATTGACGTGATAAGATATAAGTCACGGGGTTGCAATCCGAAATGACAATGGTCTTCCAGAACAGGATATAGTGATGAAATATTTGGACATCTTGAACAGCTGCCAAGGCAAGATTTTCTACGTACGAATACTTTAATTCCGTATTATTGATATTACGACTCAAATAATAGATCAGATGTTCTATCCCATTTTATACTTGGACCAATACCATAGCAATGGTCGTATCATTCGTGACGATATATAAGAAATAATCACTCTGATAATTGGGGGGGATACATTAATGATGCCTGGACAAGTATATCCTTGACAACATCAAAAGAAGCTTGCGCAACATGGTCCCAATGGAAGGGAATCCCCTTTTTCAAGAGCCGAGTAAATCCTTTAGCTATTTCGATGTAGTTGGTTATGAACCTCCTTAGGAAGTTAGCCTTTCCCTGAAGTTTCTATAACTGAAGTAAATTTGATGGCGCAGGAAAATCAAAAATGGCTTGGCCCCTCAATGGGTGTATTCGAATTCCTTCTTTTGAGACGAAAAATCCTAGCAAACGACCAAAACTAACAGAAAACACACATTTATGTGGATTGAGGTGTATTTTGTAGTGTTGGCAGCATAAAAAGACAGCTCTCAGATACATCGGGTCATCAATCCGGTTTCGTGAATGCGCAAGTAAATCGTATAGATGGGGTTGAACAATGTGCTTGATGTCATTGAAAGCATAGTCCATTGCTCTATGAAAAGTTCCCCCATTGTTGTTTAAACCAAACGGGAGTTTCGATAAGGGAATGTGCCCCAGGGACAAATGAATGTTGTCTTATATTGGTCCTCTAGGTAGATATTCTTTTGAATGTAGTCGAAAAATCCATCCATGAACAAAAGGATTTTGCATCTAGCACAATCGTCAATAATATGGTCAATAAAGGGGGTAGGATAGTGTTCCTTTGGACAAGAAAGATTGACATCCCGATAATCGACGCACACTCTGATGGTTACTTATTTTTTCATAACAGGAATGATGTTGGAAACCCACTCAGTTAGCGGAACAGGGTATATAAAAACACCACGCAAAAGTTTTTTAACTTCTGCTTTAATGGCAACAACCTTCTTCGGATGAACAGGACAAAGGCGTTTACGTACCGGCTTGACATCAAGGTATATTTTAATGGTGTGTTCAACGATACTAGTATCTATGCATGGCATTTCCTTGTAAGACCAAGAAAATACATCACAAAATTCACGAAAGAGAGAGCGAGATGTTTCAAGTTCTGATGGAGAACAAGACACACCGACATGAATGTTTTCTACAATGCCAGTTTTGGTCAAAATATCGATAGAAATAGTTTCTTAAATATTTGATAAATTTCGCTCAGAATTGACTGCATTAATGGGAAAATAATTCGAAAAGAATGTTTTTATATATGGGAGATATAGTTCACTAATATTATCTTCTTCATAATATGGAAGATGGGAACAATGATGATGATCTTCTCATGGTTCTCCTTCTAACATCATGGTTTCCATAATATTCTCATCTGTCAAGAAATTTTAGGAAAAAGGATAAGATGGAGTACCATAATCTAATGAATGACCGACCTAAATGGCCGGCGACGATGATTTTGGATTCGCTGCCCAAGCTAGATAGATTTATTGCTATGCCAACTCAATTGGGCTGGGCGGCAGAAACTCATCCAATGTAACAACTTCAGAATCACCCGTACTCTTCCTTAAGCCAGATGGAGTGGAAGAGATCATGTAGTAGGTCTCTATGCTTGCAATTTGACATCGTAGGTGGCGGTAATGCAAAGGTTCCCATGAGAGTGGAATCCATTAAGAGTCCTACACCAATGTTTTGAATTGTGAGTTGGGGTGCGTGAACTAACGGAACACTTCCAGTTACCTGGGAACTGGAGGCAAAGAAGGATAGATGATTGATGACGGTGATAACACCTTTATGTGGAAAGGCGATCATTCTAAAATATGTAGAGATGATCGCAGTCATAGCATATACCCATGGCCTTCTGAGTAAAATATTGTAGTCAAGGGGTCCGTTAATGACCTCAACTTCAACATTCACTATTTTTCCCCCTCGTTCAACACGCAGGTTATTGATAATACTACAAGGATTATATGTATGTCTGTTGAAAGCTTTCAACGTCGTAGGCGATTGAGATAGGCGTGACAAGCCAAGTGACTTCCAAAAGTTTAGAGAAATAATGCACGTATTTTTTCCCTCATCAATAATAGTATGATGGACAAGGTGATTGAGAAAATTTACTTGGATGGATAATGCTAATTCTATTGGTAATTGCGGAACATAGCCCATATGATAAAAGACTGCGAGATTGGAATATTTTGGATCAATTCCTCCAATTACTGACAACAAAGCCTGCTTCTGGGAGGGACAACTTTAGAGCACCTCAAGTGCTGACATAGATGAAGGGGATTGAGTCAAATATTCAACTATATTATGATTTGAGCAGCTCTGTGTCGAGGATTAAATTTCGATTTATGAATGAATCCCTTCAGTGGCTTGATTGTTAATTCAGGAATAGCAAGTGGCAGTATTGATTCCGTAGACGGATTCGTGGTTGAGGTTGTAGGTTGATTAGTAGCCTAAATACCATAATATTTATTACGCGTTGACACCAAAACATTAGTCGATGGCTTCGTGACAGACAACATAAGCAAATGTGAACTAGAAGCTGGATTCGTAGCAGCCAAATTTGTGTCTGGATTTGGAAATGGATTTGTTAACATAGCTGACGCATGCGAGGTCTTAACCAATTTTGAGACTTTGACGCGGTGAGGACAGTCCCGAATTTTATTTTCCTCATCACAGATTATGCAAGGGTAACGAGGTTTCCTATTTCTAGATGATTGATCAGATGATATTTCGTGCGGGCTAGAAGTTTGATTTTTCTTTGATTTTTCCTTTTCCTTACTTCCAGGTTGCTTGTCACTTTTTCCCTTGTCAGATGAAACGACATGGATTTCAGAAGAAGGCACAGGATCAGATGCAATAGAGTGATGTGTGCTTGCAGTACCAATCATACCGTCTCTAGCATGAGAGTCCTTTGATGGAGGAGGAATAATAAAATTAGATCGCGACGCGTTAGGAATTTTCTTGTAGAGCATACCAGATTGAGTATAAATCATGTCTAAATATTGGGCACGAGCAATGAACTGCTCTTCAGTGACGATGCCACCCTTAGCCACATCCTCAGTTATAGATGGTAACAGGGACTTAATGAACCACTCAGCAAGGAGCTGATCAGGAACAAATGTCTTAACCATTCTGCAATGACGACGCCACTCATGAATATGATCATAAATGTGAGTAGCATTAGTCTGTTTAAAATTAGTTAAGAGTTTCGTTCTAGTTTCATATCTTATGGGTATTTGGAAGTGGGTAAAAAATACAGTAGATAGGGCAGTGAAATTATCAAAATAAGCTCTTGGTAACTCAATGTACCATTTTGCGGCTGGACCAGTGAGCGTATGCTGGAATATACATAGTCGAACAGAGTCATCATTTAGGGAGTTTGATGAACACCAAAAATGATAAGTATTAACATGAGTCGACGGGTCTTCCCTAGGGTTTCCATTGAACTTACGAATATCCGAGGGTAATTTATGAGGTATCACCGACCACCAAGGAGCATAATTGATTAGATCATTGGTGAGTTGGTTTAAATCCAGTAATTCTAAAGTTGCAACAAAGGGAAACTGTCGATTGAGGTCGGGTTGAGCATAGCCAGGGTATGATGGAATTGATTGGGCAACATGCCTTTGAGCACCAACATAAGGAATCTGTTGTTGGTAACCCAGATAGGGGTTGTTTTGATAAGAAAACACTTGAGGATTTTTTTGACCAAAACCTGGTTATGTTACTTGTTGAAATGAAGATTGTTGCATTTGCGCTTGTGGCTGCCAAGGGGTCTGTCCACCAATGTTATAACCAAAATTAGGATAGCTTTTATTCGGTTGAGGATAGGTATAAACTAGTTGTGGCCGCGACATCCCATAATATGGTAATCCAACTTATGAATAAATGATTCCTGATACACGTGGTTATTGTAAACCAATCGAAGGAGTTGGAGTCTGAGGGCCCATTACGTGAGGGTATTGAGTTGAAGGACCCACCTGAGACGGTTGAGGTACAACAATTTGAGTCTGTAACAGGGGTAAAGATGTATTAACAAGTGGAGTTTATGTAGGTGCAACAGGTTGAACTGGTTGATACGAGTGTACAAATGTTTATGGTTGGATAGGAAGAATGGGCTACCATTGAAAAACATTCATTCTGACATTAGGATGACAAAATAACGAAAGAGTACTGTTGAAGTGGGTGACCATAGGTTTCCCCCAAGCATGAGGAGTATAATTAGATGGAAAATATTGTTCTCCAAATGCAGGGAGTCCATTTGAAATTGTACTAGATGGTATATACCTAGATGGACCAGCTTGATATTGCCCTAATGATGTATATAAAGGATCAAGCCATTCAATACTCACTATAGATTTACCAGTTAGAATACCAGATGATGACATTGGTGAAGTCCATGGTTTTGAGGATGCACCAGAGAAGGTTCCAGATAAATATTGGTAACCAGGTGGGAAGGAAGGGACACCATATAAATGTGACTCTGGTGAAGTCGTGAACATCGACGGGGTAGCGAGAGCAGGTGCTGTCGCAATTGGAATAGATGGTCTAGCGGAAGATGTTGGCTTAGGCATGGTTATTCGACCAAATGTATAACCTATTGGATCTACGGGAACTCTAATAGACACAGGATCAACAAAAGCAGAGGCAGGTGATTGAGGAAAAGACTTGTAGAGGTAAAGCTCCGCCCCAAAATGGCCAAAATGGGTTGGAGTCAAAGGTGTTTCATCTTGTGGTATTTCTTCAATCGAAATTAAACCAGGTGGAAGGATTTCACCATCAGGAAAAAAATATATTTATGGAGGTTGACTGCACGATATGGGAGATTCCTTGGCTACAATAGATTGTCGGGCAACCAATACAGGAACAACTTCCGGTTGTTCAACTTCGGGATGCAGATGTTTTGGAAAAAAAGTGACAGGATCTGGATCACCTTCCAGTTGAACAAATTTGGGTTCAGGAGGCATGGTCTCACTGATTGGATGGATTGTGACCATGAGTAGCTGTGCGGACTCCGTATTGACAATAGTAGGTGAACTAAGATTTGTAGAAAAAAATTGTGCTGACTTTGGTATGTGTGAGGATGATGTCGTACCAGAGGTACTAACAGTACTAGTTTTGATAGAGCGATGTTGCCTTCGCCGACCATAAGTGGCTTCTGGTGGTCAAGGTGGTTTTAGTGCTATTCTATGCGAACGACGGGGAAAGGGATGTTCTTCATCCACGATGAATGATTTATTTTATGATGAAAACAAATAAACAAAATAAAAGGGTAATTCTAGGAAAAAGGTTTACCAAGAAACTGTGAACTGCAGAATAGCTCCTGGCGAACAAAGAAGTACGGTTAGGAAATCTCCCCGCATGCTGTGTTTGGTGTATCACAATTTACTAGGCAGACAACACGATTCACTATGGATGGATAACAACCTAAATTTGTCCTCCCAAATATACCTGAAGGTACGTGGAGGCCCAAGTCCGTATTATCGTTGTGTAATTTGAAAGTGCATAGTGAGAGCACCCCTTTATACTTTTCGTACTAGAAAACCGCTTGATATACCCGAAGGTACGTGGTCAAGCTCCAATATACTTACGTACGTGGAGTGAGGTATCACAGTCATAATGTATCGCAAACAATTAACGACAACTGCTATGTTTAATGACGCCGTAACACGTCTCTAGCCTAGACCTTCTAAATGTTATCGTTATGGCTTCGATGATTTTTTAGGTAAATTGATGTAAATTTTAATTTGATCTTGTTTATCAATTTTCCTTTTGAGTTTCACCGCGATGATGTGAAGGAAATTCCTAAAATACAAACTGAAATGATAAGCAAACTTTTCAATTTTAACTTTTTCAATGAAAATCCTAGCTACTAAAGGGAAAGAGCAATCAGTTTTGAGAGAAAACAACAAAGAAAACAAACTAATATGTAGCTTTCCTAACTTGTTCCTATGCAAAACATACAATTCACTATATGCAAATGCAGGTTTTCCTTTTCAATCCCCTTAATGTGAATGCAAAAATGAAAATGTATGCATCAAATCATAAAAAACAAATGCTTTCTTCTTTTAGAAACAATGAATTTCACAACAATTTCTCTTTTAGGAAACACGGAGAATGAAACTACAATTTTTCCTATAGGAAACGAAGAATTTAACGACATTTTCCTTTATGAAAAAATGGATCTAATGTAGAAATAAAATACTTTGAATTTGCTTTATTAATGATAAAAAAAAGCGCTTAAACAGACATTGAACAAAATTACTTTTCAAAGGAGGAAGATTCATGAAAATTCATTGGTCTCTATGAAGTATAAGACAATTGAAAACCCAGTAAACTAATGGCTTAGAATGATGGCAATGAAAAATTCAAATGGAATTTGGTTGGCTAAGGGGGAAACACAGTCTCTAAGGCGAGACAGTGCGTTGCAATGCACCCCTGAGTGGGAGAGAGTGCACTGTGTCTTGACCAATAGTGAATTGGGCGCAATAGAGATTGAAAATTCAAGCTACATAACACACTTCTAATGCAATTATTTTATTCAAAAGTATAATAATTGAAAGTAGATACTACTGGGTGGATCAGCAGAGGCAAAAACACAAGGAATGAAAGGAAACTCCCCAGCAGAGTCACCAATTTGTGATGTAGAATTATGATCTACGGATAAATCAAATTCCCTAAATGTGGTGCTATGAATTTAGAACAACAGACTAAAGACTTTTATATCACTTTCTCTAAGAGTAAGTAGACACACAGAAAGATAGAAGGACCTACTTGTGATCCAAGCGCTTCCTATTCTCCTTCTATCACTTTTGCTGTAGCTTCCAATCCAACTTATATCGCCAGATTGATTCCTGCAAGTATAAAAAAAGAACAAAAACGAGATTGAAATATACAGATGCCTATTTATATTAATCAGTTAAATATATTAAACATGAAACATATATATCATTCAAGAATAAATTGCATGAGAAATAGAAACATAAACATATACATATATGGGAAAATGAACAACAATATTTATTAATGAGTAGAAGGGGGAGGTTACAACCAATGATCGATTTGATGTCGCCAGCTCCAACTTCATCCCAACTTCATCACAATCAAAATATCACCAGTAGCATATCACTTCCAACACTCTCTTAATTGACATTCCAACAACATTTCTTTACCAAAATTCTTCCTTCCCTAGCACTAGGATCTGTGCTCAATTTATGGGGCAACTGAAGGTTGTTTCTCAATTAATGACTCTCTAATAATAGGCAAGACGTGTTCCCAAGCTCAGAGGTGTTAGATGGACACATGGATTCAAAGTTTGACACATATGGATTCTTATAGAAGGCACTAGCCATGTGGAGATTCCGGAACAATGAGAATTTAGCTCCCATTTGACCAACACACTCTTGAATATCGGGAAGTGCATTGCAGTGCACCCTTGAATGTAGGGAGCTGCATATGCAACACAGTTAGTTCCATGATAGGTAGTGTTGGTGAGCTCATAAGTGATATAACATATACTTCAAACCTTGGAAATATCATAATATAAGTCATGAATGATTTGTTCTTCTCTTAGGGCATGTAGCAACTGAAATGATAGGGGATGATAGACCCTATTTCATTGGTCCTAGGGATGATTTCCAGTTTGACCAGGTCATGGGGAATGATGCCCAAATTTACCTAGAACAAGGAGCGCCTCGCTGGGCCACACTGCAAGATTTTATTGCTCCGATATAGGTGGTACACCATCACCAACACTATAGAGGAAAATTCCTTTGAGCTAAGAATTCCACCATTCCTTAGCGTGAACCCATTGTTCAATGTGGACCACCTTCGACCATACTTTCCACCATTACTGGACACATCCGACATTGAAAAAAAACTCACACCAACGAAGTTAAACCTAATATGCATGGAAAATGTCACAATTGATATGAGAATGGACATGTAGATGAATAACACTTGCCAACAATGGATCCAATTATATCGAGATGTCAACGCAGGCCAAATACTTCACGAGGACAAGTGGTTAACTAGGGACTAGGTTCAACAAAAAATTCCTCACCTCATGGAGTCTCTGCATGCAATGGAGACGATTGATTCATAAGGAGGGAGGATTTATCTAGGTGTATTTGGTGTCCAACCACCTATTCCACCTATACCTCTAGTAGGTTTCATGATTTTCCTTGTTTCTAGCAGCGTTTAATATTTTTAGCAGTTTTTCGAGTCCTGAACTTCCATAGCAGTTTTGACTTTGTAAAAGACATTTTTTTGAGGACCGCAACAAGCCCATAGTCCTAGGTCCTATCCCTACGACTACTAGCTTGCAAAAAATCCTGTAGTACTCAGAGAGATATTTCCAATGAGGTATCATATGCACTGAATGAAGATAATATGAACAAGTTATGACCCTGGGAAGTTGGTTTCCCAACTAACCCCAACGAGGCCCACAAAATCGTGGCATTGCATCTCATGGAGTTAGTGTTTTGGTTGTTTAGGGTTTTTATCTTGTTTTTCAATAATAAAAATTCCCTCGAGCCTCATTGTAACACAGTTCAGAGGCATGTAGTCTCCACATCTCTTCTCAAAGATAAGTAACCATCACCTGAGCTATTTTATTTCCATTCTATCTGTAAGCATATTTTAGTTCCTTGATATTAATGAAATGAAGTGTTATTTCTACTACATATTTGTATTTATGGTTATATATGTATTCTGTTGTGTTCTTGTTTAATTTTAGGTCACTTCTGATGGGTGGATTGGCTATTGTAGTTATGGATCCTGATAGAAAAAATTGCGAGCTCATTGATGAGCGCTTGTACCATTGGAGGATTGTGGGTTTCAAAAAATGTGTCAGACATCACACTTGTATATGCCTGAACCTCACATGCAGTGGAAAATGTTGTTAAAAATTGGGTGCAAAAATGGTATTCTTCCATTATAATTTTATGGGTCCTATATTAGGGTGGCGACTTTGCATATATACTTGGGGAGGTGTAAAATATTCCTTATTCCTCTCTCACTCTTGGTATTTATATTAGGTATAATTCGTTTCTAAGGGTGGCTACCTTAATCTCCTTCACTAGATTCTTCTGTTTATATGACGATAGTAAATTGACTTGGAGTATGCAGTGTTGTGAGAATAAGAGAGGGCCAATGTTTTTTTGTATTATTCATTCATTTCTCAGGAAATGGTCCCGCCTTTGAGTTGGTGCCATTTATCCCTACCTCATTGCTTTAAGGCTCCGATCCAGCAGGGATTTCCTTTAGTTTCCTAGTTCTGGTTTATGGGGTTTGGTACCCAGGTATGTTATTGATCTGGTGGATCAGTTTAGTGTTCAAAATTCAAAGTGATTGGATTGGATCGAATCTAGTTCCAAAGCATAGATCTCGTCGCCTTGAATCGAAAGCAACTCGTTTCACTCAAATCCGACATTAGATGCTCTCAATATTGGGTTCTGTCAAAATTGGGAAACAACTAAAAAAAATTGAAAATAAGTTTGTAAGGATGCCCAGTCAGCAGTCTGTATTCTAATTAGGCCATGAATGGGCATTTGATTGGTTTAATATGGACCATTTGTTGATCGTCATTTGGAACATTGTTATTGGTTCAATTTGGTTTGATTTTATTGGTTCAATGGTTGGTGTGGTGACCCAATGAGGGACAACCAAGTTGTCTAATCAATGGCTGCCACATGGCATCCTCATGGCCAATTAATTTTTTTTTATGGAGTTAGAGAAACCCATGGGAATCGAACACCAGACCTCATACATTCCAAATAAGACCTACAACATCTACGCTATGTTGGTTCTTAACCCCTATAGTGTAAAATTTCTATTTAAAATTTGTTTTCGACATGTTTGGGGAGGTTGGGGGGACCAGGGTTAACTGTAGACCTCGGTCCACCAATCAGGGTGAGGGATTAACCCCGACCCAAACTTTATGATATGCGATATTCCAAATTTCAATTCACCATATAAAATCAACCGTCAGGCAATGTATTGAACCCAACGCAAACCTTACAACAAAAAATTATGAAAAGTTCAGGATGAATGATGGTTAACCCGACGACTATGGAGTGGAGGTTTAGAACCGACATTTTATGTAAACACTGTCACATGGCGCGGTTAGAGTGGAGTTAAATTTTATGTTATGGGCTTGGAGCATTGGGTTTGGGTTCAAAGGTTAAATCTAGCAGTCATAGCCCAGTTCACATGCCAACATTTGTTGCCGCAGTTAAGCCAACACGCGAGGAGATAAAATTGCCTTGGGTAGAGTTCCCACTAACCCCAACCCACAATCAACCTCAACCATGGTCATCTAATCAAAGTCAGAAAACCGACAGGAAAACGTTCAACCACCACCACATCTGACAGTCCATCAATGGCCATTTGGTGCATTTTTAGATGGATAAAGGCCGATCGAGCGCGAATAACAGTTGAAAAAATTGCACCCAGTGTGGTGGGAATGTCACCAACATGGATTGAATTTGTCGCTCCATGTGGCTGCAAAACGAGAAAATTGTAGAAGAAATTGCAGGGAAGTGCGAATTGTAGGACAATTAGTAGAAAACTTCATTGGATCCGAACTCCGTTATTTTTTGGCCTTTTTGAGCACAGAAAGAGCCCAGCTAGGGGTTATTGACTGTTATGAAGCCATTAGAGAAATTGTTTTAGCATTCTGAGCTCTGTAAATTTATTTAAACACATATTTTTGAGCATAATGAAAGAGGCCCAACATTGGAAGCTGGACCAGGAGATGTAGCCTAGGAGGGGTGAACCCATTCATCATGTGTTGTTTTGTGTATACTGTAATGGTACTAATGTCTTCTTTATTTTCTGAAAATTTGAATTTTAAGGCATGCTAATGTGTTAATGAAATTTACATAAGCGTTTAAAAACCCTAATCATTTCACTTGAAAATTTCACCATAAATTCTCCAACTTTCAAACACATATCAATATGGTATCTAAACTTTGGTTCCTTATTGTTTTGAGGGTTTAATTTCGTTGTAAGTGTTTCTAATGCTTACAATATTGAAGCTCAAAAGAGGATAAGGAAAGCTTTTTGTTGCAAGTCCTCAAGTTAGGTCAAGGATAAGGAGAGCATATTTGCCACAATATCCACCACAAATTTCATCTCAAGTTGCACTTAAGCTTTAGTAGTCATGGAACATGAAGGAGAGCCTAAAACTATGTCAGAGGATGAATAGGATTTTAGAAAAGCAATATTTGACATGATCCAAATGGTGAAAGTTCTCTATGAAGAGAGAAACACCAGATTGCAAGGTGAGAGCTCCAATCCTCCAAAGGGAGATAAGTCTCCAAGAGGATATGGAGGAGATGGGGGCAAGAATCGCAAAAGGAATGCAGATAAACCACCTTTGAATCCACCATTTTATTCACTGCCATACTCACCACCAT
Organism: Pinus albicaulis; assembly: GCA_034641835.2. Taxonomy (NCBI): domain Eukaryota; kingdom Viridiplantae; phylum Streptophyta; class Pinopsida; order Pinales; family Pinaceae; genus Pinus; species Pinus albicaulis. Next base: position 223,098,324 of record CM076574.1, read on the forward strand.
CTTCACCATCATCATCTTCTACATCAACCCCTTCACAAACACCTCCACATTCTACAAAGGGACATGGTAAAAATCCACTGTTGAAACATGACATAAAGTTTTACTTTACTGGGTATGATGGAGAGGTAAATGCTGAATTATTAGATAATTGGGTTCGTCAACTTGAAGTGTATTTCAGGATACAACAGATAAAGGATGATGAGACCAAAATTCAATTTTCTTCTTTAAGGTTGGAAAGTGCATCACTTATTTGGTGTGAAGCCAAAACTCAAGAGGACATGAAGAAACATGGTAAGGTTTTATCTTCTTGGAGTGATTTTGTTGCTGCATTAAGAATGCAATTTTATCCGTTAGCATACATTCATAAATCTATAATGGATTGGAAAAAAATTATGCAATGAAAGGGTCAAAGTGTGCAAATCTATACTCAAGAGTTTAGAAGGAGAGCATTGATATTGGGTGTATATTTGTCATCTCAAGATACTTTGCTGAAATACATTGGAGGTTTTCATATCTATTTGAGACATACAATTATCATGTTTAACCCTACAAGTTTAGATGAATTTTGTGTACATGCCACACATCTCGAAGTAAGAGGGAAACATGTTTATAATGAAACAAGTGAGAACACCTTTGAATTTGGAGAAAAAGGAAAGGGTAAGTTCAAGGGAAAAGGAAAGAAGAATGCTTCCATCAAGATGGAGAAAGAAAAACTCACATGCAAACATTGTTCCAAGGATGGCCATGATGAAGATAATTTTTGGAAACTTGATCCAGAGATGAGACTGTTTGGTCAATTTAATTTTCTTAAATTGATTACATAAATTATCGACCGGAGTTGGTAAACTTGTGAAGTGAAAGTGCACAATATATGCTAGAAGCCTCTTTTATTCATTTAGTTTATTGGTGTGATGATTGGATTTGTAGAAATTACTTCTAAGGATATTTATATTCTTATTATCCTAATGAAATTGATAAATTTAAATTACAACTAAGTTCTAAAAATCAAAATGCTTTCTACTATGTAAAAACCGAAACACACTTTCTCTATCTTATGAAGAAACCTTAAATAATTTATTTGTTAGTCTCTAAAAATTCTTATTCTCTAACATTCTTGTGCATGAAGATAAAATCGAATTCTAGAAAAGGGAATTTATACATTTTTATGTTTTTGAAATGAAATGTTACGACAATGAAACTTGTAAAGAAATCATTATAGCTCTTGAAAATAAATCACTCATGAACGGAAAAGAACACACTCATATGCTGAAAAGAAATCACTCATGCTCTTGAAATAAACCACTCATGAACTTGTAAAACTACTCTAAAATAAATAACTGCAGCTCTAGAAGTAAAACTATGAATCTTCTGCAATTTGACAATTTGAAAGGAAAGCTTGATGAATCTACATCAAATGATAAAAGAAGAATTATGAAAGCATCTAAATCAAATAAAAAATTGGAATTTTGGAAACAGCTACAACAAATGACAAATTGGAATTCTGAAAACAACTATGGCAAATGATAAAATGAAAACATGAAAACTACATTAAAAACATAAAATGCAAAACCTTCACTGTTTGCAGGGGCCGTCCACAAATAGGTGATCTCAAAGCTTCACACGAATAGTAAGATACACATCAAATCTTCAAGGCACTTCTTCATTAAAAAGGAATGAAAAACAGAGTTTTAAATCTTCATAGTATGCTTCAGAAATTTAACCTCCCCTCTTTGTTTCAATGGAGTGTTTATATAGGGGTTGTAATGTAACTTCATGGAGATTCATATGGCTAAAGATCAGAACTGATTGGACACCTATTTTCCACGAATTTTATGAAGCACATTCCATTCCAACCTCTGTTTGCTTGATTGGGCGTTTATTGACACATGGGCGCAATGTTTGATCACACAGATGCAAAATAGGGCTCCAAAGAACCTGAAATATCACCCAAATGGTAACGAATTTTGGGAAAAATGCTCATAGAGAACTTAATTAGGCCCGTTCTGAATAAAACCCATGTTTTGGTTTGCGAGATTCGCTTTATTTTTCTCAGAAAATGCGTTTGAATTTGATTGGTCAAAACTGTTGCAATTTTCCCTTGATCTTTTCCTGGTGGTCATGTAATTTGACTAACACAATCCATATTGAAGCTTCTTGAAACAATTTCCATGCGTTGGATTTCATTCTAGAGTGGTGCTACTACCTCAACCATGGAGACATCTGCGGAAACTATAGAAACTTGAACTATCAAACTATCATTAGTAAAACAATGCATAATTCTCTTTAATTCATTAAAAATAATAGAAATAATAATAATAAACCATGTAAACATGTATGCAAGAATTTGGCGCGTTTATGAAGAAATATGGTTAAAAATGATGATAATGGGTGAATGGAATGATGTGAAAATCGATGGTTTCATCAAGAAAATTATGACAAATTGGAGGCTCAACATTCCCCCACACTAAAGGCTTTTCATGTCCTCATGCAAACAAAACATTGCAAAGTTTCATAATCCAACTGGTTCCTTGTGTTCCTTTATTATGTTATTTTAACTAAAGCCTTGACCAACTCTCTACGAGAGAAATTTTGACCCTTTATCTTAATAAGATGTACTTTTATCCAACCCTTCATTATTTATTATATGCAACTTGCGTGAAAAGAAATGATGCCCACATAGTAGCATATCTAGGCACTTATCGCTATTTTAATTGTGCTCAAAATGTTCAAGCCTTGGTAGAATACCATATTGTGAAGAACATATCAAGACTTTTAATCCATATATAGAATGTGATTTCCATCCTTGTGAAGTTCATCCCATTAGTATAGATGGAAATGATCATAGATTGCAGCCCATAATGATTGTCTTCATATCTTCCATGCATAGAAAACAATCATATTTCAACAATGTTATTAAATAGTTTCTTCAAGAACTCACAAAATGAATGAAGAAGACTTCCAAATGTGAAGCTTTTGACAAGATGAGTTGCACATAACACAAAATAAGAGTTTTTGTTGAGGGTTATACAACTCATCAAAGCCAAAAATATGCTTGCAAGTGATTTCAAGAGTGTGTGAACAAAGCTTTGTTGCAATCTTCTTCTTGTGGTTTTGTACTCATCATTTCTTGGCTTCCATTAAAAATATGAAGATGAGAAATATGACACATAATTTAAGTGTTCAATGTACCTTTTGATCATGTGCTACAAACATGTACCACGAAGGCAAGTTTGTAAAATAATTTTTTTGCTCAAGAACATCATGTTGATGGACCATTAAGGAAAGCATGGATTAACAAGAAGAGAAAGTTTAAAAAATCGAGTGGTGAAAGCATAGAAGAACATCATTATGACCATGGAAAACAATGAGATTATTGCATGGGTGGCAAGACTTTGTTAATAAATAATCAATCATAACTTGTGGGATTGGTTGTTAAAAGGTATGACAAAACATAGTGGGAGAAAAATTGGAACTACATGTTTACAATAGCTTTTCATCAAGATTTCTAGAATTTTTAACAAATTAGAAAGCTTAAGGCTAGTTTTACCTCCAGTTTACCTTTTGGAATTGGAGAAGAGAACATGATCTGATGGCTGATTTGGTGTTTATTTGGCTCAGGTACTCTACTCCATGATGCATTGACCTCCACTTTGACCTTGCTCCACAAAATGTATCTTTTTCATGTAGCATATTTGTTTTTCAAATTTATCTCAAATGGTGAATCAGATTCTCCTGAAATTTTCTAAGGTTGTTACTATTAATATTATGCATCTTCCCACAAAACATCTCAGCCAATGGGTGCACGGATCTTGAGAAAAATGAGAAATGGCTGTAGGTGAAAGTGGCCAATTTCTTGAACAGTACACTCGAATTTTCTGGAATTTTCTGAGTTCAATTAACCTACCTTAATGCATTTACCATAAAAATTTCAGACCGACTGGATGCCCGATTTACAAGTCATGATCAAATCAATTTTTGCCATGTTTCACCCTTTACACTGCCCAATGTTGCAACAAAAAAATATGCCACGAACTCATTTTAAGGTCAAATTGAGTGATTCAAAAGGGAAACCATGTATTTTTACCTTTTCTACCACCACATGCCTTCATAATCCCATTTTGATGAATAAAAGGTGCTGCTATGGAAAAATACCAAAATCTGTTTTAATCTGTCCAAAATGATGAAAAATGAAAATCTGCCTTAAAACCCCACTTGAAATGCTCTTCAAAATTGCTCTTTTTTGAATTATTTCCACCTTATATTCAATTTATCATATTCCGAGAATTCCCAAAAGCTCATAATTTTTTATTTTTTCTCCAATCCCTTGCAATATTAGTGCCAAAATTGCCTCTGGAAAAAACTGCTACAACTATTGCAAAAAATGTCAATTTTTGCAAAAAAAATATTTTCTTCGATTTTGAACTGCTGATTTGAATTGTGTACTGCATGTTGAAGTAGAAACCATGAAACAGACTGCATATTGACCGAAATAGGCCCAAATTTATTGTTTTTCTTGAAAATGAAAATGAATGAAAACGTGTTGTAATGGTGCCATCATGCTGCTATTGAATGAAAAAAAAGATGAACATGCTGCTACAAGAAACCAATAAAATGTACTGCTTCAAGTTGTTGTTGATTCCATAAAACCATTAGTCTTCATCAAATCCAAAATTCATGGTACAATTATTACCATGCAAATGAATGTGTCGAAGTCGAGTATGGGAAGAAATCATTGGATTATCGATCAATGATGAAAATCGTTAAGCAATGCGAGACAACTCACCGATAATGTAAATGAGTGTTAAGGTACCTGAGGGCATCTTGACAGAGACGAATGAATGTGTTGAAGTCGAGTCACCTGCAAGATTTGCCAATCAAGAGACATTGTTGTATTCCCATCGTTGTCAAAGAGGAGGCTTGCCATTGATGTATGCAAGTTCCAAGGCACTCCAAATAATCTATGATTTTGATCCCAAATGAGGAGTTGAGGTCGACGGGACAAGATCTGTTGGAAGGTGGACCTTAAGGAATTCCACATCATCCAACTCTAGCATAGAACCAAAAATTATTTGAAGAACCATACTAAAAGATTGAAACCATCATGAAATTGCAGAACTTATTTTGAACTTTCCTCGCCAGTTGCTTGGTTTTCAAGCAAAGCTCATGTCCAATTGCGCCAACAAGCTGGGTTTCACAATAGGACTTATTTTTCTCTTTAATTTTTTTTTTTTTAAAAATTATATGTCCTATTCTACTTGAAAAAGAAATCTTGTTCAAGTATATGCATACTTCCAATGGAACCATGTCTGTAACAGGATGATAGATAAACTCATATGCATGTTTGAAATATACTCTTTGATATGTACTAGTATATGAGAGACCAATTGCCTTGATTGAGATGATGTCAGAAGATACTGAAGAATTGAGCATTGGGATCCGATGACTCCCTTGAACCAAAATTCAATGTAACCTTGTATTCTTTGGCTTCCTGCTATCATGTCATGCAAGTCTTCAGAGATGTGATCTTCTTTCATAGAATCTGGTGGTAGGCAGTCATGAAACTTTTCAATCTCTGGTTCCAACAAATTCTCTTTATCGAAAGGCATCCATGATTTTTGGACCTTATGTGAGTCTTCTTCTTCTAGTTTTTGTTCTTCAATGATAGCTGGTGAATCATTTTTTAATACCTAACAATTGTAAGTTGATTGAGGTATTTTATTGTTGGGGATATGAAATGGTTGTGCAGGTAGTGGAGTGGGAATGGATCTTTGGGGTGCTTGTGTGGATGGTAATGGGAAAGGTGGAATTGAGGTCAAGTGAGGGTGATATTGATGTTGTGGTGGGGGTGAATGGTATGGATAAAATTGATGATGGTATTGAGGATAGTGAGGGGATATGGTGGATTTACTTTGTAGGGCCTTTTCCAACTTTTTTGCCAAGATTGTTTTTGAGGTTGAGATTGAGATGGCCAAGGTTTCCAAGGTTGGTTTTGAGGTTGGGATTGAGATGTCAAAGGTTGCCAAGGTAAGGGTGCTTTCCAATTACTTTGAGATTGTTGTGCATAAACTTGAAACTGTGCATAAGGATATTGCATCATATTGGGTTGATGAGGCTTCCATAGTCCTCTTGGAGCTATATAAAAAAGTTTCTCTTTTGCTTTATTTGCTCCATTATCCTTCTGGTAAACTGCCTTTAACCCTGGTAATTATGGACAATATTTAGTAGTATGTGATCATGCACAAATGCCACAAATTTTAAGGTTATCAAGTGGAAATTCATGAAAAGCATGTTTCCTTCTACATTTAGGGAAAGATATAAATGAAGTAGCATTCTCAAATTTTTTCTTGTTTTGCATTCTTAGCATGTCAATTTTTTCATTTAAATTACCAAGAATGTTTAGAAAATTGTTAAGTTCAATTTGACTTAAAAAATCTAATGCCAACTTACTTACTCTTGCCATAAGTGGATCTTAAATACTTTGCTTGTCCTTTTGATATGTTCTTGCACAATTCACAAATATCTTGAAATGACAATTGATAGACATCTCCTTTTCCCACCAGATTAAGAATATCAATCCATTCATCCTTTATAACATTTAGTAGGAGAGTTTTTAATGTGTCCGATCCTAAAATTCAATTTAAATCTTTTGATATTATAAGTAAATCTCTCCACTAAATCTTCTAGGCTTTCATCCTCTTTTTGCGTCATCTTAAAGATTTCATTTATAAGGTCATGGTGCGTGCAATAATCTTTATATTTTTCCAAAAATACTCTTTTCATATCATCCCATGTCCTTATAGAATTTTTTCATAAGGTCATGAACAATCTAAGAGCTCTATCCTTCAATGTTGCCAGAAACAAATTTAATTTTTGAATGTGCAATGAGTAGCCATAAGATCTACAAATTATTTAAATTTCAAAAAGAAAGGTTTATGGGTCTTCTAATCTCATACCTTTGAAATTAGGAAGTACAGATGGATGGATGCTCTTCATATGACCATTGACATCAGTTTATTGAATGGGAAATCCAAAAGGATCTTCCTCTTTTTCATCATCTTAGTCCATTCCTTCAACGTCCTTTACCACATCTTCTTCTACCTACAAAAATAAGAATTCATGTTGTGGATGTGTGGCTCTTATTGCACGACGTGATATAGTGGGTGTGGTAGGTGATTGAAATTTATTTATTTATTATTTTTATTTATTTATTTATTTTTTTAAGAAAGAAAAAGGCTCCTATTTACACTTCCCCGACAACAACGCCAAAATGTTTGGTCAATTTAATTGTTTTAAATTGATTACATAAATTATCGATCGAAGTTGGTAAATTAGTGAAGTGAAAGTGCACAATATATGCTAGAAGCATCTTTTATTCATTTAGTTTATTGGTGTGATGATTGGATTTGTAGAGATTACTTCTAAGGTTTTTTTTATTCTTATGTTCCTAATGAAATTGATAAATTTAAATTACAACTAAGTTCTAAAAATCAACATGCTTTCTATTCTGTAAAAACTGAAACAAATTTTCTCTATCTTATGAAGAAATCTTAACTAATTTATTTGTTAGTCTCTAAATTTTTTTATTTTCTAACATTCTTGTGCATGAAGATAAACTCAAATTCTAGAAAAGGGAATTTATACATTTTTATGTTTTTGAAATGAAATGTTATGGCAATGAAACTTGTAAAGAAATCATTATAGCTCTTGAAAATAAATCACTCATGAATGGAAAGGAACACACTCATATGCTGAAAGGAAATCACTCAATCAATACTGTTTTTAAAATAAATCACTCACACTCTTGAAATAAACCACCCATGAACTTGTAAAACTACTCTAAAATAAATCATGCTGCTCTAGAAGTAAAATGATGAATCTTCTGCAATTTGACAATTTTAAAGGAAAGATTGATGAATCTACATAAAATAATAAAAGAAGACTTATGAAAGCATTTACATTAAATAGAAAAATGGATTTTTGGAAACAAATACATCAACTGAAAAATTGGAATTCTAAAAACAACTACGACAAATGATAAAATGAAAACATGAAAACTACATTAAAAACATAAAATGCAAATCCTTCACTGTTTGCAAGGGCCCTCCACAAACAGGTGGTCTCAAAGCTTCACATGGACAGTTAGATATGCATCAAATATTCAAGGCACTTGTTCATAAAAAATGAATGAAAAACATAGTTTTAAAACTTCACAATATGGTTCAGAATATTAACCTCCCCTCTTTGTTTCAATGGAGTGTTTATATAGGGGTTGCAATGTAACTTCATGGAGATTCATATGCCTAAATATCAGAATTGAATGGAAACCTAATTTCCACAAATTTGATGAAGCATAGTCCATTCCAACCTCCATTTGCTTGATTGGACGCTTATTGACACATGGGCGTAATGTTTGATCGCGCAATTGAAAAATAGGGCTCCAAAGAACATGAAATATATCCCAAATGGTAGTGAATTTGAGAAAAATTATCATGGAGAACTTAATTGGGTCCATTTTGAATAAAACCCATGTTTTTTGTTTTGCGAGATTCGCTTTATTTTGCTCAGAAAACGCATTTGAGTTGATTGGTAAAAACTGCTACGATTTTCCCTTGATCTTTGCCTGGAGGTCCACATGTGTGAGCTGAGTGGAATTTGACCAACAATATTCCACATTGAAGCTTCTAGAAACAATGTCCATGTGTTGGATTTCATTCTAGAGTGGTGCTACTACCTCAACCATGGATACGGCTGCGTAAACTATATAAAATTGAACTTTCAAACTATAATTAGTAAAACCATGCATAATTCTCTTTAATTAATTAAAAATAATATAAATAATAATAAAAAACCATGTAAACATGTATCCGTGAATTTGGTACATTTATGAAGAAATATGGTTAAAAATGATGACAATGGGTGAATGGAAAGATGAAAAAATGGATGGTTTCATCAACAAGATTATGAAAAATTGGAGGCTCAACAGAGACCCAACAAGTTTAAAAACAAGGAGAAGGAGAATATAACTGTAACTACACAACAGGATTTAGGTTCTAATTCCGGAGATGAAAACAAGATCAAGACCATTGGTTTGAAAGGTAAGGACATTGTAAGTACTAGTTCTTCAAGTTGTCTCAATGATACTGAAGATGAGAAAACAAGAATTGAGATTTTCCATATTAGAGTTATTTCAAAGCATACCAAGATAGGCACATTGTTTGATAGTGTTTCACAGACAAAATCTTATCTTTGAAGACATTTTCAAGGAGTTGAATTTAGAGACCATTCCTCATCCTAAACCATATCCTTTAGGCTGGGTATGTGAGAATGCAAAATTTCAGGTGACGAGGAAGTGCATACTTAGATTTGTAATCACTACAAACTTTCTTGATGAAGTTGAATTTGATGTAGTTCCACTTGATACTTGTGGCATAGTTATGGGAAGCCCATATCTTTATGGTAGGAGAGCCAACTTTCATCACCATGATAATAAGTATCACTTGTTCAAGAATGGTATTGAGTACATTATTAGAGCGCATAGTAAGAAAATGAGTTTGTCTCTTATGAATGCTAGATAAATGAAGAGAATTGTTAATGCTAGTCAGGATTTTGCATTGTTAATGTTCAAGCATAAATATGTTGAGAATGAAAAATTTCAAGGATATGATTCAAAATTTAAATGTGATTTAATTGAGGTTGCTAATGAATGTGAGAAGATGTTTCAAGGGTCTAACATGTTTCCTCCTAAAAGAGGTAAAAAACATGAAGTAAATTTTGAACAGGATGCATCATTGTTGAACATTGGTGTGAACAAGATGCGCGTGTTAAATAATGCAGGGGCCAAAGAGAAAAGGAAAAAGAAATTGGAAAAAGAGGAAATTGGTTCCAAAACTTATTCTTGTGGGTTTCATAATGCGTTGGCTTTGAAAAGGGATGGTGCATAGTGATGGCGATCACATTTGGTTAAAGGTCAAGCTAAGAGCAAGGATAAACATGTTAAGCATCGTCATGAAGACAATGTATAAGGTGAGAAGAATTTGAGATTGTTTAAGTTTACTTTGTGTTGTCCAGGTAAATCCCCTCTACGGATAGAGGCGATCCCTCTAGCCTTAGGGTGGGTCTAGAAACTACGGGAACATACTAACATCTACCTTCCTAGATTGAAATGAAATTCAGAGCAAAGAAAATGGCCTACCCTGTTCTGATGCTATGTTATCGTCTTCCGTCGAAGCTTCTTGATCTGTCGCTCTTCTTAAGCTTGATACATGCTGCTACCAACGTTCGATTACCTATATGGACAATCAAGACACCACGACAAGCATAAAACCATGACAAACATAAAACAATTACAACCTATCTAACTAATCAAGGAATACTATAAATCTTATTATAGATGTAAACAAGAGTGGAAGATAAACATCAGATGCATTTTATTATGATAAAGACGAGGGGAGTTTACAACCAAGCCTTAATGTTGAGGCTCTCCTTCGGTAGGTCTGTATCCAAGCATGTTTGCCACACCCTCATGAACGAAGGTCCAAGATCTCACTATGTTCTCAAAGCATACAAACAATCACACTTTGAACTATTCTCCCGAAGCTATGATTTCTTCTTCTCTATGATAACTTTTTTAGCTATCTGTTCAACTAGCACATCAAAGGAAGATGGCTATATTTATATAGGAGAGGAGGAGGTTGGGATCCCTACAAAGGTAGGAGGGAGTCCTATCCTTTAGGAGAGTTCCAAGGGAGGTGGAAACTACTAACTAAAAGAGGGAGTCCGTGGTTGTTTCAGTTCAACCACTCCCAATGACTCATCCTCGAGGTGGTTAGAATAGAACCTCCGCCTCTATTTTTAAAAAAACATTCCATAAATAGCTTGGCGCGGGTGCTTAACTGGGACAGAGCGCCAACTGGCGCGGCCTCAGTGTTAATTTTCCAGCTCGGCGCGGGAGTGTAACTGGCTACTTGTGCCAAGGAAAAAACAGGTGTTTTTAGAGGTCTGCTCAAGGAAATGTCAACAGGAGGAATATTGTGCTCATGGAAAGGGATGCAATGATGGTATTTGTAAGGCATGACACTACTTATTTATCACAGAAATGACCCTCCAATGGGCGAGATGGGGATTGCAGGGATAGTGACAAAATACTGTGTAACAGATGCCCCCTAAAGTATGAAGTCCGAACATGAGTGAGGGGTGAAATGCTTTACAAGTACGTGCAAGGAACCAGACGCTACTGTCAGGAGACCTGCAAATCAAGCATAGATACATATACATAACTGAAATCTCTGTTTAAAATACATGAATATATGGTATAGGCGTAGCTATCCATTAAGAAGAGGATCGTGTGCATGGATCCTCGGCATGGGCGCAACCATCCGAATAAAGGGATCATATGAAATAGATCCATGGTATGGGCGCAGCCATCCGTATAGAGAGGATCAAAACAAGAGAACCCACGGTATGGTCGCAGCCATCCGTCTAAAGAAGCATGTATATAGTCATGAATGACTCATCACTCCTCACAACCTGGACTTTTGTGATCGAAGCCCAGGGTCCACCCGATCAAAGTACAAATTCCAACATGTGAATAGACGTGTTGAAGTCGAACATGCTACTTGATTACCGGTCAATGATGTGAACCGTTAACAAGTGCGAGAGAAACCACCCATAATGTAAATGGCTCTTAAGGTACTACTAGTACAATCTATGGAATGTGAACAGTGATATGAAGTCAAACACCCGTGAAATCACCCGATCGAAGGCCAATGATGTGAACATGTCGTCAAATGCAAAGAACTTGCCATTAGGGCATGCAAGCTCTAAGGTACTAGAAAGGAGTCTCTAGATCAACTTCCTGGATAATGAGTTGAAGTCGATAGGAAGCGATCCATCGAAGGAGGGTCATAATGGATCCCACATCATCGACACGAAACAAAGGATGTAATATGAGTGTGAATCAAGACTGAAATATAGGATCAGGGAATGTACAAACTGCAGAAGGATTTTCTCTTGAACATATCGGCGACACGACTCTGGAATTTGGTAGCATTTGACTCAAATAGGATCAGAGGTCATGTTGAAATTTTTTTTAATCGAATGAGAGGCAAACGGATTTCCCAAACCCATGGAGGAAAAGTTATAGAATGAAGATATCCCAACCCGACACGAATTATAGATAAGTGTCATGTTCAAGAGTGACATACTGCCGACACAACTGATGAATAAATTCCATTTTCCCCCACCATTTCTGGCGAGTACATCTTTATTTTACACAAGCTTGAAGAGGATACCATATGCTTTTCATATAAGTTTTTCCTTCGGACAAATCCAACCTAGTACATTTTACGAGCCCTAGGAAGGAGGAACTCGGTAACGTCATGATGAATGTATCCGATGTCATTTAGTTTTAACGAGTCTAACAAAGGAAGAACTCAGAAACTTTTCATGTTTAGAGAGTTTGAAAAGAAGTGGAAAAGAAAACTCAAGCATTTCCCTTTTCGTAAATAGTCCCTCAGATCCGAAAAGGTAGAAAACAATATCTGAAAGAACCTCTTAGTCGCGATAGGCTAAGGTATTCCTTTTTCGTAAATAATCTATCCCAACCTAAAAAAGGGGTAAACGTATACTGGGTAGATATCGTTTCGCAACCATTTAATGAGTTCAAAATGACAAGAGTCTCAGCAATATTTTCAGTATTTGAGAGTCGGAAAAGAGCTGAAAGATGACTCCTCCTGGAGGAACGAGTGGTATTAAGGGTGGATACTAGTTCCGGTAATGGTGGAACTACTCAGAACAAGTAAAGGTCAAGAGGCTGGCTAACAAGACCACTCATCGTAGTGGTTCCTCAGGAATGGGTGAAACAACCAAGTGAAGGCATATGATCGGCCAAGTAGAGAGTGACGATGGAGTGAGAAAACCAAGGCTCATCTAGCAAAAACAGGTGATAAAATGGAAATCACAAGAGGTAAAATGGGAATGGTTTCGTTTTTACACAAGCTTGAAATCAGGAAACTCTGCTTGAAGTTGGTTTCATTTTTACACAAGCTTGAAACAAAGATAAACTATGGTTGAAACCGGTTTCATTTTTACACAAGTTTGAAATGGAAACAAACTATGCTTGAAAAAGTAAGCATGCCCCCAACATGTTGACTCAAATCGAGGTACATGCCCCCCAAGCTTCAGTCCACATGAACAATAGATGGAGTGAAGGTTTAAATTACGAGATCAATAGAAAGACTCGACTGGGATGTTATGAGATCTAGCAAAGACTTGAATTGAACAGGAACGTGTTTCATTGTTTTAACGAGGTTGACACATTAAAAGAACTGTCCTCATGACGCCTTGTTTCATTTTTTAAGGAGCTTGACACAAGAAAAACGAACTCTGCTCCGAGGACCTTGTTTCATTTTTTAAGGGGCTTGGCACAAGAAAATGACCTATGCTCCGACAATATTTCATCATGACGAATAAGAGGTCATGGATTCCAAGAGGTTCACATCTGATGGGAGAAAAACATCTTGAAAATCAAGACCCAATGTCCCCAACACACGATGCACAACGACACTATCACTGAATGCGGGCATCAGACAGGTAGCCACATAATTAACCTGCGACGGGGAAGATACAACCGATCGATAAAGACCCGGAAGGGACGATGGTGGACTAGATGTCACGTCAGAACCAAAGAATGAAAGTTGATCAATGGTCACGATCCGACCTTTGTGTGGGAAAAAAATCACACGAAATAGGGAAGAGACAGCTGCCCCGATGACATAAATATAGTCGCGCCCCAAGAGTAAATTAAAATTCAAGGTTCCGAGAACATACATCACGTCTATATAGACAGTTTTCCCTCCCAAAGAAATATGCAACTTCGAAAGGATTCCTAACGGTTGACTGGTTCTTTTGTTAAATGCCAACAAATTCTGCATCACAGGCGCAAGCGGTGGAGAACCAAAAGCTTGCCAAGTAGTTGAAGACAGAACACTAATAGACGCACCTTCATCTATAATCGTGCTAGGTACGATCATATCGAAGACTTGTACCGTGATCTCAAAAGGCACATAAGAAGGAAGGCGGTATCTTGCAAATCGACTCCAATCGAAGGAAGCGAAAAAAATACTTGGAGGGGGTACCATTGAACTCAGATGGTCTTCCCTTGGTGTTACTGAAGCAAGAGGAGCATCCTCCTGGACGTCCATCATAGGAGCAGGAGGAGAAACTTCTTGAACTATAGGGACGGGATGATCTTTATCCAAGTCCAAGGAATCAGAATAAACAAGAGGAACGTGAGGGGGATGAGATCCAATCTCGATGGAAAATACCTGATGAACCATAAGCGGGATCAAGTCGACTGATTCCACATCTAATGGTTGGTCAGGCATGGATTCCTGAATTTGAATTTTCGGGGGAGCGAGATTGACCAAGGATGAATCTTGACCGATCGTGGAATCAACTAGCGGAGGGCTCAAAGAATTTTTTTGGTAACCAGCTGGAAGGCAGGGTGAAGAAACATTAGAGTTTTCCAACACTCTCTTGGCTTCATCCATGTACAGACAAAGGTGAATGGGATGATGCCCTTCACACAACTTACAGGGATTCGTGATCTTACCCTGTTTCTTACGAGTTGTATCAGTACTAGTCGAAGATGTGTCACCAATATGACTTCCAGAAGCCAAAGGAAATAGTGGACGGCTGTCGGACCAGACTTCAAGCACCTTGGGAATGCCAGGGAAATCTCGAAGAAAATGGTCACCTTTGCACAACATCCAAGGGAATTTGACTTGCCGTGAAAGGTTGGATGGTTTATCAATGGACGGTTTCTTAGGCTCAATAGCCACAGAGTTTGCCTCTCTCTTATCTAACTTCTTCTTCTTCTTCTTAGCCACCTGGTTACTAGAATCCAAACTTTCACCAGGCGAAGTAGAAGAGGAGGACGAAGAAATAGGCGAAGAAGGGGAGAGGTCCACCTTAGAAGCAACATGATGTTGTTCTGGTGGAGGAGATGGTTGTACAAAGGACAGAACCCTCAAGACCACAAAGGTCGAGAATAACCAAACAGGAAACCCAACAGTTAACCCAGGCAGGGATAAAATTTCCATATAAGGAGCACCAACATTCCCAAAATAAGGAAAAGGACCAGGATTCTACTCGGAGGGGATTCCTTGGTTGGTAAACTCCTGAAACGTAGCCATTAGAAACAACCCTAAAACAAAAATATAAGGAATATGACTTTAACCATTTAATACACTAAAACAAAACTCTGCCATTTCATATTTTAAGAGTCGAGAAACAGGAAAAAGGTGACTCTATCACTTTAAGGTTGAAACGAGCATGAAAGGATAAGAGCTCGACGATCTCTTTTATTTTTTTAAGGAGTCACGAAAATATCAAAATGAATAATTAGGTACTCTAAGCAAGAGGGTGTACCAAGTTTCCGTGAACTGCCATATACACCTTGGTGATCAAATGAAAGAGAAATGACCAAGGACTTAACGTACGTGCAGGTAGTCTCCCCAAATGCTGTGTTCGGTGTATCACGGTAACAAGGCGGCAGACTCAGATTCCTATGGATAAAGGATTGCAACCTAGAGGGGTCTCCCTTTATATACGCGACGGTACGGGGAGCACAAGTCCATACTAGCGTTGTTTGAAGCCAAAAGGTGAGCGACAACTGCTAGGTTTTAAGACAACGGAACACGTCTCTAGCCTAGACCACTAGAAATGTTTCATTAGGTTTCAATGCTTCCTTAGGTTAATTGAGTGAATTTTAAAGTTGATCTTGAATTATGTCTCGGGTTCAAGGCCCTAGCGCATGTAATCTGACAATCTCCTATATGCAGCTATATGAGGAAAGAAATATTTCAATTCGATGAATGTTATCTAGTTAAGGGAGGAGTTTCAAACAATGATGTAACAAACAACAACACTGCAAACGAAATTTTTCCAAAATAGATGACTTTCACTATCCAAAAGTAATCTAAAACATTCAACGATGTGGATTATGCAATGTAATCTATGCAAAATCCTCTTTTTGGAAAACTATTCAGTTGTAATCTATGCACAGTTTCCTTTTTCTTTTGAAAGAATAAGAATGCACTCAATGCATTTTTCGATGAAATGAGAATCTACTTAATGCATGATTTTAATGAAAGAGAATGCACTCAATGTGATTTTTAGCTTTCAATCATTAAACAATGTAATCTAAGTTCAATGATAAATCCCAAAAAACACTTTTCAATGTAATGTGATCTAATGCATTTTAATGAAAATAAAACTCTAAGACGAAAACTAAATGAATGCAAATTTCCTTAATGAAAGGATGAATGAAAAAGGGATGCAAACCAACACTAAGAATGCAATCGTTATTTTAAACACTTTGTAACGAAATTCCTCAAAATTCTACAAGACATATGAGGTCAAGCACAAAAATGACTTCCAAAGCATGAGCTCAAAACAAGGCATTCATTCCCTTTTACATCAAGCAATCATAGAAAGAATAATTTTCAGTTGAATAATGAGCAATGTAATCTATGCTCACAAGTGAAAAAGTAAAGGAGAGAATGTGTAAATCATATAGAGAAAAATATTGGAAGGGAAAGACACACTGGTGGAGGAATTAGGGAAAAAACCTCAATTTTTCACACACCCTGAAATTGGCACGACTTTGTGGGTGAAACTAGCGCCAACTGGCGTGAATTGCTCACTGAAAACTAGCGCCAATGGCCAATTGGCACGGGTTGCTAACTGAAAACTAGCGCCAATCGTCGTGACTGTTAGAAAAATAAAAGCGCCAATGCCTGAACAGGAAAAAATAAATAATTTCTCCCAACCAAGACCAGACTCACCACTTCAAGCAAAAACTAAAAGATCGTAATTTATGAAAAACATAGAAAAAAACAGGGAAATGGTCGTTCGACTAAATCCGTCAAATTACTAAGACCTCAAAGAGTGACAAAATCAAAGGAAACTCCCCAGCGGAGTCGCCAATTTGTTGTCCAGGTAAATCCCCTCTGCGGACAGAGGCGATCCCTCTAGCCCTAGGGTGGGTCTAGCAACTACGGGAACTTACTAACATCTACCTTCCTAGATTGTAAATGAAATTCAGAGCAAAGAAAATGGCCTACCTTGTTCTGATGCTATGTTATCGTCATCCATTGAAGCTTCTTGATCCGTCGCTCTTCTTAAGCTCGATACATGCTGCTACCAACGTTCGATTACCTATACGGACAGTCAAGACACCATGAAAATCATAAAACCATGACAAACATAAAACAATTACAACCTATCTAACTGATCAAGGAATACTGGAAATCTCATTATGGATGTAAACAAGAGTGGAAGATAAACATCAGATGCATTTTATTATGATAAAGACAAGGGGAGTTTACAACCAAGCCTTGATGTTGAGGCTCTCCTTCGGCAGGTTTGTATCCAAGCATGTTTGCCACACCCTCATGAACGAAGGTCCAGGATCTCACTATGTTCTCAACAGACACAAATAGTCACACTCTGAACTATTCTCCCGAAGCTATGATTTCTTCTTCTCTATGCTAACTTTTTAAGCTATCTGTTCAACTAGCACATCAATGGAAGATGACTATATTTATAGAGGAGAGGAGGATGTTGGGATCCCTACAAAGGTGGGAGGGATTGCTATCCTTTAGGAGAGTTCCAAGGGAGGTGGAAACCTTCAACTAAAGGAGGGAGTCCGTGGTTGTTTCAGTTCAACCACTCCCAATGACTCATCCTCGAGGTGGTTGGAATAGAACCTCCACCTCTATTTTAATTTTTTTTTCCATAAACAGCTTGGCGCGAGTGCTTAACTGGGACAGAGCGCCAACTGGTGCTGACTCAGTGTTAATTTTCCAGCTCGGCGCGAGAGTGTAACTGGCTACTCGCGCCAAGGCAAACACAGGTGTTTTTAGTGGTCTGCTCAGGGAAATGTCAACAGGAGGAATATTGTGCTCATGGAAAGGGATGCAATGATGGTATATGCAAGGCATGACATTGCTTATTGATCATAGAAATGACCCTCCAATGGGCGAGATGGGGATTGCGGGGATAGTGACAAAATGCTGTGTAACAATTTGTTTGAATACCGAGGAAGGAATGTGTATATCCATTCAAAGGCAGTTTTCTGTTCTGCATATTCTGGGAAATCACAAAAAGGTGTCATCTATGACAACAAGACAAGGACTCCAAAATCAGGGAAAATGATTTATTTTCATGAAAATATCAAAGTAAAGCAAATTTTAGTGGATTGACCCTTGGAAGGGTAAGGTGGTTGTACCATCATCTATTTCTTAATTGATCAAGATATTTTGGAGGTCCAAAAGCTTATAGTGGGGAGGAATGCTCATGTGGATCAATTTAGTGCTCAAAATTCATAGTGCTTGGATTATCTCGAAAAATGCACCAAAGTGTATTTATTGTCGCCTTGAATCCAATGAAAATCGTTTCACTCAAATAAGACATCAAATTCTCCAGATATCATGTTCTTTTCAAATTGGGAAACAAAAAAAAATTGAAATTGAGTTTGCAGGGATGCCCAATCAACAGTTCGTATGATGACTGGGCATTTGACTGGTTGACCGTGGACCAGTCGTTGATCAACACTTGGCATATTGTTATTGGTTGGATTTTATTGGTTCAATGGTTGGCGTGGTGGCCCAATGAGGGAGAGCCACCTGGGCCAATCAATGGCTACCACATTGTCTCCTCATGGAAAATTAAAATTTTGTCATGGAGGTCGATTAGCCCACGGGAATCGAACACCAGACCTCATATATGCCAAACACGACCTCCACCATCTCCGTTGCATTGGTTCTTAACCCTTATAGTATAAAGTTTCTATTTAAACTTTTTTTTCAACATGTTTGGTGGGAGGGGGGGGTTAACCCTAGACCCCGATCCGCCAACCAAGGTGAGGATTTAACCCGACCCAAACTTTATGATATGCGATATTCCAAAGTTCAATTCACCATATAAAATCAACTCCCGGGAATTGTATTGAACCCAACACAAACCTTAGAATAAAACTTATGAAAATTTCAGGATCAACGATGGTTAACCTGACGACAATGGAGGGTAGGTTTGGAACCAGAGGTTTATGTAAACACTGTCAGATGGCATGGTCAGAGTGGAGTTAAGTTTTATGTTATGGGTATGGAGCGAGAGGTTTGGGTTCAACAATTAACTCTGGCAGTTATAGCCTAGTTCACATGCCAAAATTTGTTTCTGTTG
The DNA here is from genome assembly GCA_034641835.2 of Pinus albicaulis. Lineage (NCBI taxonomy): Eukaryota > Viridiplantae > Streptophyta > Pinopsida > Pinales > Pinaceae > Pinus > Pinus albicaulis. The sequence goes on from CM076574.1 coordinate 223,117,569, forward strand.
CTAAGCCGATGGGTGGGGAGTGGAACCTGCCTTGGGTAGGGTTCCCACTAACCCCAACCCATAGTCAACCTCAACCATGATCATCCAACCAGACTTAGTAAATCATTAGGAAAATTTTCAGCCACCACCATATTCAATGATCCATCAATGCCCACTTGGCGCATTTTTAGGCAGATCAAAGACGACTGAGCATGATTAATGGTTTGACAAATTGCACCCGGCGTGATGGGAATATCGCTGGTGTGGGGCTAATTTTTCGCTCCACGTGGCCACAAAAGGCGAAAGTTATAGAACAGATTGCAGGGAAGTGTGAACTGTAAGACGATTAGTAGAAAAAATTATTGGAGCATAAATAAGTCAAATTTTGATCTTTTTGAGTGCAGAAAGAGCCTAACTAGGGGTTTTTGTATGTTCTAGAGCCATTGGAGACAATTTTTTAGCATTCTAAGCACTGTAACTTGATTTAAAAATATATTTTTGAGCACAATGAAAGAGGACCAACATTGGAAGCTGGACCAAGAGAAGAAGCCTAGGAGGGGTGAACTCCTTCATCATTTGTTGTTTTGTGTATATTGTTATGATACTAATGTATTATTTCTTTTATGAAAAACTGAGTTTTAAAGCATGTTAATGTATTAATGAAATTGACAGAAGTGTTTCAAAACCCTAATCATTTCACTTCCAAATTTCACCATAAACCCTCAAAATTTCAAATACAAATCAATTATCCATCTAGTTTTAAAGGTGTCAAGTTACTTTATAATTATTTCTAGCAAAGTTTTCCCTCAATTACATTGTTTTGGTTTTTGGAGTCGGCTAGTCACGAACTTTTTCTATTTCATTTCAAAGTTGCTAATTTATTTGTAAATTTTCTCTGTCAATATTCCTCTTCGGTATTTTTCTCATTTTTTCCTTCCTAGCGGGGGTCTATTCAGTGGTATGGATTGATGATTTCTTGATATTTGGGAGAGATCCCTTCTTCTTCACTCTTCACAAGCCTTCTCATTCTCACATTTGGGTACCCTTTTTCATTTGGGGGGATTTCTATAATTCTACTCCTCTTTTATTAGTCTCCATCACCACACATTTTATTAACAAGAGTAAGGTTGGTATTGATACTTTCACAGGACCTTTATGGCGCCTTAGCAAGAATGTTGAGTTGTAGAGTTGGTTTGAGTGGTTCCTCTTCCCATTGACGTTGGTTGTTTGATTGGGAATCTGTGGCTAATTTACTTTGATTCGGTCCCTCTTGAGGTCAGAAATGAAATTCTCCTTCTTGAATCAAAGGAGTTGGTGAACATATTTCTCAGTTTTAGAAGTGGGAAGTGTCTCACTAAAGTGGATACCAGACCTGGGGAAATTTAGGAAGCACAAGATCCATTTCCTCCATTCTCTCACAATGCATCAATAGATGGAGACTCTGCTATGAATGGTGCTAAGAGATAAGCATTTAGAAAAATATAAATTGTTTGCAGGGAAAGATGAAATTGATCCTGGTGGATATTGGTGGTCCCCCACTTATTCCATTTGGACCCCCACCATTGGTTCTTTCAGTTTTTTAGGTTCAACACAACTTTCTATTCTTAGGATTTTTTCAGGTCCTTAACTTCCGGAGCCGTTTTGAGGCTCTAAACGATGTTTTTTGGGAAAACCGGGAGTAACATAGGTCATAGACCAGTGCTGCTCACTCAAAATTTGTAGTCCTCGGATAGATATTTCTAAAAAGGTATTGAGCATGTCAAACGAAGATCGTATGCAAGAGTTACATCCCCAGGAAGATTTATGTACCAATTTACCCAAACTGGGCCCACAATTTTGGCGCTTCATCTCCTAGGGTTAGGTTTTTGGATGTTTAGGGTTTTCCATTATTTCTAAAAAATAAATAGGCCTTCAAGCCTCATTGTAACATAGTTCAGAGGCTTGTAGCCACCACATCTCTTCTCAGAGATAAGCTACCAACACCATAGCTAGTTTATTTCCATCATGTTTGTAATCATATTTCTGTTATTTGATATTAATGAAATGAAGTTTTATTTCCACTGCATCTCTGTGTTTATGTTTATTTCTATATATTATTGCATTCCTGCATAAATTTGGATTGGTGATATTAGAGTGGTCTACTCTTTCTCTGTTTTTCTTTGCATGTCCCCAACAAGGTCAGGGTATAAGGAGTTAGGGCTCGATCTGGTTGAACCCTTGAAAGATCAGTCTCGTAAACTCCGATGACCTCCCATGGTGGAAGAAAAGAAAGATGAGAGAGTAGGAGATCCTATCAAATTATTTCTCGAGGAGGCCCTCGAAAAATAGAGGAACACGATGGTGGATAACTTTGCCCAAATCCTTCAACAACTGCCCACCAGCGACACATCTACATTCAAAAACCACTCTAGAGGCGCCTATCCTTTCGAGGTATTGGTCAACTTTGGCATTCCTGTATTTGAAGGCCAGATAGATGCATACGCTATAGATAGATGGTTAAATTTGCTGGAAGGGTATTTCTCAGTCCATGATTTCTCTGACCAAGAAAAGATTACTTTTAAGTTTTGAACTCCTCAAAGATGCCCCACATGTCAAAGATTGGTGGCAAACCTACTGTGAGCAGAAGGATGAGAGGGAATCCTCTCTATTCTCGGCCGCACCCACTTGGAATTTGTCCCAAGATGACATCAAGGAACAATATTACCCTGTGGGGAGCTATGAGGAAAAATACATCCAATGGACGACGCTGCGACAACATAGTAATCAAGATGTGCATGAACTGACGAATTTGTTCCATACCCTGTGCATAAATTTGGGTATTAAAGATTCAGAGAAAGATTTGGTGCTCAAGTACCATAGTTATTTTCATAGATACATTCAAGAGGAAATGGATTTCCTCGACATTACCTAGCTTGGCACAACATATCGCTATGCTGCAAAGATCAAGTAGAAATTTAAGCAGAAGATGCAAGATTTTGGATCCGCGAATCTGAAGCCTGGTAAAGGCACCCCTGAACCGCAAAACAAGAAGAAAAGCCAAAGCGGGGTGACTCAAAACAACACCACAAATCCAAATAAGGAAACAGAGAAGTGGTGTGAATTTAAAAATAGCCCCAGTCACAGTGCAAACGAGTGTCGAGCCAAACAGTCGCTGGTGGCAGAACTGAAGGCACCCGAATCATATGCATATTATGATCTTGAGTCAGAACTAGACAAGGGCATTGACAAAGGGAAGCAGATCATTGATGTGGATCCCAGTGCCATTATTTCTACCACCAGTGCACCCTTGAATGTAGGGAGATGCATATGAAACACAGTCAATCCCATGAAAGGTAGCGTTGGTGAGCTCATAAGTGATATAACATATACTTCAAACCTTGGAAATCTCACAATAGAAGTCATGAATGATTTTTTCTTCTCTTAGGGCTTGTAGAAACTGAAATGATACGGGATGATAGACCCTATTTCATTGGTCCTAAGGATGATGTCCAATTTGACCAGGTCATGGGGAATGATGCCCATATCGACCTATAACAAGGAGCGCCTCGCTGGGCCACACCGCAAGATTTTATTGCTCTGATATTAGTGGTACACCATCACCATTCCTTAGCGTGAAGCCAATGTTCAATGTGGACCACCTTCGACCATAATTTCCACCATTACTGGACACATCCGACATTGCAGAAAAACTCACACCAACAAATTTAAACCTAGAATGCATGGAAAATGTCACAACTGATCTGATAATGGACATGTAGATGAAGAACACTTGCCAACAATGGATCCAATTATATCGAGATGTCAAAGCAGGCCAAATTCTTCACCAGGACAAGTGGTTCACCAGGGACCAAGTTCAAGAAAAAATTCCTCACCTCATGGAGCCTTTGCATGCAATGGAGACCATTGATTCATAAGGAGGGAGGATTGATCTAGGTGTATATTGGTGTCGAACCACCTATTCCACCTATACCTCCAGTCGGTTTCATGATTTTCCTTGTTTATAGCAGCGTTTAATATTTTTAGCAGTTTTTTGGGTCCTGAACTTCCATAGCAGTTTTGAATCCGTAAAAGACATTTTTTTGAGGACCGCAATAAGCCCATAGTCCTGGGTCCTGTTGTGGATCATCTGCATATTATTTTAATTTTATATTAAAAATACAAAAAAAATATGAAATTGAAAGAAAAGAAAATATGTTAAATTATTATAGTTTTATGCTTTGGCATAAAAAATAAAATGTTTTTAGTTTGATGTATTAAAGTTTAACTGTTTCAAACTTTGTACAAGTGGGTTTTATATCCAAATATTAAAGGCTGATTAATTTAATAGGCAGAGAGTGTTGATATTAAAATTCTAAACCGGATGACACAACTCGTGGGCACTACTAGCACGAGAGTTAACGAAACGGGTGCCTCCACAGTTGACTGGGTTGACTGCGGAGGCAACAGAGATGGACGGTGGATATCGACTGCAGGGGCACCAGCCAGAGTTCTCAGCCGTACCCCTAGACCCCCCGTAGTGACGTCATATGCCGAATGGAAAACAACTGTTATTCATGTCAAATCAATCCAACAGTTAAGTGACACGTTGCGTAGGCATTTAACACGAAAGCCACATCACCTATTTGGGGGTATTTTTCATTTTTTTTTCAAAATATTTTGCAGTTTGTTGCATTTCGACCTGTTGCATTCTCCTGTCACCTTTCTGTTTTTAGTCACCTTGCAAGAGTATTCCTTCAGCTCCTTTTCTAATCATGGATAAAAGGTCTTCTTTGTCTGGTTCATCGAGCGACATTCCTCTCATGGATAATGAGAGAGACTTTCAAGATACTGTGTCTTTAGTAATACATCTTCCATTCTATCAACAAGTTTTCTTGAATAATGATAATTCCCCTATCTATTCCGCCATGAAAAAAACTGGAATCCTTTCTGCATGCATCCCGAAGACCCATTTATTCCTAGAGTTTATCTATTGGTTGGTTTCCTCATTGTATCCTGGAAAATGTTTCGTAGTGAATTCCCAAGGAGAAAATGTTCTGCAGGTGTCTACCCAATTAATCCGCCAAGCCTTGTGTTTTCCTGAGGCCGAATCATCAGTTCAATTTTCAGAAGATTCACCGATTAATTACTATGAAAGCCTTGCAGGAGAAGAATTCAATTAGTTTATTTTTCATTTGAAGCCTAATATGAAGTAGTTTCATCCAGAGTGTGGAGAATTTACTATGGGAGTTTTCAACGAAGAGACCCAACCTATATTGAGCAATATTGCTAAAATATTGGGCAAAGAAGACGACGTCATAGTGGACAAGTCAGTGCTGGGAATGTTTTCCATGATGATGAAGCCAGGAATGGTCCTGGATATTCCATCCTTTTGGAAAGAAGTAGTCAACTCACAGTTGATGAGTCTTTCACTAACAGGTTCTTTTAAATTTCCCTCACTGATTGTCTACTTATTTTTATATCAGAATGTTGAGGAATTCATGCAGTTAGGTCTAAATATAATGGATGTAAACAAGCATAGAAAGTCAGTTATATTCTGGACAGATATAATCAGAAGGGAGCAAAATGAAGCGGGGTTATCTGATTTTGCTAGTCAGTATATGCCCATTGCATATAAAATATTAAATGGAGTTCATCCTCCTTGTTTCTTACCTAAAGCCCAGGAGTTTCTACATTTAGGAACTAGCTGTAAATTTGGGGACTGGTTTGTATTTGAAGAATATTCTGAAATAAGGTTGTATGGAGCGAATGTTGAACCTTACAGGCTCCCAACTTTTGTACCAATGAGGCTATTCGCCTTAGAATTTATCAGATAGAGCCTAAATGTTGATCATGTGCACTTTGTTCCTATGAATAAAGGTCATATGTATAAATTACCTGTGAGTGTGGGACCTTTCATAGTTAATATGAGGCAAGCGTTTGACGAAGTAACAAAATTGTTGGAGGAAACATATATGTTACTAGGAGAAAAATGGGCTTATGATCCCCATGGTGTAATTTCACAGAGAAGAATTGAGAACGGATACTCAACTTTCATTCATGAAAGTAGACTTGAGCAAGAAAAGGTAGCAAGAAAAGGTGAAATAAGTTCAGTGAATACAAGCATTCAGACTCCTGTTATAATTGAGAAAACAAATAAAAGAGGTAAAGAAGCTGTTATTGACTTGGATGATGAGGAATCGAGAGGTGAGAAAAGGAAAAAATTTGCTAAAGATCATTCCTCTAATTCACCTGGTTTTTCCTTGCATTTGGGTGAAGAGAATAATGCTCCCGCTTCCCCTGGAGGTCATGAATACTCTCATGAACAAGTACCCTTAATCAAACAGATGTTTTCGCAAATTGAAGAGAGAAATTAGAAAATTAAGGCCAACATGGAGACCCAAGCAGAACATCAGGTTGCCACTGATCAGACAAGGCTGTTAACTGTAATGGATCTTGAAAAAGATCAATTTAGGATTGCTCTATCATATCCCACAGGAATGTCAATTGGGTGTTCAAATAGTTTTAATACTGTAAATGTGACTATGGATGTTAAAAATATTCCACTAATGGACAAAATGAATTTGCATATGCAGACAGGAAAATTGATTGTTAATGACCTCACAAAGACAAATGCAATGGTATTTAAAGATGAAAACATGTTAGGGAAAGTTATCAAACAATTGAAGCTAGAAAAAGCCAACTCAAGGGCCTTAACAGTCCAAAATGAAGAATTGAAGAAATTCATTATGAAGATTGGAGTAGACCCCAGTCATAAAGCTGTTGTACAGAAGTTCATGCAAACTGATGAGATAGAAATGTCTACCTTGAGAAAGAAACTAAAACTTCCTGCTGCAGAACATTCAATGGCTGCAGAGGTTGCAGAGGTAGAGAAAGAAAAAGAAAAACTTCTGCAGCAACTAGTGCAGAAGGATGAAGAACTTTCCAAAGTAAAGCAGACTGCAATTTCATTACAAAATCACATTGATAATCATAACTATACTTTTGTTTTTCCTACAGGTGATGTAGATCCTCAAACACGAATTATTCAATTAACTACTGAGTTGCAGATGGCTGAAAGAGATAGAAAGAAGGCTCAAACAGATCTGGAGACTGCCACAAAATTGATGAAGGTCATGGAAAATGAAGCAGATAAATACAAAATGGGTTTCAGAAATGATGAAGCTGAGATTAAGAATCTCAAAGAAAGAATGAAAGGTAACCTGTCATTAATACAAACTAAAGATATCATTTGGACTGATATCATTTCAGAAATGAAGTCCAATTGGTGCTTCCTGATGATAATTGCAAAAGAAAAAAGTCTTATTGTGGAATGTGAAGAACCAATTATGTCTAATAATCAAAAAGGGATTAACAGAGCCATTTGGGCCAGAAGATTTATTGATTTTATCAATTCCAAATCAGGCCAGGAGTTAGAGGAGAATGATATGCAGGACATAATTTTATATGCAGTGGAAATTAATAAAATGATTATCAAGAATGATCTCATAAAAGCTGCAGAAAATAAATGAATGGAAATCAAAGAAGCAGTAAGTCAGTTTGATAAATATTTTGATAAAATGACAAGGGTAGGCCTGCCATCATGTTGGGGAGCTGAAGGAAATATTTTTCCATGGAGCTCTTATGAGAATTTACTAGTGATGAAAAAAGCAAGGTTGATAACAGGCATGAAAAGACTCAGGTGCTTAAAGGAGAGACAATGGTAAACTTCTTGCAGAGACATTTCCAACTTTTGTGGATGCTAAAAACTCTTTTCTCTGAAAGGCTTTCTTATGACCGAATTACTGCATTTAAATTAGAGTATCACAATCTGACACATTCATCCAGGACAAAGGTAGAAATATGGAAAAAGTGCAGAGCTTGGACAATTGACCTGCCAAAAGGATCAGCAGAAAAGAAAGACAGATCAGTTGATCAAGGAAAAGAAGCCACTTCATCAGCCATTCCTATAGATTAGGATATTTATTTTATGTTATATTCTTAAGAAAATGTAATTGTAATAAGACATTTTCAAGGCATGTAATAGACAGCCTTCAAAGTCTTGAAGTAGTTTTGGTAGTTAGGATTGGTTACAGCAGTTCCAAACTTATTTTTATTGTATTTAATGTAATTTTCAAGAGGGAGAAAGGTTCCGAGTTTTGGACCTCCAGACAAATATTTTTGTACTCAAAGATTCAAAGAGTAATGAATGAGTAAGAAAGTTTCTGGTATTTTGTTTATGTTAAAGTGTATTCCAGTTTTCATTATGTATTTTCTTCTATGAATGAAACAAGGTTATGAGCAGCAGGTTTCTTTTAATTTCTATGTATAAGAGTTAAAAAACCTTAATTGGCGCTCCTTTGTTTTAACTATTTCCTTCACATACTTCTTCTGGGGTTTGGAATGGTATTTTCTGTATAAAGCAACATATCAGTTTGGACTTCTTCTTACATTTTCTTCTAGTCACTTCAATCAACATTAACAGATGACAACATTGTGAAGCATTCATAATAGTTGACACTTAAGAGTTTGATTATAAATACTTGAGGGTTAATAAAACAGAGACATAAAAATTTGTGATATAATCATAAAATGTCTTAAACACTGATTCCTTATCACATCTAAGGGATTGTCTCTTAAGGTACAACAAGTCCTATGCCTACATCTACGAGCTTGCGAAAAATCTTGTAGTACTCAGAGAGATATTTCCAATGAGGTATCATACGCACTGAACGAAGATAATATGAACAAGTTATGACCCTAGGAAGTTGGTTTCCCAACTAACCCCAACGAGGCCCACAAAATCGTGGCATTGCATCTCCTGGGGTTAGTGTTTTGGTTGTTTATGGTTTTTATCTTGTTTTTCAATAATAAAAATTTCCTTGAGCCTCATTGTAACATAGTTCAGAGGCATGTAGCCGCCACATCTCTTCTCAGAGATAAGCAACCATCACCTGAGCTAGTTTATTTCCATTATATATGTAAGCATATTTTAGTTCCTTGATATTAATGAAATGAAGTGTTATTTCCACTTCATATTTTTATTTATGGTTATATATGTATTCTGTTGTGTTCCTGTTTAATTTCAGGTCACTTCTGATGGGTGGATTGGCTATTGTAGTTATGGATCCTGTCAGAATACCTGCGAGCTCATTTATGAACGCTTGTACCATGGGAGGATTGTGGGTTTCAAAAAATGTGTCAAACATCACACTTGTCTATGCCTAAACCTCACATGCAGTGGAAAGTGTTGTTCAAAATTTGGTGCAAAAATTTTATTCTTCCATTATAATTTTATGGGTCCTATATTAGGGTGGCAACTTTGCATATATACTTGGGGAGGTGTACAATATTCCTTATTCCTCTCTCGCTCCTGGTATTTATATTAGGTATAATTCGTTTCTAAGGGTGGCTACCTTAATCTCCTTCACTAGATTCTTCTGTTTATATGACGATAGTAAATTGACTTGGAGTATGCAGTGTTGTGAGAATAAGAGAGGGCCAATGTTTTTTTGTATTATTAATTCATTGCTCAGAAAATGGTCCCGCCTTTGAGTTGGTGCCATTTATCCCTACCTCATTGCTTCAAGGCTCCGATCCACCAGGGATTTCCTTTAGTTTCCTAGTTCTGGTTTATGGGGTTTGGTACCCAGGTATGTTATTGATCTGGTAGATCAGTTTAGTGTTCAAAATTAAAAGTGATTGGATTGGATCGAAACTAGGTCCAAAGCATAGATCTCGTCGCCTTGAATTGAAAGCAACTCATTTCACTCAAATCCGACATCGGATGCTCTCAATATCGGGTTCTGTTAAAATTGGGAAACAACTAAAAAAATTTGAAATTAAGTTTGCAAGGATGCCCAGTCAGCAGTCTATATGCTAATTAGGCCATGACTGGGCATTTGATTGGTTTACTATGGACCATTTGTTGATTGTCATTTGGAATATTGTTATTGGTTCGATTTGGTTTGATTTTATTGGTTCAATAGTTGGTGTGGTGGCCCAATGAGGGACAACCAGGTTATCTAATCAATGGATGCCACGTGACATCCTCATGGCCAATTAAAATTTTGTTATGGAGTTAGAGAAACCCATGGGAATTGAACACCAGACCTCATACATTCCAAACAAGACCTCCAACATCTACGCTATGTTCGTTCTTAACCCCTATAGTGTAAAATTTCGATTTAAACTTTGTTTTCGACATGTTTGGGGGGTGGGGGCAGCAGGGACCGAGGTTAAATATAGACCTCAGTCCACCAACCAAGGTGAGGGATTAACCCCGACCAAAACTTTATGATATGTGATGTTCCAAATTTCAATTCACCATATAAAATCAACCACCAGGAAATGTATTGAACTCAACACAAACCTTACAATAAAACTTTATGCAAAGTTCAGGATGAATGATGGTTAACTCGATGACTATGGAGCGGAGGTTTAGAACCGATAGTTTATGTAAACACTGTCACATAGCGTGGTCATAGTGGAGTTAAGTTTTATGTTATGGGCCTAGAGCAGGAGGTTTGGGTTGAAAGGTTAACTCCGGCAGTCATAGCCTAGTTCACATGCCAACATTTGTTGCCGCAGCTAATCCGACAGGCGAGGAGTGGAACTTGCCTTGGGTAGGGTTCCCACTAACCCCAACCCACAATCAACCTCAACCATGATCATTTAATCAAATTTAGCAAACCGACAAGAAAAAATTCAACCACCACTGCATTTGACATTCCATCAATGGCCATTTGGTGCATTTTTAGGTGGATAAAGGCCAACTGAGTGGGAGTAACAGTTCAAAAAATTGCACCCAGTGTGGTGGGAATTTCACCAACGTGGATTGAATTTGTCACTTCATGTGGCTGCAAAAGGAGAAAATTGTCGAAGAAATTGCAGGGAAGTGCGAATTTTAGGACAATTAGTAGAATACTTCATTGGATCCGAACTCCGTTAGTTTTTGGCCTTTTTGAACGCAGAAAGAGCCCAGCTAGGGGTTTTGATTGTTTTGAAGCCATTAGAGACATGGTTTTAGCATTCTGAGCTCTGTAAATTTATTTAAACACATATTTTTGAGCATAATGAAAGAGGCCCAACATTGGAAGTTGGACCGGGAGATGTAGTCTAGGAGGGGTGAACTCCTTCATCATGTGTTGTTTTATGTATACTGTAATGGTACTAATGTCTTCTTTATTTTATGAAAATTTTAATTTTAAGGCATGTTAATGTGTTAATGAAATTTACATAAATGTTTAAAAACACTAATCATTTCACTTGAAAATTTCACCATAAACTCTCAAACTTTCAAATACAGATCAATATGGTATTAAAACTTTGGTTCCTTATTGCTTTGAGGGTTTAATTTTGTTGCAAGTGTTTCTAATGCTTACAATATTGAAGCTCAAAAGAGGACAAGGAAAGCTTGTTTTTGCAAGTCCTCAAGTTAGTTCAAGGATAAGGAGAGCAGATTTGCCACAATATCCACCACAAATTTCATCTCAAGTTGCACTTAAGCTTCAGCAGTCATGGAACATGAAGGAGAGCCTAAAAATATGTCAGAGGATGAATAGTATTTTAGAAAAGAAATATTTGACATGATCCAAATGGTGAAAGTTCTCTATGAAGAGAGAAACACAAGATTGCATGGTGAGAGCTCCAATTCTCCAAAGGGAGATAAGTATTCAAGAGGATATGGAGGAGATGGGGACAAGACTCGCAAAATGAATGGAGATAAACCACCTTTGAATCCACCATTTTCTTCACTTCCATACTCACCACCATCTTCACCATCATCATCTTCTACATCAACCCCTTCACAAACACCTCAACATTCTACAAAGGGACATGGTAAAAATCCACTGTTGGAACTTGACATAAAGTTTTACTTTCCTATGTATGATGGAAGGTAAATGCTGAATTATTAGATAATTGGGTTCGTCAACTTGAAGTGTATTTCACGATACAAAGGATCAAGGATGATGAGACCAAAATTTAATTTGCTTATTTAAGGTTGGAAAGTGCATCGCTTATTTGGTGTGAAGCCAAAACTCAAGAGGACATGAAGAAACATGGTAAGGTTTTATCTTCTTGGAATGATTTTTTTGCTGCATTAAGAATACAATTTTATCCGTTAGCATACATTCATAAAGCTATAATGGATTGGAAAAACTTTATGCAATGAAAGGGTCAAAGTGTGCAAAGCTATACTCAAGAGTTTAGAAGGAGAGCATTGATATTGGGTGTATATTTGTCATCTCAAGATACTTTGCCGAAATACATTGGAGGTTTTCATATCTATTTGAGACATACAATTATCATGTTTAACCCTACAAGTTTAGATGAATTTTGTGTACATGCCACACATCTCGAAGTAAGAGGGAAACATGTTTCTAATGAAACAAGTGAGAACACCTTTGAATCTGGAGAAAAAGGAAAGGGTAAGTTCAAGGGAAAAGGAAAGAAGAATGCTTCCATCAAGATGGAGAAAGAAAAACTCACATGAAAACATTGTTCCAAGGATGGCCATGATGAAGATAATTTTTGGAAACTTCATCCAGAGATGAGGCTGTTTGGTCAATTTAATTGTCTTAAATTGATCACATAAACTATCGACTGGAGTTGGTAAAATTCTGAAGTGCAAGCGCAAAATATATGCTAGAAGCCTCTTTTATTCATTTAGTTTATTGGTGTGATGGTTGGATTTGTAGAGATTACTACTAAGGATATTTTTATTCTTATGTTCCTAATGAAATTGATAAATTTTACAACTAAGTTCTAAAAATCAACATGCTTTCTACTATATAAAAACTGAAACACACTTTCTATATCTTATGAAGAAATCTTAACTAATTTATTTTTTAGTCTCTAAAAATTCTTATTCTCTAACATTCTTGTGTATGAAGATTAAATCAAATTCTAGAAAAGGGAATTTATACATTTTTATGTTTTGGAAATGAAATGTTATGGCAATGAAACTTGTAAAGAAATCATTATAGCTCTTGAAAATAAATCACTCATGAACAGAAAAGAACACACTCATATGCTGAATATAAATCACTCAATCGCTACTGTTTTGAAAAGAAATCACTCATGCTATTGAAATAAACCACTCATGAACTTGTAAAACTACTCTATAATAAATAACTGCTGCTCTAGAAGTAAAACTATGAATCTTCTGCAATTTGACAATTTGAAAGGAAAGCTTGATGAATCTACATCAAATGATAAAAGAAGAATTATGAAAGCATCTACATCAAATAGAGAATTGGAATTTTGGAAACAACTACAACAAATGACAAATTGGAATTCTGAAAACAACTATGGAAAATGATAAAATGAAAACATGAGAACTACATTAAAAACATAAAATGCAAAAGCTTCACTATTTGCAGGGGCCCTCCACAAATAGGTGGTCTCAAAGCTTCACACGAACATACACATAAAATATTCAAGGCACTTCTTCATTGAAAAGGAATGAAAATGGGAGTTTTAAAACTTCACAATATGCTTCAGAAAATTAACCTCCCCTCTTTGTTTCAATGGAGTGTTTATATAGGGGTTGCAATGTAACTTCATGGAGATTCATATGGCTAAAGATTAGAACTGAAAGTAAAACAATGCATAATTCTCTTTAATTCATTAAAAATAATAGAAATAATAATAATAAACTATGTAAACATGTATGCGAGAATTTGGTGTGTTTATGAAGAAATATGGTTAAAAATGATGACAATGGGTGAATGGAATGATGCGAAAATGGATGGTTTAATCAAAAAAATTATGACAAATTGGAGGCTCAACATTCCCCCACACTAAATTTTTTTCATGTCCTCATGCAAACAAAGCATTGCAAAGTTTCATAATCCAACTGGTTCCTTGTGTTCCTTTATTTTGTCATTTCAACTAAATCCTTGACCAAAGCTCCAAGAGAGAAATTTTGACCCTTTATCTCAATAAGATGCACTTTTCTCCAACCCTTCATTATTTATTATATGCAACTTGTGTGAAAAGAAATGATGCCCACATAGTAGCATATCCAAGCACTTGTCGCTATTTTAATTGTGCTCAAAATGTTCAAGCCTTGCTAGAATACCATATTGTGAAGAACACATCAAGACTTTTAATCCATATATAGAATGTGATTTCCATCCTTGTGAAGTTCATCCCATTAGTATGGATGGAAATGATCATAGATTGCAGCCCATAATGATTGTCTTCTTATCTTCCATGCATAGCAAACAATCATATTTCAACAATGTTATCAAATAGTTTCTTCAAGAACTCACAAACTAATGAATGAAGAAGACTTCCCAATGTGAAGCTTTTGACAAGATGAGTTGCACATAACACAAAATAAGAGTTGTTGTTGAGGGTTATACAACTCATCAAAGCCCAAAATATGTTTGCAAGTGATTTCAAGAGTGTGTGAACAAAGCTTTGTTGCAATCTTCTTCCTGTGGCTTTGTACTCATTATTTCTTGGCTTCCATTAAAAATATGAAGATTAGTAATATGACACATAATTTAAGTGCTCAATGTACCTTTTGATTATGTTCTACAAACATGTACCATGAAGGCAAGTTTGTAAAATAATTCTTTTTCTCAAGAACATCATGTTGGTGGACCATTAAGGAAAGCATGTATTAACAAGAAGAGATAGTTTAAACAAGCGATTGGTGAAAGCATAGAAGAACATCATTATGACCACGGAAAACAATGAGATGATTGCATGGGTGGCAGGAATTTGTTAATAAAGTATCAATCATAACTTGTGGGATTGGTTGTTAAAAGGTATGACAAAACATAATGGGAGAAAAATTGGAACTACATGTTTACAATAGCTTTTCATCAAGATTTCTAGATTTTTTAACAAATTAAAAAGCTTAAGGCTAGTTTTACCTCTAGTTTACCTTTTGGAATTGGAGAAGAGAACATGATCTGATGGCTGATTTGGTGTTTATTTGGCTCAGGTACTCTGCTCCATGATGCGTTGAACTCCACTTTGACCTTGCTCCACAAAATGTATCTTTTTAATGTAGCATATTTATTTTTCCAATTTCTCTCAAATGGTGAATCATATTCTCCTAAAATTTTCTAAGGTTGTTACTATTAATATTATGAATCTTCCCACAAAACATCGCAGCCAATGGGTGCACGGATCTTGAGAAAAATGAGAAATGGTTGTAGGTGAAAGTGGCCAATTTCTTGAACAATACACTCGAATTTTCTGGAATTTTCTGAGTTCATTTAACCTATCTTAATGCATTTACCATAAAAATTTCAGAACCATTGGATGCCCAGTTTACAGGTTATGATCAAATCAATTTCTGCCATGTTTCACCCTTCTTGTTGCCCAATGTTACAACAAAAAAATATGCCACGAACTCATTTTAAGGCCAAATTGAGTGATTCAAAAGGGAAACCGTGTATTTTTACCTTTTCTACCGCCACATACCTTCATAATCCCATTTTGATGAAGAAAATGTGCTGCTGTACAAAAAAACCAAAATCTGCCCTAATCTGTCCAAAATGATGAAGAATGAAAATATGCCTTAAAACCCCACTTGAAATGCCCTTCAAAATTGCTCTTTTTTGAATTATGTCCACTTTATATTCAATTTATCATATTCTGAGAATTCCCAGAAGCTCAAAATTTTTTATTTCTGCACCAATCCCTTGCAATATTTGTGCCAAAACTGCCTCTGGAAAAAAACTGCTCCAACTATTACAAAAAATGTCAATTTTTGCGAAAAAAATATTTTCTCTGATTTTGAACTGTTGATTTGAATTGTATACTACATGTTGAAGTAGAATATAATGAAACCGTCTGCATATTGACAGAAATAGGCCCAAATTTATTGTTTTTCTTGAAAATGAAAATGAATGAAAACGTGTTGTAATGGTGCCATCATGCTGCTGTTGAATGAAAAAAAAGATGAACATGCTGCTACAAGAAACCAATAAAATGTACTGCTTGAAGTTGTTGTTGATTCTGTAAAACCATTAGTCTTCATCAAAGCCAAAATTCATGGTACAATTATTACCATGCGAATGAATGTGTGGAAGTCGAGCATGGGAAGAAATCATTGGATTACCGATCAATGATGAAAATCATTAACCAATGCGAGACAACTCACCGATAATGTAAATGAGTGTCAAGGTACCTGAGTGCATATTGACAGAGATGAATGAATGTGTTGAAGTCGAGTCACCTGCAAGAACTGAAAATCAAGAGACATTGTTGTATTCCCATTGTTGTCAAAGAGGAGGCTTGCCATTGATGTATGCAAGTTCCAAGGCACTCCAAATAATCTCTAATTTTGATCCCAAATAAGGTGTGTAGGTTGATGGGACAAGATCTGTTGGAAGGCGGACCTTAAGGAATTCCACATCATCCAACTCGAGCATAGAACCAAAAATTATTTGAAGAACCATACTAAAAGATTGAAACCATCATGAAATTGCATAAATTATTTTGAAATTTGCTCGCCAGTTGTCTAGTTTTCAAGCAAAGATCATGTCCAATTGTGCCAACAAGCTGGTTTTCACAATAGGACTTATTTTTCTCTTTAATTTTAAAAAATAAATAAAATTATATGTCCTATTCTACTTGAAAAATAATCTTATTCAAGTATATGCATACTTCCAATGGAACCATGTCTGTAACATGATGATAGATAAACTCATATGCAGGTTTGAAATATACTCTTTTATATGTGCTAGTATATGAGAGACCAATTGCCTTGATTGAGATGATGTCAGAAGATACTGAAGAATTGAGCATTGGGATTCGATGACTCCCCTAAACCAAAATTCAATGTAACCTTGTATTCCTTGGCTTCCTGCTATCATGTCATGCAAGTATTCAGACATGTTATCTTCATTCATAGAATCTGGTGGTAGGTAGTCATGAAAATTTTCAAACTCTGGTTCCAACAACTTCTCTTTATCGAAAGGCATCCATGATTTTTGGACCTTATGTGAGTCTTCTTCTTCTAGTTTTTGTTCTTCAATGATAGCTGGTGAATCATTTTTCAATACCTAAAAATTGTAAGTTGATTGAGGTATTTTATTGTTGGGTATATGAAATGGTTGTGTAGGTAGTGGAGTGGGAATGGATCTTTGTGGTGCTTGTGTGGATGGTAATGGGAAAGGTGGAATTGAGGTCAAGTGAGGGTGATATTGATGTTGTGGTGGGGGTGAATGGTATGGATAACATTGATGATGGTGTTGAGGATAGTGAGGAAAAGATTGAGGATGTGGTGGATTTAATTTGTAGGGCCTTTGCCGACTTTGTTTCCAAGTTTGTTTTTGAGGTTGAAATTGAGATGGCCAAGGTTTCCAAGGTTGGTTTTGAGGTTGGGATTGAGATGTCAAAGGTTGCCAAGGCAAGGGTGCTTGCCAATTACTTTGAGATTTTTGTGCATAATCTTGAAATTGTGCATAAGTATATTGCATCATATTGGGTTGATGAGGCTGCCATAGTCCTCTTGGAGCTATATAAAAAAGTTTCTCTTTTTCTTTATTTGCTCCATTATCCTTCTGGTAAACTACCTTTAACCCTGGTAATGATGGAAAATCTTTAGTAGTATGTGATCATGCACAAATGTCACAAATTTTAATGTTATCAAGTGGACATTCATGAAAAGCATGTTTCTTTCTACATTTAAGGAAAAATATAAATGAAGTAGCACTCTCAACTTTTTGCTTGTTTTGCATTCTTAGCATGTCAATTTTTTCATTTAAATTACCAAGAATGTTTAGCAAATTTTTAAGTTCAATTTGACTTAAAAAAATCTGATGCCAACTTACTTACTCTTGCCATAAGTGGATCTTGAGGGGATCTTAAATACTTTGCTTTTCCTTTTGATATGTTCTTGCACAATTCACAAATCTCTTGAAATGACAATTGATAGACATCTCTTTTTCCCACCAGATTAAGAAGATCAATCCATTCATCCTTTATAACATTTAGTAGGAGATTTTTTAATGTGTCCGATCCTAAAATTCAATTTAAATCTTTTGATATTATAAGTAAATCTCTCCACTCAATCTTCTAGGCTTTCATCCTCTTTTTGCGTCATCTTAAATACTTCATTTATAAGGTCATGGTGTATGCAATAATCTTTATATTTTTCCAAAAATACTCTTTTCATATCATCCCATGTCCTTATAGAATTTGTTCCTAAGGTCATGAACCATATAAGAGCTTTATCCTTCAACGTTTCCAGAAACAAATTCAATTTTTGAATGTGCAATGAGTAGCCATAAGATCTACAAATTATTTCAAATTCAAAAAGAAAGGTTTACGGGTCTTCTAATCTCATACCTTTGAAATTAGGAAGTACAGATGGATGGATGCTCTTCATATGACCATTGACATCAGTTTCTTGAATGCGAAATCCAAAAGGATCTTCCTCTTTTTCATCATCTTAGTCCATTCCTTCAACGTCCTTTACCACATCTTCTTCTACCTGCAAAAATAAGAATTCATGTTGTGGATGTATGGCTCTTATTGCACCACGTGATATAGTGGGTGTGGTAGGTGATTGAAATTTATTTATTTATTATTTTAATTAATTATTTTATTTTTTTAAGAAAGAAAAGGGCTCCTATTTACACTTCCCCGGCAACAACGCCAAAATGTTTGGTCAATTTAATTGTCTTAAATTTATTACATAAATTATCGACTGGAGTTGGTAAACTTGTGAAGTGAAAGTGCACAATATATGCTAGAAGCCTCTTTTATTCATTTATTTTATTGGTGTGATGATTGGATTTGTAGAGATTACTTATAAATTTGTTTTTATTCTTATGTTCCTAATGAAATTGATAAATTTAAATTACAACTAAGTTCTAAAAATCGACATGCTTTCTACTCTGTAAAAACTGAAACAAATTTTCTCTATCTTATGAAGAAATATTAACTAATTTATTTGTTAGTCTCTAAATTTTTTTATTTTGTAACATTCTTGTGCATGAAGATAAAATCAAATTCTAGAAAGGGGAATTTATACATTTTTATGTTTTTGAAATGTAATGTTATGGCAATGAAACTTGTAAAGAAATCATTATAGCTCTTGAAAATAAATCACTCATGAATGGAAAAGAACACACTCATATACTGAAAGGAAATCACTCAATCACTACTGTTTTGAAAAGAAATCACTCATGCTCTTAAAATAAACCACCCATGAACTTGTAAAAGTACTCTAAAATAATTCATGCTGCTCTAGAAGTAAAACTATGAATCTTCTGCAATTTGACAATTTGAAAGGAAAGATTGATGAATCGACATAAAATAATAAAAGAAGACTTATGAAAGCATATACATCAAATAGAAAAATGGATTTTTGGAGACAAATACAACAAATGAAAAATTTGAATTTCGATAAGAACTATGACAAATGATAAAATGAAAACATGAAAACTACATTAAAAACATAAAATGCAAATCCTTCACTGTTTGCAAGGGCCCTTCAAAAACAGGTGGTCTCAAAGCTTCACATGAATAGTCAGATATGCATCAAATATTCAAGGCACTTATTCATAAAAAATGAATGAAAAACATAGTTTTAAAACTTCACAATATGGTTCAGAAAATTAACCTCCCCTCTTTGATTCAATGGAGTGTTTATATAGGGGTTGCAATGTAACTTCATGGAGATTTATATGCCTAAAGATTAGAACTGAATGGACACCTAATTTCCACTAATTTGATGAAGCATAGTCCATTCCAATCTCCATTTGCTTGATTGGACACTTATTGACACATGGGCGTAATGTTTGATCGCGCAACTACAAAATAGGGCTCCAAATAACATGAAATATATCCCAAATGGTAGTGAATTTGAGAAAAATTCTCGTGGAGAACTTAATTGGGTCCGTTTTGAGAAAAACCCATGTTTTTTTTTTGCGATATTCACTTTATTTTTCTCAGAAAACGCATTTGAAGTTGACTGGTAAAAACTGCTGCAATTTTCCCTTGATCTTTACCTGGAGGTCCACATGTGTGAGCTGAGTGGAATTTGACAAACAACAATCCATATTGAAGCTTCTAGAAACAATTTCCATGTGTTGGATTTCATTCTAGAGTGGTGCTACTACCTCAACCATGGAGACAACTGCGTAAACTATATAAACTTGAACTGTCAAACTATAATTAGTAAAACCATGCATAATTCTCTTTAATTCATTAAAAATAATAGAAATAATAATAATAAACCATGTAAACATGTATCTATGAATTTGGTACATTTATGAAGAAATGTGGTTAAAAATGATGACAATGGGTGAATGGAAAGATGCGAAAATGGATGGTTTCATCAACAAGATTATAACAAATTGGAGGCTCAACAGAGACCCAACAAGTTTAAAAACAAGGAGAAGGAGAATACAACTGAAACTACACAGCATGATTTAGGTTCTAGTTCTGGAGATGAAAACAAGATCACGACCATTGGTTTGAAAGGTAAGGACATTGTAAGTACTAGTTCTTCAAGTTGTCTCAATGATACTCAAGATGAAAAAACAATAATTGAGCTTTTCCATATTAGAGTTATTTCAAAGCATACCAAGATTTAGAGACCATTCCTCATCCTAAACCATATCCTTTAGGCTGGGTATGTGAGAATGCAAAATTGTAGGTGACGAGGAAGTGCATACTTAGATTTGTAATCACTGCAAACTTTCTTGATGAAGTTGAATTTGATGTAGTTCCACTTGATATTTGTGGCATAGTTTTGGAAAGCCCATATATTTATGGTAGGAGAGCCAACTTTCATCACCATGATAATAAGTATCATTTGTTCAAAAATGGTATTGAGTACATTGTTAGAGCGCATAGTAAGAAAATGAGTTTGTCGCTTATGAATGCTGGATAAATGAAGAGAATTGTTAATGCTAGTCATAATTTTGCATTGTTAATGTTCAAGCATAAATATGTTGAGAATGAAAAATTTCAAGGATATGATTCAAATTTTAAATGTGATTTAATTGAGGTTGCTAATGAATGTGAGAAGATGTTTCAAGGGTCTAACATGTTTCCTCCTAAAAGAGGTAAAAAACATGAAGTGAATTTTGAACAGGATGCATCATTGTTGAACATTGGTGTGAACAAGATGCGTGTGTTAAATAATGCAGGGGCCAAAGAGAAAAGGCAAAATAAATTTGACAAAGAGGAAATTGGTTCCAAAACTTATTCTTGTGGGTTTCATAATGTGTTGGCTTTGAAAAGGGATGGTGCATAGTGATGGCGATCACATTTGGTTAAGAGTCAAGCTAAGAGAAAGGATAAACATGTTAAGCATTGTCATGAAGACAATGTATAAGGTGAGAAGAATTTGAGATTGTTTAAGTTTACTTTGTTTGAATATCGAGGAAGGAATGTGTATATCCCTTCAAAGGCAGATTTCTGTTCTGCATATTCCGGGAAATCACAACAAGATGTCATCTATGACAACAAGACAAGGACTCCAAAATCAGGGAAAATGATTTATTTTCATGAAAATATCAAAGTAAAGCAAATTTCAGTGGATTGAGATTGGAAGGGTAAGGTGGTTGTACCATCATATATTTCTTGATTGATAAAGAGATTTTGGATGTCCAAAATCTTATAGTGGGGAGGTATGATCCTATGGATCAATTTAGTGCTCAGAATTCACAGTGCTCAGATTATCTCGAAAAATGCACCAAAGTGTGTATCTCGTCGCCCTGAATCCAATGCAGCTCATTTCACTCAAATACGACATCAAATTCTCCCGATATCATGTTCTGTTCGAATTGGGAAACAAAAAAAATTGAAATTGAGCTTGCAGGGATGCCCAATCAGCAGTTCGTACAATAACTGGGCATTTGACTGGTTGACTGTGGACCAGTTGTTGATCAACACTTGGCATATTTTTATTGGTTGGATTTTATTGGTTCAATGGTTGGTGTGGTGCCCCAATGAGGGAGATCCACCACGGCCAATCAATGGCTACCACGATGTTTCCTCATGGCAAATTAAAATTTTGTCACAGAGGCCGATTAGCCCATGGGAATCGAACACCAGACCTCATACATGCCAAACACGACCTCCACCAACTCCGTTACATTGTTTCTAACCCTTATAGTCTAAAGTTTCTATTTAATTTTTTTTTTGAACATGTTTGGAGGTGGTGGGGGGGGGGGGGGGGGGTTAACCCTAGACCCTGATCCACCAATCAGGGTCAGGGGTTAACTCGACCCAAACTTTATGATATGCGATATTCCAAAGTTCAATTCACCATATAAAATCAACTGTCGGGAAATGTATTGAACCCAACACAAACCTTAGAATAAAACTTTATGAAAAGTTCAGGATTAATGATGGTTAACTTGAGGACTATGGAGGGGAGGTTTGGAACCAAAGGTTTATGTAAACACTGTCACATGGCATGGTCAGAGTAGAGTTAAGTTTTATGTTATGGGTCTAAAGCGAGAGGTTTGGGTTCAACAATTAACTCTGGCAGTTATAGCCCAATTCACATGCCAACATTTGTTTCTGTTGTTAAGCTGATGGGTGGGGGGTGGAACCTGCCTTGGGCAAGGTTCCCACTAACCCCAACCCAAAGTAAACCTCAACCATGATCATCCAACCAGAGTTAGTAAATCATCAGGAAAATGTTCAACCACCACCATATTCGACGATCCATCAATGGCCACTTGGCGCATTTTTAGGCGGATCAAAGACGACCGAGCATGATTGACGGTTAGAAAAATTGCACCCGGTGCGATGGGAATATCACTGGTGCAGGGCGAATTTGTCACTCCACTGGCCACAATAGGCAGAAATTGTAGAACAGATTGCAGGGAAGTGAAAATTGTAGGACGATTAGTAGAAAAATTGATTGGAGCATAAATATGTCAATTTTTGATCTTTTTGAGTGCAGAAAGAGCCTAACTAGGGGTTTTTGTATGTTCTAGAGCCATTAGAGACAATTTTTTAGCATTCTAAGCACTGTAACTTGATGTAAAAATATATTTTTGAGCATAATGAAAGAGGACCAACATTGGAAGCTGGACAAAGAGAAGAAGCCTAGGAGGGGTGAACTCCTTCATCATTTGTTGTTTTGTGTATATTGTTAAGGTACTAATATATTATTTCTTTTATGAAAAACTGAGTTTTAAAGCATGTTAATGTGTTAATGAAATTGATAGAAGTGTTTCAAAACCCTAATCATTTCACTTCCAAATTTCACCATAAACTCTTAAAATTTCAAATACAGATCAATTATCCATCTAGTTTTAAAGGCGTCAAGTTACTTTATAATTATTTCTAGCAAAGTTTTCCCTCAATCACATTGTTTTGGTTTTTGGAGTTGGCTAGTCACGAACTGTTTCTATTTCATTTCAAAGCTGCTAATTTATTTGTAAATTTTCTCTGTCGATATTCCTCTTTGGTATTTTTCTCATTTTTTCCTTCCTAGCGGTGGTTTATTCAGTGGTATGGATTGGTGATTTCTTGATTTTTGGGAGAGATCCCTTCTTCTTCACTCTTCACAAGCCTTCTCATTCTCACATTTGGGTACCCTTTTTCATTTGGGGGGATTTCTATAATTCTACTCCTCTGTTATTAGTCTCCATCACCACACATTTTATTAACAAGAGTCAGGTTGGTATTGATACTTTCACAGGACAATTATGGCGCCTCGGAAAGAATGTTGAGTTGTAGAGTTGGTTTGAGTGGTTCCTCTTCCCATTGACGTCGGTTGTTTGATTGGGAATCTGTGGCTAATTTACTTTTATTCGGTCCCTCTTGAGGTCAGAAAGGAAATTATCCTTCTTGAATCAAAGGAGTTGGTGAGCATATTTCTCAGATTCAGAAGTGGGAAGTGTCTCACTAAAGTGGATACTAGACCTGGGGAAATTTAGGAAGCACAAGATCCATTTCCTCCATTCTCTCACACTGCATCAATAGATGGAAACTCTGCTATGAATGGTACTAAGAGATAATCAGGTAGAAAGCTATAAATTGTTTGCAAGGCAAGATGACATTGATCCTGGTGGATATTGGTGGTCACCCACCTATTCCATTTGGACTCCCACCATTGCTTCTTTTAGTTTTTTAGGTTCAACACAACTTACTATTCTTAGAATTTTTTCGGGTCCTGAACTACCGGAGCCGTTTTGAGGCCCTAAATGACTTTTTTTGGGAAAACCGGGAGTAACATAGGTTATAGGCCAATGCTACTCACTCAAAATTTGTAGTCCTCAGATAGATTTTTCTAAAAAGGTATTGAGCGTGTCAAACGAAGATCGTATGCCAAAGTTACATCCCGAGGAAGATTGATGTACCAATTTACCCAAATTGGGCCCACAATTTTGGCGCTTCATCTCCTAGGGTTAGGTTTTTGGATGTTTAAGGTTTTCCATTGTTTCTCAAAAATAAATAGGCCTTCGAGCCTCATTGTAACAAAGTTCAGAGGCTTGTATCCGCCACATCTCTTCTTAGAGATAAGCTACCGACGCCCTAGCTAGTTTATTTCCATCATGTCTGTAATCATATTTCTGTTATTTGATATTAATGAAATGAAGTTTTATTTCCACTACATCTATGTGTTTATGTTTATTTCTATATATTATTGCGTTCCTGCATAATTCAGATTGGTGGTATTAGAGTGGTCTACGAATGCAGGGGCATGAGGCTTAGAGATAAAAGGCTTCATTAATTATTCCAAAAATCCAAAAAATGTTACAAGCAAAGGTGTTGGTACCTTTAGCTGTCAATTTACAGTTTTACTAGATAGGTTTGAACTAGTATCCAGGAAGATTGAACAGTTTTAGATTTTATTCAGCATATTTAGCTTCAGTTGATAGATTTAGGGAAGATATTATGTAATTAGTATTTTGTCTAAATTAGGAGAATTCGATCCTCAAGAGGAGGTCGAATGTTATGTAAAACCTATAAAATGTAACCTCTGAGAAGGAGGAATTGGAATTTGGGCCGTAGAAGATTGGATTGAGAGGGTTTTCCCTCTGTTTAATAAAATTGTAGAATTTCACTATCTGTTGTATTCTTGGCAAGTTCCTGGAGGGTTCACCCGTAAAAAATTCATTGGAATAATGTTTTCTGTGTAGAATTTGAATGAAAATTAGTTTCTGTGTTAAAGGATTAAGAGGAATCGAGGAATTCTGGTTCTTTGGTTGAGATTGGTTATCCAATAATCAATCTATGTTTATTGAGTTTGCAGCGGAAACAAAGGGTTCCAAGAGAATTTGGAGTTAACTAAAGAAATGGTGGAAATCCGTGTTTAAACGCGGTTAAAAACAAAATTTGAAGGACAAGTAGTTTTGGAGGAAACCACTTACTGTTGTCGCACATCTTTTGGCATGCGGGTGGTTTTTTTCATTTTGAACGCGATAAAATAGTATCGCGACATGTCATGGGAAAAATACCACCTATTTCATGTTGCTCTTGGGTGATAAAGACCGGAGGTTAAATGAATGCGATAACCGTCCGATCGTGATCGTCGGAGATCCGACGGTGGACGCGTCGATAGTCACATGGAGGTTAAAACAAGGTATGGACCTGACGTTTATTGCAACAGAGTTTTATTAAGGGTTTGAAGTTCGGAATCATTTCCGAAAGTTTGATTCCGAAGGGTTTTAACGTTGTTTCCGAAGGTTTGAATACTGTTTCAAAAAGAGTTTTATTAAATATTTTAAAGCCCGGGACCCACTTCTGAACGGTTTCCATTATTTAAAAATCGATTATTATATTTCCGAAGATCATTAAACACTGTTTAATGTGAATTATAATATTTCCGAATGTTTAAATGTTTCGAAGGTTTAATACTGTTTAAAGTGAATTATTACGTTATGAAAGGATAAAGGGACTTTTAGCTTCCGAATGTGCATTTTATTAGTTTTATCAACCAATCTAATAAATTTTGATGACCGAGAATGGAAAGGAAGACCTGGAACTAATTCCTCATGAGTTAGAAAGCATTTTAACTAAGTTTGAATAGCTCTCCTTAACGCCTGCACCCACACTGCCATCATTTGTGGTATCAAAGAAGTCTTCAGAGCATTTTTCAGACACTGAACAAGCTTCCAAAAGTCAGAAAAAGAAATCCAGTATGGCTGTCAGAATTGGTAGAGGAGGTGGTGCTGGTAGAAGAAGAGGTAGGCTAGTTGCAAATGCTAAAGTACTAGAGACTATGTAGCAGATTCAAGCTATATTGGGAGCAGTTGAATCAGGCCAACAAAGAGATCTTGAAGATTTCAGTGAAACTGAAGCTGAAGAAGAAGAAGAAGAAAATGTTGAGCTTACTCCTGATATGAGATTATTTAAATCAGTTTAGGATCTACATCCAAGCCTAGACTTGAAGTATCAGCTTTTGCAGGAGGATTGAATCCATAATAGTTGATAGACTAGATCAATGAAATGAATAAATGCTTTGATTATGAAGATATGGGTGAAGAAAAGAGAGTTAAGTTTGCTGTCACAAGGTTGAAAGGACATGCAACACTTCGGTGGGATAGAGTGCAAGCAGAAAGAAGGAGAGTTGGTTGCAACCAATCAAGAATTGGAACAGAATGGTTGCAAAGATGAGAGGTAAGTTTTTGCCTAGTGATTATCAGCTTTCATTATTTAGACAAATGCAGAATCTTAGACAGAGATTAATGACAGTAAAAGAATACACAGAAGAATTTTACAAAGTGAGCATAAGAGCAGGACAAAATCAAGATACAATAGAGAAGATTTCCAGGTACATAAATGGTCTCAGAATGGAGATTCAAGATGAGATAAGTATATTGTCTCCTAAAACAGTAGAAGAGGATTATCAAATGGCCTTAAAAGCTGAAGAAAAACTCATAAGAAAGAAATATGTCAAAGGAAGAGGTACTTTCCGAGGAAGAGGAAGTCAAGGTGGTAGAGGAAGATCTACAACACCAGGAGATGGAGCTAGCAGCAACTCACCTCAGTATGCACCCACAGAAGGTGATACAAGTGGCAGAAGAAGTCCTTATAGAGGAAGAGGAAGAGGAGGCAGAAACAGAGGAAGAGAAGTCAGATTTTATAGATGTAACAAATTAGGACATAGAGCTTATGAATGTCCAGAGAATGTGGGGACAAATCAGAGAAATGCAATTGTTGCTCAGACTGAAGAAGAAGCAGCAAATTTTCCTGAAACAAAGAAAAAAATTGTGCCAGAGAAAGGAGAATATTTGGTGGTTAACAAGGTTTTATTAAAACAAACAAAGGAAGTTGCTGAACCAACACAGAGAAAAAATTTGTTCAGAAATGTGTGCAAAGTTCAAGGGAAATGCTGTCAATTGGTAATTGATAGTGGTAGTACAAATAATTTGGTCTCTACAGAGGTGATAGAGAAGTTGAAATTGAAGACAAGGGAACATCCAACACCCTACAAAGTGTCATGGCTTCAGAAGAGACATCAACTGATAGTAAAGGAACAATGTGAAATAGAATTGCAAATGGGCAGTTACAAAGACAAAATCATGTCTGATGTGATGCCTATGGATGTGTGTCACATATTTCTGGGTAGACCTTGGCAGTATGACAGAGTAGTAATACATGATGGAAAGAGAAACACTTACAAGTTTTTCAAAGATGGTATGAATCAAACATTGTTACCTATGGAAGAAGAAGATGCATCAAGTAAAAATTCTGATCCAAAGGCTTTATTGTTGAGTGGAAAAGAATACTTGCAGCAGATTGAAGATGATGAGGTAAATTTTGCTTTAGTTTGCAAACCTAAGGTAGTATTTACTTCTACTAAAATTTCTGATTTGCCAATTGAAATTCAAGAAATGTTGGAGAGTTATTGTGATATTATTGTGGATGATTTGCCTGATGAATTACCACCTGTAAGAAGAATCAACCATCAGATAGATTTGATTCCAGGATCAAATTTTCCAAACAAAGCAGCTTACAGAATGACTCCTACAGAAAATGAAGAAATCAGAAAGCAAGTGCAGGAATTGGTTGACAAAGGTTTTATTAGAGAAAGTTTGAGTCCTTGTGCGGTACCTACGGTATTAAGTCCGAAGAAAGATGGAGGTTGGATAATGTGCATTGATTCAAGAGAAATCAACAAGATAACAATCAGGTATAGATTTCCTTTACCTAGAATTGAAGATTTGATGGATTGTTTGAGTGGAGCAAGATATTTTTCAAAACTAGATTTGAAAAGTGGGTATCATCAAATTAGGATAAGGGAAGGAGATGAATGGAAAACAACATTTAAAACAAATGAGGGATTGTATGAATGGATGGTAATGCCTTTTGGTTTATCAAATGCACCTAGTACATTTATGAGGCTTATGAATGAAGTATTGAAGGAATTTATTGGTAAATTTGCAATAGTATATCTGGATGATATATTAATTTACAGCAAAACAAAGGAAGAACACCTGAGACATCTTAATTATGTCTTAAGGAAGTTACATCAAGAGAATTTACTGATAAATTTAAAGAAATGTTCATTCATGAAAGAAGAATTGGTATATCTAGGTTTTGTTGTTTTTGTTAAAGGATTAAAAATGGATCCAAAGAAGATAAAGGCAATTGTGGAGTGGCCTTCACCTAAAAGTGTTTTTTAGGTAAGAAGTTTTCATGGTCTTGCTAGTTTTTATAGAAAATTCATAAGGAATTTTAGTAAGATCAATGCACCTATCATTGAAACCATAAAGAAGGACAAACAACCATTCAAGTGGACTGCTGAAGCTGAAAGGAATTTTCAGTTCTTAAAGCAAAAGATAACTGAGAAACCTATCTTAGTTTTGCCTAATTTTAATAAACCTTTTCAAGTGAAATGTGATGCCAGTGGGGAAGCTATTGGAGCTGTATTAATTCAAGAAGATAGACCTGTAGCATATTTCAGTGAGAAGCTGAATGAGACAAGGAGGAAGTACTCTTCTTATGACAAGGAATTTTATGCAATTGTACAGTCATTGAAGAAGTGGAGACATTATTTAATGTCTAAAGAATTTGTGCTATATTTAGATAATCATGCTTTACAGTATATTATGCAACAACCTAAATTGAATAAAAAACATGCAAAATGGGTTGAATATCTTCAAAGTTTTAACTTTGTATTGAAGCATATAAGTGGTCAAGAAAACAAGGTAGCTGATGCCTTGAGTAGAAAAAGCAAGCAAACAAGGGAGCTGATGCCTTGAGTAGAAAAAGCATTCTTGTTCAAGAAAGTCAAATTGAAGTGTTAGGTTTTGATTTTCTTAAAGAACTCTAAAAAACAGATTTGGATTTCAAAGAAGCATTTGAAGCATGTTGTAATCCCGTTTTGATAGAAAGAAGTCAGTGGTTAGATTATTTCTTGCAAGAGGGTTTATTGTTCAAAAGAAATCAGTTGTGCATACCAAATTGTTCTATGAGAGAAAATTTAATCAGAGAGAAACATAGTGGTGGACTTGCTGGACATTTTTGTGTTGATAAGACTTATGAGCAACTATGTCATTTTTATTTTTGGCCAAAGATGAGATATGAAGTGGAAAAGTATGTGAAGAATTGTAAAATTTGTCAATATGCAAAAGGGAAAAGTCAAAATGCAGGTTTGTACATTCCATTACCAATTCCAGATAGACCTTGGGATATGGTAAGTATGGATTTTGTTTTAGGATTTCCTAAGACACAGAGAGGAAATGTTACAATTTATGTTGTAGTTGACATATTTTCAAAAATGGCACATTTTATTCCATGTTATAAAACCAGTGATGCTACTCATGTTGCCAATTTGTTTTTCAAGGAGATTGTTAGATTACATGGGTTACCTAAAAGTGTTGTTTCTGATCGAGACACCAGATTTGTTGGTCATTTTTGGAGGACATTGTGGAAGAAGCTTGGTACTAAACTAAGTTTTAGCTCAGCGTATCACCCTCATACTGATGGGTAGACTGAAGTAGTGAACATGAGTTTGGGTAATCTTTTGAGAAGTCTTGTAGTAGAACATCCTAAACAATGGGATCATATTTTACCACAAGCAGAGTATGCATATAATGATTCACCTAACAGAAGTACAGGACAGAGTCATTCCATATAGTTTATGGAATGCACCCAAGAGGAGTATCTAAATTGAGGAACTTGGGAAAAGCAGAAATGAGAAGTGTTGAAGGAGAGGAGTTTGCTTCAAAAATTCAAGAAATACATGAACAGTTAAAGCAACAGCTACAAGACAGTAGAATAAAGTACAAGAATAGAGTATATTTGAGCAAAAGAGAAGTTAATTTTGAAGTTGGTGATTTGGTTTTAGCACACTTGAGGAAAGAAAGATTTCCAAGGAGGGAGTATAACAAGTTAAAATTCAAAAAGATAGGACCATGTAGGATATTAAGAAATTTTTCTGCAAATGCTTATGAAATTGAATTACCTTCTGATATTGGAATATCTCCAATATTCAATGTTGCTGATTTGTACATATATGAAGATGGTGGCACAGATGACAGACCAGAAGACAAAGAAAAGATTGAATGGGTAAAACAATTACCCACAACAAAGACATTACAACTAGAGAGGATCTTAGACAAGAAAGTGTTTAAGAAGACTAGGGGATAGGAGTATTTTCAATATTTGATCAAGTGGAAGGATCAACTAATTGAGGATGCTACCTGGCTGACAGAAACCATGCTGCAGAAATTTGACAGTTCTGTGGAGGAGCTCATGGATAGGAGCCCATGAAGATATTTGTCCTCAGGAGTCTGATGCAGGGGAATGAGGCTTAGAGACAAAAGGCTTCATTAATTATTCCAAAAATCCAATTTTTTTTACAAGCAAAGGTGTTGGTACCTTTAGCTGTCAATTTACAGTTTTACTAGATAGGGTTGAACTAGTATCTAGGAAGATTGAACAGTTTTGGATTTTATTCAACATATTTAGCTTTAGTTGATAGATTTGGGGAAGATATTATGTAATTAGGATTTTTCCTAAATTAGGAGAATTCGATCTTCAAGAGGAGGTCGACTGTTATGTAAAACCTATAAAATGTAACCTCCGAGAAGGAGGAATTGGAATTTGGGCCGTAGAAGTTTGGATTGAGAGGGTTTTCCCTCTGTTTAATAAAATTGCAGAATTTCACTATCTGTTGTATTCTTGGCAAGTTCCCGGAGGGTTCACCCTTCGAAAATTCATTGGAATAATGTTTTCTGTGTAAAATTTCAATGAAAATTAGTTTCTGTGTAAAAGGATTCAGAGGAATCGAGGAATTCTGGTTCTTTGGTTGAGATTGGTTATCCGATAATCAATCTATGTTTATTGAGTTCACAGCGGAAACAGAGGGTTCCAAGAGAATTTGGAGTTAACTAAAGAAATGGTGGAAATCCGTGTTTAAACGCGGTTAAAAACAAAATTTGAAGGACAAGCAGTTTTGGAGGAAACCACTTATTGTTGTCGCACAAATTTTGGCGTGAGGGTGGTTTTTTTCATTTTGAACGTGACCAAATAGCATCGTGACACGTCACGGGCGAAATACCACCTATTTCGCGTTGTTTTTGGGTGATAAAGACCAGGGGTTAAATGAACGCGATAACCGTCCGATCATGATCATCGGAGATCCGACGGTGGACGTGTCAATAGTCACATGGAGGTTAAAACAAGGTATGGACCCGACGTTTATTGAAACAAAGTTTTATTAAGGGTTTGAAGTCTGGAATCATTTCCGAAAGTTTGATTCCGAAGGATTTTAACGTTGTTTTCGAAGGTTTGAATATTGTTTCAAAAAGAGTTTTATTAAATATTTTAAAGCCCGGGACCCACTTCTGAACGATTTCCATTATTTAAAAATCGATTATTATATTTATGAAGATCATTAAACATTGTTTAATGTGCATTATAATATTTCTGAAGGTTTAAAGGTTCCGAAGGTTTAATACTGTTTAAAGTGCATTATTACGTTATGAAAGAATTAAAGGAATTTTAGCTTCCAAATGTGCATTTTATTAGTTTTATCAACCAATCTAATAAATTTTGATGACCAAGAATGGAAAGGAAGACCTGGAACTAATTCCTCCTGAGTTAGAAAGCATTTTAACTAAGTTTGAACAACTCTCCTTAACACCTGCACCCACACTGCCATCATCTACTCTTTCACTATTTTTCTTTGCATGACCCCAACAAGGTCAGGGTATAAGGAGTTAGGGCTCGATCTGGTTGAACCCTTGCAAGATCAGCCTCGTAAACTTCGACGACCTCCCATGGTGGAAGAAGAGAAAGATGAGAGAGTAGGATATCTTATCAAATTATTGCTCGAGGAGGCCCTAAAAAAACAGAGGAACGCGATGATGGATAACTTTGCCCAAATCTTTCAACCACTGCCCACCAACGACGCATCTACATCCAACAACCACTCTGGAGGTGCCTCTGTTTTCAAGGTATTGGTCAACTTTTTCATTCCTGTATTTGAAGGCCAACTAGATGCATACGCTGTAGATAGATGGTTAAATTTGCTGGAAGGGTATTTCTCAGTCCATGATTTCTTCGACCGAGAAAATATTACTTTTGAACTCCTCAAAGATGCCCCGCATGTCAGAGAATGGTGGTAAACCTACTGTGAGCAGAAGGACGAGAGGGAACCCTCTCTATTCTCGGCCGCACCCACTTGGAATTTGTCCCGAGATGACATCAAGGAACAATATTACCTTGTGGGGAACTATGAGGACAAATACATCCAGTGGACAACACTGTGACAACATAGTAATCAAGATGTGCATGAACTGATGAATTTGTTCC
Organism: Pinus albicaulis; assembly: GCA_034641835.2. Taxonomy (NCBI): domain Eukaryota; kingdom Viridiplantae; phylum Streptophyta; class Pinopsida; order Pinales; family Pinaceae; genus Pinus; species Pinus albicaulis. Next base: position 223,150,242 of record CM076574.1, read on the forward strand.
ATACCTTGTGCACAAAGTTGGGTATTAAATATTCAGAGAAACATTTGGTGCTCAAGTACCATAGTTATTTTCATAGATACATTCAAGAGGAAATGGATTTCCTTGACATTATCTAGCTTGACACGATATATCGCTATGCTGCCAAGATCGAGCAGAAATTTAAGCAAAAGATGCGAGACTTTGGATTCGTGAATCTGAAGCCTGGGAAAGGCGCCCTTGAACCGCAGAACAAGGGGAAAAGCCAAAGCGGGGTGACTCAAAACAGCACCACAAATCCAAAGAAGGAAACATGGAAGTGGTGTGAATTTCAAAATAGCCCCACTCACAGCGCAAATGAGTGTCGAGTCAAATAGTCGCTGGTGGCCGAACTAAAGGCACCCGAATCATATGCATATTATGATCCTGAGTCAGAACTAGACAAGGACATTGACAAAGGGAAGCAAATCATTGATGTGGATCCGAGTGCCGTTATTGCCACCACCAAGCTCCAAAGGGAGGATCCAGAGGAATGGGAGTGCCTCTTCCATTCACAGATGTGGGTGAAGGGTTCTCCACTGCAATTCCTTGTCGATAGCGGAAGCCAAAAGAACCTCATTTTAGCACAATCTAGATTTATGCAGGAATGTAATAATATACAGAAATAAACATAAACACAGAGATGCAATGGAAATAAAACTTCATTTCATTAATATCAAAAAACATAAATATTTTTACAAACATAATGGAAATAAACTAGCTAAGGCGCTGGTAGCTTATCTCTAAGAAGAGATGTGGCAGTTACAGGCCTCTAAACTATCTTACAATGAGGCTTGAAGGCCTATTTATTGTTGAGAAACAATGGAAAATCCTAAACATCCAAAAACCTAACCTTAGGCAATGAAGCACCAAAATTGTGGGCTCCTTTTTGGTAAATTGGTACATCAATCTTCCCATGGATGTAAATTTGGCATACGATCTCCATTTGATGCGTTCAATACCTTGTTAGAAATATCTATCCAACTACAAATTTTGAGTGAGAAACGCTGGTCCATGACCCTTTTTTCCCCTGGTTTTCCCAAAAAAACATCGTTTAGGGCCTTAAAACGGCTCCAGAAGTTCAGGACCCAAAAAAATGCTAAAATAGTAAGTTGTGCTGAAAATGAAAACCTAAAAGAACCGATGTTGGGGGTCCAAATGGAATAGGTGGGTGGCCACAAATATCCACTTGGATTAGACATTAAGTGGATTCTTCGAGATCTCTACTATATTTTGGATGATATTGTATCTTGTCTGACAACAGTTGAGAAATTTGTGGTTTCTGACTCTGATACTAAATCAAAGGAGCTTAATGAAACTCTTGCTATCATCAATGCTTCCTCACTCACTTCATATCCTCATTTTTCTTCTTCTCCTCAGTGGAATTCCCCACCTTATCTCCTATCATCATCTTAGATTGAAGCAACAATCTCCTTTTCGACACTCTCTTCATTTCCGATGGAAGTAGGATTTGTTTTTGGTCAACTCCTATACTTTTGGTTCTAGTTTTTTGAAAAATGTACTGGTGATATCCATGATTTAATTAGACTCATATATTCTAATGGGTTGTTGGGTACACTGGGATGAAGCTTTTGTCTCCCAGGTTTGTTCTTGTGATATCAAAAACTCTATGTGCTCGATGCAACCATTTTATATACTAATAGAAATCATTATAAGAATGTTGTAAAAAATAAATATTTCCAGTCTTATTGTTAGACAACTTAAAAAAAAAAAAAAAAAACTTTGTTAGATATTAAAAAACTTATGTTACTTAACTATAATTATAATTTAGTCTTAACTACAATCATATTTTTAAAAGCCAATAAATATGAAATCCACAAGCCCAAATGAGATTGAACAAATGGCCTCTCAATGCACAATAAAATGATTTATGATTGGAACCTTCATAATCTAACAACAATTCTCGCTATTCGATTAGATAGCAGGGATGTGGACCCATATGGAAATTTCACTTGCATGACATACAATGGAGCAATAGTATATTATGTAATTTTATCGCATGGTTTGTGTGAGAAAATGGAGGAAATTTTGATTGGAGAACAACTTTGGTATTTAAAATTGGATCACAAGCCAATTTACCTAAGTTTCTCTTGGACTGGAAAGAAGTAATTAGGGTCAAAAACTCAGTGTGTTCAACAAAATATCTCAAATGGAAGAATTATTTAACTCCAAAAAAATGTAATACCTTCAAAATAATGCTAGAGAGGCTCTTCAAGAAGGAGAAAATTATAATTCATGGCCTTCATAGTCACGAATTAACACATTTAATTCAAAGCGCACTTACAGAGTGGAAAAGTGAAAAAAGTAAAAATTCTGAAACACATTTCTTTGTGGTTAATGTTTGGTTTGATGAGGAATGCAAAAAGGCAAGGAGAATGTTGAAAGAGACAAATAAGGATAACATAAATATCAATCTTACAAGCATATCTTAAGAAATAAAAACTTGATTCCATGGTCTCAAGGAGGGAAGAACTCATATTCCTTGGGAAAAATAACCCAAAATTATTTTGGAAGGAGCTCCAACAAGAAAGAATAAAACTAAAAATAATATTACAAATTCTCAATTGTTTGACTATGCAAGAAAAATTTATGAGTAAGATACCAAGGTTGACCCTCCTCCCTTGGTCAATAGTTCTAATGAGCTCTTCATGGCGCAAGAAGTAGAGATGGGTATCAAGAAGTTGGGTGTTGGAAAAACAAAAGACTTAGTTGAACTCCAAGCAGAGTATCTAAAGTGGGGCTTAAAAACTCTTGCACCTCACATTACAAAATTTTTCAACAGCGTCATGCAACATGGGTTCCCCACAATTTGGACAACTACTCTGGAAATACCTCTTTTCAAGAGTGGCTGCGTCAATAATCCCTCCAACTATAGGACCATAATGATAAACCCCTTGTTTGAAAAGCTTTTTGGAGACATGCTAGAAAATAAAATCAGCAAGTGGGCAGAAGGAAGAGGTGAATGTACTAAAGGGCAAGCAGGTTTCAGACCTAAACATTCCACAATTGATCACGGTATAATTTTAAGGCACATCATTGAAAAAGTTTGGGAAAATAAGGAAGAAGCCTTTTGTTGCTTTTTTGATTTCAAAAAATCCTTTGACACTATCTCTAGGGATAAACTTTGGCATAGAATGGAGGAAATTAGGGTTCCTAGGCATCTTAGAGCAGCTGTGCATAGGATGTATGAAGAGGTGAAAGTCAAAATAAGAATTTCAACACACAACTCCGAATGTTTCAGAAGTGATATCGGGGTCAAGCAAGGATGCCCATTGTCTCGTGACCCTTTCTGGTTTATATATTGACAAAATTGAAGAATGGTTAAATTTGGAAGGGGGTGACATGTCCATTTGGGCATGATTTTTATAAGGCTTCTTTTGTATGCAAATAACCTTCTTCTGATTGCTAAATTTTCTCTTGGTTTGCAAGAGCACTTAATTTCCCTTCAACATTTTTGGAGAAGGGTGGGGATGCAAGTCAATATTAACAAGACGAAAGTGGTGGTTTTATCTAACAAAATAAAACATAACCAACATAAGTTCTACTTTGAAGGCAACACTCTTGAATAAGATGCATATTACAAATACCTCATAATTGACTTCAACGGAAATCTACGCTCAAAAGGCTACAAAAAGAAAATAAATTTGGGAGGTTGGAAATCATTTTATGCTTTTGAAAATAGCTGTAGAGAGGTAAAGCTATGGGATTGGAAGAACACTCAAACTATTTTTGGGATTTTAGTGATTTTGGTTATTCTCTACAGTTGTGAATTGTGGGCTGGCAACACATCGGACATACAGTGGAAACAAATTGAGAAAATTTGGAAGCACTTGATTACAAACAAGTTCAAAATTAAAAGTGTAGTTCCTTTTGATATCTTGTTAAGTGAAATGGAGACTGCTCCTATTGAAGCAATCACTATGGTGCGACTTATAAGGTATTTAAAAAAAATGAGTAAATGGAAAAGGGAAAATACCCTAAGATTGACTTCAATGACATATTCTGCAAAATAAAGAAGACTTGGATGTGGCGCAGTAAAAAATAGTTTAGTAAATGGGGTATTTACTTGAACATGTGTCCCACAAATAGTAAAGAGATAAAATAATTTTTTTATGGATAAGTTCCACAAGCTCACTTGGGAAAGAGTTAGGGAGAGAGAAATTACTATATTGAAGAGTTTAAACCCACTTATAATGATCATCAAAAAGTGTACACAAGGGCTAATATTTCCTGGAGAGCTAAACTTCTTATTGCTCTGTTAAGGAATAATTCTCATAAACTCCTAGGTGCTCTAAAAAATCTAAAGAAGTTTTAGAAGAAGAGTATGGATTTTTTGCACTTCTGAAACTGGAAACATAAAAGCATTTCATTTCAAAATGTGAGGCCTTCAAAGACAACAAGGACAATTAAGGACTAATTCTGGTCAACTCCTAGGCGCTCTAAAAAAACTAAAGAAGTTTTAGAAGAAAGAGTATGTATTTTTTGCACTTCCGAAAAAGTGGAAACATAAAAGCATTTCATTTCAGAATGTGAGGCCTTCAAAGACAACAAGGACAATTATATAGATATTTTGACAGCTAGCTTTGGGGATAATTTATTTAGGGAGAGGATTGTCAAGCTCGAAGCACTCATTGTGAGGCTACACTGGAAAATGTCTAAATACATGATTCTCATATGCTATATTTAGCCTGTCCCATAAAAATAATTTCTTTCTTTATTTCTATCTCTGATATCTTTCATCTCTAAAAAGAAATCATGTTTCCATTTAAAATATATTCATTTTTTTTTCTTTTTTATTTTTATTTTATTATATATATATATATATATATATATATATATATAAATCCAGGTCTTTCCAAATTAAATGTAAGTCTGCATAGAAAAAAACCTAGAAAAAAAGCCTAATTTATGGTCATTTTTGCAAATAATGGAGGACGTCTACCTTGGGTTTCCCATACAACTTGGAAGCAAGAATGGAGATAGTTCTTTCCATGATATAGCAGTATTGGAGAGAATAATTGGCATAATTATAATACGTAATTGAAAAAAAATCGCTCCAAGAAACCTTCCACTGCAGAGCTCCATGGCTGAGGCTTTTCCCTTGAAAGCGCTGTGAAGTGCAAGCATTGTTGTAGTTGTATAGTGAGAGTGGCAGTCAAGACACAATTTACTCAATGGGTTTCCCATTTAATCAGATTGGTTAAAAAAAGAAGAAAATGAGTTTTATCCCTAAAAATTTATGGATCATAAAGGTCATTCTATTGTCACTAATACAACTGAAATCATATTGGACATTGGTCGTATCCAATGAGTGCAAAAAGGTATATGTCAAATAGTCATAGTTGTTGTTTTTCAGAATGAAATCATATTGGACATTGGTCGTATCCAATGAGTGCAAAAAGGTATATGTCAAATAGTCATAGTTGTTGTTTTTCAGAATGAATATCAGTGTCTGTATTGAGTATCAATTATTATTATTTTAAAATTTAAGTTTCTCACACTTGTTATAATGGATGTTGGTATTTATTTAAAAAGAAAAAAAATTAATAACAACATTGAAATTATGTTTGGGGTTTTCTAAAATTGATTTTTTTTTTAGAATTTCACACTTTATTGATGATTAGAAATTTGAATTATTAATTTTTTATTATTTTTAAGACACTAAATTTATATATGAAATCAAAAACACATTTTAATTTTTTTTTTTGATTTGATAAAAATTATTTCACCACATTCATACCTAATTAAACGCTATATATATTCATAAAAATATATTAACTTATAAATGAAGTTTTGTGATAATTTTAGACTCCTAAAATATATCATTATTAAATCTCGAAACTCTCTATGATATTTAGAATTATCATCATGATATTTTTGTATATAATATTTGAATTGCGAGTTATTATCAAAATTGTTTTATTCGTGAAGTTACATAACTAGCAATTGCACCACGTGTTGCAAAAGGAACACCGTAAGGAAATAGCATAGGAAAGAGTAGACTAGAAGAAATAAGATGTTGCAAAGAAGGAGCCATCGTGGAGGAATGCAAAGAAAATGTTGCTTCGAGTAGCCTAAAAGAAATAAGATGTTGCAGAGAAGGAGCCATCATGGAGGAATACAAAGAAAATTTTTCTTGCATGAAAGTAGGTAGTGAAGGTAGGTTTCAAAGATATTGATGATACGAGTTATCAACCACAAAATTTTGTTATTGAAATAGGAAATTGCGTGTGAAAACATATATGTAAACCCACATAATTTGTTCACATATATAAAAAATTTGTTATAGATATTGAAATAGGAAATTGGGGGTGAAAATCCTTTAGTGATTAATAATCCTCCGAAACAAGCATGAAATGAGCATGTAACTCAAATAAGATATTTTAAATAAATTCAAGTACAATCTATCTAGCATAGATGTAAATAAAGAGAATTTTTATTAAAAAAATAGAGTTTACTCCAAGTTCATCTACATATCCTAGCCCCAATTGCATGCTTGTTAGAAATTGTATATGAAGAACAATAGTCTTGGTATACAAGAAATTGAATGTCACTTTAATATGGAGACATTTTTGAAAGGAGATATTGTTCTTTATGTTATGGTTTATTTTATTAACTCCAAACTCAGCTTAGTCTTTCTCTATATACATAAGAAAAAGAAAATGCAAAGTAGATTCACAAATTTAAGTTTTAGTTTTATATTATATAATTATAAATCTAGTTTCTTATTAAAATATTTTACGCACATCTATTTATTCAAATAAATTATATTGTCAATATTTTTTCTCCTATTATTTGATTACAAAATTATTGTACTCCCTACTAAGTAAGACAACTTTATTAATAAATAATTGAATGCGAAATTTAAAGATTACTCAAGTGAGAACTACTATAATATATATAACTGATTTATGGAGGCATTAAAAAATTAGGATTCAATAATATGAGAATGATGAACTTTCATGTTGGGCTAATATATGTAGGAAACCTTATCAAGATAGATTTTCGTATAATGTGAGGGACAATGTGAAAGAGTTTTAGTATTGGAATTTCCATGTGTCACCAAATGAAAAGAATATCATGAGACATTGTATATCTAGAGGGGTGTATTGAGAGCATTTCCCCTTTTAGTGATTGTTATTATTAAAGAACATTTCTTACTACATAATATGTATAACTTGTACATAGACTAATAAAAAAAAAATTAACCGTGTTGGAATCTTATGACAGTGAGGACAATATAAGAAGTCTATCCATACGACTACCACATACTACCAATAGGCCAAAGGGTTTTCCTGTGAAGTGATCTATGCATCTTCGTCATGTAGATCGAATCTCAGCACCAAGGATTCATCCTAAGATAAAAGGTCATCATAGTAACTTTGATGTTAAAAAACCATCAATCACTTCATTATATTTCTCTAAATATCAACAACTAGAAAATAGTCACCATATAAGTAATGCTTGGGGGAAATGTGTATCCATATCATAGTGTAACTGTATATACAATAGCTTATACAAAAGATATAAAAATATGTCATAAGAAATGAAACTGCTACATTAACTACTCACAATCCTTAATGATATACTCAAAGTTCCTCCACAATACTAATCAAGTGTCTAAAGAAGCCATTATCACTCAGTCAACATATAGGTAACACCTGGGGGAAATGTGCTAGAATTGTATATACAACATCTTATATAAATGATATAAAAATCTGTTATAAGCAATGCAATTGCTACATGAACTACTCAACATATAGGTAACGTGTGGGGAAAATATGTTAGAACTGTATATATAATAGCTTATTATACAAATGATATAAAAATATGTTATAAGCAATGCAACTCCTACAGGAACTACTCACAATCCTTAATGATATACTCAAAGTTCTACAACAATACTAATCAAGTGTCTAAAGAAGCCATCATCACTTCCAAAATCACATATTTAAGCATACAAGTTGTAAAAAATGAATTTGTTTCATATATTTTAATATAATAATGTGCTCGAATGTAAGATACAATTCTTAAACTTCGAAGCCTCTTCTTGATTGAAAACATACTAAACTGATTGAAAACATACTAAACTAATAAGATATAGCTGAAGAGAAATAATTGAAAAACTTCTTGGCACAATTGTTACATAATAATTTATTTCACAACTTATATCGATAATTTAAAAACTTCTTGGCAAAATTGTTACATAATAATTTATTGCACAACTTGTATAGCATTAAATGTCAGCTTGCAACATATCCAAATAAAACAATTGAAGTAAATACTATCAGTTGGTTTTGAATGCATTTATGAAATTAAAATAGAGCTAGGAACTTTTGAAGACTACTCCATTGAAAATTACAAGCATCTTCATGCCTCTTTTTCCAAGCTAGCTGTGAATAGCTCTGTGGATCACTTCAATTAACACTGTATTTATTTCACCATTATCTAACAATATTGAGACAAAATGAGTAAGCAATCTATGAATCTGTGGATCACTTCAATTAACACTGTGTTTATTTCACCATTATCTAACAATATTGAGACAAAATGAGTAAGCAATTTATGAATGGAAACACCTACAGATGTGTCACAAACATCAGTTTGAGAAAATAACTCCAATACTGAGAGAGATTTGGTAGCATTTGTGGAGCTGGCAAACATGTCTTGTTCTGTGGTGTTGGCTACTCGAAAGCTTTCTTCATCATGTGTAGAAGAAATGAATTTTTATTTAGCTTATATTACATTAACCATGAAATTGCCAACATTCATGGCACACTTTCCATCACATTTGTAGAGCAAATTATAGCAAAGTATCAAACATACAAATACAAATTACTATTTTAAATAAAAATAGTACAAAGAATCACATTAATTACCATGGCCCTCATGTACCTTCCTCTTATTACTTTTTAAATACCCTTCCTCTTATTACTTTTTAAATTCCCGATGTTTGTAACTTATTCTTATTCAAATAGTGTCAATTTTGTAAAACTATAATCTACATATAGGTAACACCTGGGGGAAATGTGCTAGAATTGTATATACAACATCTTATATAAATGATATAAAAATCTGTTATAAGCAATGCAATTGCTACATGAACTACTCAACATATAGGTAAAGTGTGGGGAAAATATGTTAGAACTGTATATATAATAGCTTATTATACAAGGATATAAAAATATGTTATAAGCAATGCAACTCTTACAGGAACTGCTCACAATCCTTAATGATATACTCAAAGTTCTACAACATTACTAATCAAGTGTCTAAAGAAGCCATCATCACTTCCAAAATCACATATTTAAGCATACAAGTTGTAAAAAATGAATTTGTTTCATATATTTTAATATAATCATGTGCTCGAATGTATGATACAGTTCTTAAACTTCAAAGCCTCTTCTTGATTAAAAACATACTAAAGTGATTGAAAACATACTAAACTAATAAGATATAGCTGAAGAGAAATAATTGAAAAACTTCTTGGCACAATTGTTACATAATAATTTATTGCACAACTTGTATAGCAGTAAATGTCAGCTTGCAACACGTCCAAATAAAACAATTGAAGTAAATACTATCAGTTGGTTTTGAATGCATTTATGAAATTAAAATAGAGCTAGGAACTTTTGAAGACTACTCCATTGAAAATTACAAGCATCTTCATGCCTCTTTTTCCAAGATGGCTGTGAATAGCTCTGTGGATCACTTCAATTAACATTGTATTTATTTCACCATTATCTAACAATATTGAGACGAAATGAGTAAGCAATTTATGAATGGAAACACCTACAGATGTGTCACAAACATCAGTTTGAGAAAATAACTCCAATACTGAGAGAGATTTGGTAGCATTTGTGGAGTTGGCGCATTTGTGGAGTTGATGAACATGTCTTGTTCTGTGGTGTTGGCTACTCGAAAGTTTTCTTGATCTTGTGAAGAAGAAATGAATTTTTATTTAGGTTATATTACATTAACCATGAAATTGCCAACATTCATGGCACACTTTCCATCACATTTGTAGAGCAAATTATAGCAAAGTATCAAACATACAAATACAAATTACTATTTTAAATAAAAATAGTACAAAGAATCACATTAATTACCATGGCCCTCATGTACCTTCCTCTTATCACTTTTTAAATACCCTTCCTCTTATTACTTTTTAAATACCCGATGTTTGTAACTTATTCTTAATCAAATAGTGTCAATTTTGTAAAACTATAATCTACAAGTCCCACTTTTTATAGCTTTGGTGGAAGGGTAGAGTATCTAAATGCCCTTGCCCTTTAAGAAGTAACCTCAATTATTGTACCACCCACCTCGATATCCAATCTAGACATCTGAGGTTATTCTAAATTGATCATCTCTAGCCATTTTCTTTTATTGTGGATCAAGTTACAAACTAATAACTTGTGAAATCCCTAACCATTTTATTTGATTGTGGATCAAGTTATAAACTAGAATATACTCTCTCTCCATAAGACTCTACAATATATATTGAATGGAGGGAAATGTTATGATAAAACTTGTACAAAAATCCCCTTAGGGTTGTCTCAACTTACGATATTGTTAATTACATAGTGTGAATTTTGTAAGCTATAATCTAAAGTAAGAACTGAGTGTGTTTTTTTTTGTATGTTTAGTTTGGAATTGAAAAAAAATAAAAATTGTAAAAGCTACAATTATGTAGCGAAAACTTTGTTTAAAATTTCACAATAAAAATTTGAGTAAGTTTGACATCATATAATATGAAAATTATTTATGATTATAAAGTAAAAAACATGTAGTATTTTTTTGTTCAATTAGGTAATTAAATATATGTATATAGTTTCTTAATTTCCCTCTTTAAATAAACTACATTCCACATGAATACCATGAGTCAATACCATGGGCTATTTTTATAGTTTATTATTATTTTAGTTTATTATTTTTATTTTTATCGTATTTTGACCTACTTAAAAAGTTCATTACATTATGTCAATCTTTTTATTTAATTTACTTCTATTTTTATTCTTATTTTTATTTTTGTGTAATTTGACATAATCAAAATGTTAAATCAAGGTTAAAATCTAACAAATTTTTAATAACAACATTTCAACTTAAAAGTCACCAAAACTTAAATTCAATCTAACTTATTGAAAAGAAAAAAAAAACTAACATTATAAAAAATAAAATAAAAAATATTTGCTTGTAGATCTAATGGCCTAAAACATTTGTAGTGAAAAACTGAGTAAGTTTGACATCATATAATATGAAAATTGTTTATGATTACAAAGTAACAAACATGTAATATTTTCTAGCTACAATTAGGTAATTAAAGATATGTATATACTTTCTTAATTTCCCTCTTTAAATAAACTACATTCCACATGAATACCATGAGCCAATACCATGGATTGTTTTTATAGTTTATTATTATTATTATTTTATTATTTTTATTTTATTTTGTATTTTGACCTAGTTAAAATGTTCATTACTTATGTCAATCTTTTTATTTAATTTACTTTTATTTTTATTTTTGTGTAATTTGACATATATTAAATATTTGAAGTTAAAATTTAACAAATTTTTAATAACAACATTATAACTTAAAAGTTACTAAAACTTAAATTCAATTAACTTATTAAAAAGAAAAAAAACTAACATTATAAAAAACATATAAAAAACTATTTACTTGTGGTTATAATGGCCTAAAACATTTCAATCATCTAACGTTTGATCCAATGACTCAAACATGAACACAGTAACAACTAGGGGAGTTGTTTTCAAATAAGAATTTTTTTTCCCATTAAATTATATTTTTAATAATAAATATAAATTCATATTTTTTAAAAACTTTGAAAAATAAAATTATATAAATTTAATAACTTAGAATTACAATTTTTTTAATTATAATTAATTTTTTAATAAAATTAACATACATATATACCCAAGTCACATTACCCTTCTCTTAAAAGCACTGGCCGGGACCTTGCCCGATACTTCGTTCTTTACCTTTGACTTGATTTACTGTTTTATACTAGGAGAAGGAGTCATGCCCAAACTCTTTATTGGACTAGGAGATCGGGTATATATATATTATTTTTTATTTGATGATGATGATGGGAAATCTCCCTTCTTCCTTTTTAATTTAATTTTTATAAATATATCTAAATAATATATAGATATTAATATGCAATTATGGATTTTTGGCCTCCCTGATACACCAAATGGATTTTTATCTGATGTTGTTTAAATGCAAAACCCTTGAGCAACGCTTAATAGCAAAAGCTAATTTTATATACCGAACATTGGAAAGAGAGAGTTTTGACATTGCGGTGTTTTTCATTTATCGGGTGGTGTCAATGGCTAAAATGAGAAGTGAGTTTGTGCTTTTTACTATTTTAGAAGGTTAACTCATATATGTATATGTATTTAAAATTTGGTTTTAAATAAATAAAATTAACATTTTAATTTAAATATATTTTATTAAATTTTAATTAATAAAATTAAAATTAAATGTAAAATAATTAGAATATATGAGAGTTATCAAAATGGTTCAAATCAAGAAAATTAATAAATTCGATACCAATACAATTTGATGAAATTTCATTCCATTTTCAAGATAAGTGGTTAATTGATGGATGAGATGTCTCAAAATCTTATTTAGATAGAACGGATTCTTAGTTCACTAAGAAAGGAGGTTAATGACAGTAAATATATTGGTGGGTTATTGGTGGGATGACATATATGCAGAGAAAAAAAGAAAAATCATAATGAAAAGTTTACAAGTTTTTAATTCAATTTTTGCTTTCAAGAATTTACAAAGATGAGAAAACGGTAAATCAAGAATCTATTATTTTATAAAGGATTGATTTTCTGGTATTTTAGAAATCTTTTTAAATATATTTATTATAAAAGATTTTAAATAAACAAGTTTTCAAATAAGAAAAAAATTTAGATTTTAGAATAGAAAAAGCTTACAAGTATTTAATTTAATTTTTGCTTTCAAAGATCTACAAAACTGAGAAAACGGTAAACCAAAAATCTGTGATTTTATGAGTGATTAATTTTCTGGGATTTTAGATATCTTTTTAAATATATTTATTATAAAAGATTTTAAATAAACAAGTTTTCAAATTAAAAAAAAAATATTAATTTAAGTTTATAAAGAATAGTAATTTTGAAAATAAGTGGTGAGTGCTGTGTTTTTTTAAAAAAAAGTTTACAAATGGTATTTTGATTTATTAAATGCATTTTTCTAGTAAATTATTTGTTGCAATTAGATAGCAGCGATCTTTTTGGTTTTAAATAAATAAAATAAACATTTTAATTTAAATATATTTTATTAAATTTTAACTTAAATACTTGTTCAAACCAAGAAAATTAGTAAATTCGATACTAAATTAGTTCAAATCAAGAGTTACTGCAGATGCCTTCACATTTAACTGAGGATGAGAAAAATTAGTCTACTCACATTTCATTGAGAATGCGCATAAAAAATTTCAGGGCAGCAGATGTCATCGCATACTGAGAGAAAATTTGCACCAATATTTACCAAAAAAAAAATTAGTCATTACAGATGAGATGAAAAATTAGTCAAATTAATCATGATGTACTCACATTTAATGCGCATAAGAAATTTCAGGGCAGCAGTCAAATTAATCATGATTTACTCACATTTAATGCGCATGGGCAGCAGATGTCTTCACATACTGAGAATAACTCAGAATGCGTATAAGAAAACCAAAAATATTTGCAGATGGAAATGCATAATTTCTATAGAAGATAGGATGTATTATAGCAAGGTAGAAGACATTAATATGGTTTAGTGAGTTAGTTAGTTAGTTAGGTTGAAGTAGGTATTGGATCTAGTGGTCTAAAACATTTCAATCGTCTAACATATCATCTAATGACCCAAACATAGACAGAGTGGTAGATAGGAAAGTTGTTTTCAAATAAATATGCATGCATGCGATCTTGAAATCTATGAAGTTAAATTGCTGAACAAAACATATTTTTAATTAATAAAGCATGATGGTATATTTCAAAAATAACTTAGCGTGGATATAATTTGATTTTGAAAATGAAGTTATTTGGATGGTAAGGGGTAAGTTTATTCTGGCCAAATTAATTTAAGTATAATTCTAATTCAAGGGTGTTCATGATAATTGACCCAATAATTTCTCAATAACCAAATACTTTTAGCAATAAAATCTCAATCAATAAAAATAATATTTATTTTAATAAAAAATATAAGTAAAATTAAAAGTTATTTTATTTATTTATTATATATATAAATAAATTTGTAATATATATGAATGATTGTATTGTAAATTATATTTTGTTATAAAGTAGTTATGATAAAAAGTGAATATGAAATATAAATTTTTATAGATGATTGTTTAATTTGAAAGCAATAAAGTTATTTTAATATTTTGATAATGTTTTATTTATATATTTTTGGTATAGGAAGTGTTGATTTTTTAAATTAAAAGTAGAATAGAGGAAGTGTTAATTTTTTTAATAAGAGGTTAAGTTTTATTTATTTTTGAAAATAGAAATGTAGAAATGAGAAATTATTTTGGGTAAGTTGTAATATATATATTTTATTGATTAATGAAATGATTTGACTAAGTGTTGAATATAAAATTTATGTTTTAATTATTTTATGGGAACTTGCTATAAGTAAGTCACTATAATGGACATGTATATGAAGAACACTTGCAAACAATGGATCCAATTATATCGTGATGTCAAAGTAGACCAACTTCTTCACCAGGACAAGTGGTTCACTAAGGACCAGATTCAACAAAAAATTCCTCACCTCATGGAATCTAGGTGTATATTGGTGTCCAACCACCTATACCTCCAGTCGGTTTCATGATTTTCCTTGTTTATAGCAGCATATAATATTTTTAGCAGTTTTTCGGGTCCTGAACTTCCATAACAGTTTTGACTCCCTAAAAGACATTTTTTTGAGGACTGCAACATGCCCATAGTCCTGGGTCTTATGCCTATGACTACGAGCTTGCAGAAAATCCTGTAGTACTTAGAGAGATATTTCCAACGAGGTATCACACGCACCGAATGAAGATACTATGACCAAGTTATGACCTTGGGAAGTTGGTTTCCCAACTAACCCCAACGAGGCCCACAAAATCATGGCGTTTCATCTCCCGGGGTTAGTGTTTTGGTTGTTTAGGGTTTTTATCTTGTTTTTCAATAATAAAAATTCCCTTGAGCCTCATTGTAACATAGTTTAGAGGCATGTAGCCACCAAATCTCTTCTCAGAGATAAGCCACCATCACCTGAGCTAGTTTATTTTCATTCTATCTGTAAGAATATTTAAGTTCCTTGATATTAATGAAATGAAGTGTTATTTCTACTGCATATTTTTATTTATGGTTATATATGTATTCTGTTGTGTTCCTGTTTAATTTCAGGTCACTTTTGATGGGTGAATTGGCTATTGTAGTTATGGATCCTGATAGAAAAACTCGCGAGCTCATTGATGAGCGCTTGTACCATGGGAGGATTGTGGGTTTCAAAAAATGTGTCAGACATCACACTTGTCTATGCCTGAACCTCACATGCAGTGGAAAATGTTGTTCAAAATTGGGTGCAAAAATGTTATTCCTCCATTATAATTTTATGGGCGCTATATTAGGGTGGCGACTTTGCATATATACTTGGGGAGGTGCACAATATTCCTTATTCCTCTCCCACTCTTGGTATTGATATTAGGTATAATTCATTTCTAAGGGTGGCTACCTTCATCTCCTTTACCAGATTCTGGATGCCTTCATTTCTGTTTATATGACGATAGTAAATTGACTTGGAATGTGTAGTGTTGTGAGAACAAGAGAGGGTCAAGGTTTTTTTGTATTATTCCTTCATTGCTCAGGAATTGGCCCCACCTTTGAGTTGGTGCCATTTATCCCTACCTCATTGCTTCAAGGCTCCGATCCACCAGGGATTTCCTTTAGTTTCCTAGTTCTGGTTTATGGGGTTTGGTACCTAGGTATGTTATTGATCTGGTGGATCAGTTTAGTGTTCAAAATTCAAAGTGATTGGATTGGATCGAAAATAGTTCCAAAGCATAGATCTCGTTGCCTTGAATCGAAAGCAACTTGTTTCACTCAAATCCGACATCAAATGCTATCAATATCGGGTTCTGTTAAAATTGGGAAACAACTAAAAAAAATTGAAATTAAGTTTGCAAGGATGCCCAGTCAGTAGTCTGTAAGCTGATTAGGCCATGACTGGGAATTTGATTGGTTTATAGTGGACCATTTGTTGATCGCCATTTGGAATATTGTTATTGGTTTGATTTGGTTTGATTTTATTAGTTCAATGGTTGGTGTGGTGGCACAATGAGGGAAAATGAGGTTGTCCAATCAGTGGCTTCCACGTGGCCTCCTCATGGCCAATTAAAATTTTGTTATGGAGTCAGAGAAATCCATGGGAATCAAACTCCAGACCTCATACATTCGAAACAAGACCTCCAACATCTACGCCAAGTTGGTTCTTAACCCCTATAGTGTAAAATTTCTATTTAAACTTTGTTTTTGACATGTTTGGGGGGGTGGGGGGAGAGACTGGGGTTAAATCTAGACCTCGGTCCACCAACCAGGGTGAGGGGTTAACCCCGACCCAAACTTTACGATATGCGATATTCCAAATTTCAATTCACCATATAAAATCAACCATTAGGAAATGTATTGAACCCAACATAAACCTTACAATAAAACTTTATGCAAAGTTCAGGATGAATGATGGTTAACTTGACAGTTATGGAGTGGAGGTTTGGAACCGATGGTTTATGTAAACACTGTCACATGGCGCAGTTAGAGTGGAGTTAAGTTTTATGTTATGGGCTTGGAGCGGGAGGTTTGGGTTCGAAGGTTAACTTCAGTGGTCATAGCCTAGTTCACATGCCAACATTTGTTGTTGTAGTTAAGCCGATAGGCGAGGAGCGGAACTTGCCTTGGGTAGGGTTCCCACTAACCCCAACCCACAATCAACCTCAACCATGATCATATAATCAAATTCAGCAAACCGACAAGAAAACATTCAACCACCACCACATATGACAATCCATCAATGACCATTTGGTGCGTTTTTAGGTTGATAAAGGCCAACCTAATCATTTCACTTGAAAATTTCACCATAAACTCTCAAAATTTGAAATACATATCAGTTTGGTATTAGAAATTTGGTTCCTTATTGCTTTGAGGGTTTAATTTTGTTGCAACTATTTTTGATGCTTACAATATTGAAGGTCAAAAGAGGATAAGGAAATATTGTTGTTGCAAGTCCTCAAGTTAGGTCAAGGATAAGGAGAGCATATTTGCCACAATCTCCACCACAAATTTCATCTCAAGTTTCGTCTAAAGCTTCAATAGTCATGGAACATGAAGGAGAGCCTAACAATATTTCAGAGGATGAATAGGATTTTTGAAAAGCAATATTTGAAATGACCCAAATGGTGAAAGTTCTCTATGAAGAGAGAAACAAAATATTGAAAGGTGAGAGCTCCAATCCTCCAAAGAGGGATAAGTCTCCAAGGGGATATGGAAAGATGGAGAAAAGACTCGCAAAAGGAGTGGAGATAAACCACCTTTGAATCCACCATTTTCTTCACTTCCATACTCACCACCATCATCTTCTACATTGACCCCTTCACAAACACCTCCACATTCTACAAACGAACATGGTAAAACTCCACTGTTGAAACTTGACATAAAGTTTTACTTTCCTATGTATGATGGAGAGGGAGAGGTAAATGCTGAATTATTAGATAATTGGGTTTGTCATCTTGAAGTGTATTTCAGGATACAAAGGATCAAGGATGATGAGACCAAAATTCAATTTGCTTCATTAAGGTTGGAAAGTGCATCACTTATTTGGTGTGAAGCCAAAACTCAAGAGGACATGAAGAAACATGGTAAGGTTTTATCTTCTTGGAATGATTTTGTTGTTGCATTAAGAACACAATTTTATCCATTAGCATACATTCATAAAGCTATAATGGTTTGGAAAAACTTTATGCAATGAAAGGGTCAAAGTGTGCAAAGCTATACTCAAGAGTTTAGAAGGACAACATTGATATTGGGTGTATATTTTTCATCTCAAGATACTTTGCTAAAATACATTGGAGGTTTTCATATCTGTTTGAGAGATACAATTATCATGCTCAACCCTACAAGTTTAGATGAATTTTGTGTACATGCCACACATCTCGAAGTAAGAGGGAAACATGTTTATAATGAAACAAGTGAGAACACCTTTGAATCTGGAGAAAAAGGAAAGGGTAAGTTCAAGGGAAAAGGAAAGAAGAATGCTTCCATAAAGATGGAGAAAGAAAAAATCACATGCAAACATTGTTCCAAGGATGGCCATGATGAAGATAATTTTTGGAAACTTGATCCAGAGATGAGACTGTTTGGTCAATTTAATTGTCTTAAATTTATTACATAAATTATCGACCGGAGTTGGTAAACTTGTGAAGTGCAAGTGCACAATATATGCTGGAAGCCTCTTTTATTCAGTTAGTTTATTGGTGTGATGATTGGATTTGTAGAAATTACTTCTAAGGATATTTTTATTCTTATTATCCTAATGAAATTGATAAATTTAAATTACAACTAAGTTCTAAAAATCAACATGATTTCTACTATGTAAAAACTGAAACAACTTTCTCTATCTTATGAAGAAATCTTAACTAATTTATTTATTAGTCTATAAAAATTCTTATTCTCTAACATTCTTGTGCATGAAGATAAGATCGAATTCTAGAAAAGGGAATTTATACATTTTTATGTTTTTGAAATGAAATGTTATGGCAATGAAACTTGTAAAGAAATCATTATTGCTCTTGAAAAGAAATCACTCATGAACGGAAAAGAACACACTCATATGCTGAAAAGGAAATCACTTAATCACTACTGTTTTGAAAATAAATCACTCATGCTCTTGAAATAAATCAATCATGAACTTGTAAAACTACTCTAATATAAATCACTGCTGCTCTAGATGTAAAACTATGAATCTTCTGCAATTTGACAATTTGAAAGGAAATATTGAAGAATATACATCAAATGATAAAAGAAGACTTATGAAAGCATCTACATCAAATAGAAAATTGGAATTTTGGAAACAACTATAGAAAATGAAAAATTGGAATTCTGAAAACAACTATGGCAAATGATAAAATGAAAACATGAAAACTACATTAAAAACATAAAATGCAAAACCTTCATTGTTTGCAGGGGCCCTCCACAAATAGGGGGTCTCAAAGCTTCACACGAACATTCAGCTACACATCAAATCTTCAAGGCACTTCTTCATTAAAAAGGAATGAAAATCAGAGTTTTAAAACTTCACAATATGCTTCAGAAAATTAACCTCCCCTCTTTGTTTCAATGGAGCGTTTATATAGGGGTTTAAATGTAACTTCATGGAGATTAAAATGGCTAAATATCATAACTGAATGGACACCTATTTTCCATGAATTTGATGAAGCACATTCCATTCCAACCTCTTTTTTCTTGATTGGGTGTTTATTGACACATGGGCACAATGTTTGATCACACAGCTGCAAAATAGGGCTCCAAAGAACCTAAAATATCTCCCAAATGGTAACGAATTTTGGAAAACTACTCATATAGAACTTAATTGGGCCCGTTCTAAACAAAACCCATGTTTTGGTTTGCGATATTCGCTTTATTTTGCTCAGAAAATGCGTTTGAAGTTGACTGTTCAAAACTGTTGCGATTTTCCCTTGATCTTTTCCTGGAGGTCCACATGCATGAGCTGGGTGGAATTTGACTAACAAAAATCCATATTGACGCTTCTAGAAACAATTTCCATGTGTTGGATTTCATTCTAGAGTGGTGCTACTACCTCAACCATGGAGACAATTGCGGAAAGTATAGAAATTTGAACTGTCAAACTATCATTAGTAAAACCATGCATAATTCTCTTTAATTCATTAAAAATATTATAAATAATAATAATAAACCATGTAAACATGTATGCGAGAATTTGGTGCGTTTATGAAGAAATATGGTTAAAAATGATGACAATGGGTGAATGGAATGATGCAAAAATGGATGGTTTCATCAACAAAATTATGAAAAATTGGAGGCTCAACATTTCCCCACACTAGAGGTTTTTCATGTCCTCATGCAAAGAAAGCATTGCAAATTTTCATAATCCAATTGGTTCCTTATGTTCCTTTATTCTGTCATTTCAACTAAATCCTTGACCAAAGCTCCTGTTAGAGTCAGTATCTTCATCCCTCCGTGAGAGATCAAATTTCTCTTGTTGCATTTCATTTTAGGTGTCTCACTCAGTTCAGTCAGCTGCATTCCATTAGGAGCATGGATCATTTGATGATAGGGTCTTGTCACTCATATCCCCCATGTCTTGTACCTGTTGGTTTATTTCTGTTCATTAAAATCATGTACAGTCATGTTTGGGCTCCTAGTTGGCAAAAAGTCATTTTAGGGTTTTTAGTCTCATTAGGTCTAGGGTTTTATTAATCAGGTCTCAAAATGCCTAATCATGGTCAACAGGCACATGAGGAAGCTTCAAATAAGGTTTCAGTGAAAAAATTTTCATCATCATAATGCTTGATAATGATTTTTCTTCAAAACTCTGTTTTGAAGAAAATAGTCAATTTCATCTTTATGTAATAAATCAATGTAATTTTCAAGTTCTTCAGTTGTAATAATGTTGCATTCGCAACCCTGGCCGGCTTTGCCAAAGTTCCATGCCATTCATTCCCTGCAAGACAGATAGAAGCTCATTATTCAGTCCAAAAGCACAAAGGAAACAAAACAGAGTTTTAAAAGGTGTCAAAGTTTTCAAACATTTCAAAGTGGGTTTTCAAAAAGCAAAAATTAGAATCTTTGGCATAAAAGATATTTTCATGTTTCAAAGATTCATTTTCATGCCAAGAGATAGCAGTGAGCCAATAAAAATCGTGAAGGAGCGAAGAAAGAAGTTGGGAGGTCGGACTGTGTGTAAATTGCTGAGCGCGACGCACTGGGCAAGTGTCGCGACGCATCAGAGGTGCGCAGTGCATTGGGCAAGCTGCCTGTGTGTGATTTTGAACCGGCGCAGTGCATTGGAGGGGCATGACGCACTGGGTTGGCTGCGCAGCGCATTGGGCCGGAACACACAAATTTTTCCATTCCTCTCAAACATCAAATTTGCTCGGTTGCTCCTTGTTCGAGTAAGTCAAAGCCACTCCTCTATTTCTCATAACTTGTGCTTGGTGTTGATTATGAGATTGATTATTAAAATTTGAGTACAAAAACTAAACCCTATTATCTTGTTGAGAAGTTGAATCCTTAGGGTTTTGAAACTTGTTTTGGGCCAAATACTTCCATTCCCCACCTTGTTTTTCCTCCCCCTCACTGTTATCTCATCACTACAGTCCATCCCTCATCCTCTTACATCCCTAAAGTCACTCATTCCTAAGCCTATTTCTCTATCCCTAAGTCATTTCATTTCCTATCATTCTCATTTTCCCATCTCACTTGTAAAATTTTCCAAACCCCAAGTTTTCCCAAGAAGTCAAGTGGCTATCCTCACATTTCAAATATCACTTGATTAAAGCTCATTGTCCCCACTGCCCTATTTCTCTACAGTCCCTCCCATACTACCATACATTTGGCACTAAAACAAGAACACCAAAATTCTCATACAAGACAACATAGAATTTGCATAGACCTTGGACATCATGAAGACAGATACTCATACATCCTATGACCGAGACCGTGATTCCACCATTGAACAACATGCACCTAGAAGGCCTCATAAGGGTGGCAGGCATGTGAGAGAGGAGCCCACCTCATTGGTTGAATTGCAGGCTCGTCCACTTGCTATGACATGTTTTTGAGAGCAGTCTTGTTATCAATTTTGTGAAATGATTGCTAGGGTCCATTATCATCAAGAGCTGGCTCATTTGTTTGTGTTGCATTTACATGATGGTCAGGTCACCCTTTCCGGTGTGACATTCACTTTCACACCATAAAATATCTCTCAAGCAACCGGAATACCAGATGTTGGAGAGCAATGAAACAAAAGACAACAGGTTGACAGGGTACATTATGAACCGTATATCAGGCCTAGCTTTGTGAAACAACTCAACAGGGTGTTTCCTTTCCGGTTCCTTAAGGATTCCTATGCGCCTCTGATGAAACTCATTATCAGATATTTCAGTTATGAGGGCCGGTTTTCACGACTCTATGCCTATTATATCAGGTTATTGATGCATTTTACCAGGGTGAGGATGATGAACCTCCCTTATTTCATGTGTCGGAACATCGAGAGAATGACTACTCTTGTGCAGAGGAAAACTCCTAAGCAGCAGTACAACAGTATTTATCACTATGCACTCATTAAGATCGTGGTGGTGCATCAGCTCGGCTTGCAAGGTATTTCATGGGAGGATTTCATTTCTAATGATTTCTTCATAGCACCTTAGGTTCCTCTGGAGGTTTTTCATGATGCAGGTGAACCTTCATATCGGCATGGAGGTCAGGAGACAGAGACTACTAGTGTGTCGACGTATGTCACTTATCAGAGAGGCACTAGAGGATTATTTGCAGCAGCCCGACGAGTATTATCTCCACCTGGGGTGGAAGGGGTCTTGCTTCTATCATCAACAACACAGGTACAGGTACATGATAGAGGTAAGAGGCCCATGTAGGATGAGGGGCCTTCAGGAGGCCAAGATACAGGTTTCATATTCATTGATGAGGATTTGAGCTGTCCAAGATCAAAGTTGAGAGAGACTATTCAGGAGTAGAAGGTGGAGATAGACACCTTGATCGTCAAGTTGCAAAGAGCCCAATGGATTATCAACTACCTTGAGCAGTGAAACAAACAGTTGGAAGATCAGCAAACTATCATGGAGTTGCAAAACATCCGTGAAGACCGGCAAGCTGCCCAAAGAAGCCAAACCGAGATGACATCCATTGAGCGAGAGATTGATGCTGATAGAGAGACTTGGATTGAGAAGGTCAATATTCATCTGGAGAAGCTGTTGGAGAAGGCAAAAGAGGAAAAGAACATGCTCAGGCACATGAATAATCATTATTGGGCGAGGAATCATTTTTACAAGGCGCGAATCAAGATCCTGAAGGCAAAGTTAAAGAGGGCATTAAAGCGTCGCAAAAGGCATGATAGACTCCAAATTTTGGCCGAAGCTTCTTTGGCCCAGTATAGTGCTTGATGGTGGACATTCAGCCCAAATTTCAAGAAATTTGGGAAACTTTTTGTCAATTTTGAATTTTTTGGCCTTAACACAGATTTTCCTGCCCCACGCGTAGCGCCACTTGGCGCACGCTTATAATTGGCAGCTCCTCTTGGGAAAAACTTGATATTTCTTGATTTTTCATCAAAATTTATACATGCCTACCCATTAACTAAATATTTTGACAAGTTTTGGGTTGCCTGAAGGGTCAAAAACACCTTAAAAATGACCTTTCTGCCACTTTTTAGACACACAGGAAGCAGTGTTAGGAAAAATCATTTTCAGAGGGGCAAATAGCAACAAAATTTAGAAATTCCACTTCGGTTGGAAAGTAGACAGGCAGAGCTTTCCAACGAGCTATCCTGCACTCAATTTGGACTCTGGGAAAGCCCTCAAAATCAGCTCCAAAGTGGCGCGATGCTTAGATATTTCAGGTGCGGCGCATTGGGAATTTTGGCCTAGTTTTCACTCAGTAACTCAGTTTTTCGCCTAGTTTTGGCCAGTTTGAATTTTTTATCTTCAAATGTAAATATCTTGATGTAACTTGATGTAATTTTATGGCTTTGATGTAATTTTGGCACATTTTCACTTATGTAAATATATTCATTCACCGAAAAGTGAATTGTAACTGAATGAATCAGTTTCCTATCTTATAGAGGTAAGCTGTTCCACTGCCTATTTTCCAGTTATTAGTTTAGATCTTATTGAAACAGCTCCTACACTAGTGAGCTCGACCCCTAGAGGCATGGGGATGAGTTATTCTTGTCTATATCTTGTAGTTATTTAGTCATTTTCAGGGTTGGACACTTGGGATTGCTTTGAGCTCCATTGTACATTTCATCTCTGCATTTTGGAAAAGGAATAGACCAGGGTTTGCAGCACTCTTTGGGATCCATGTGGCTCTTTGTTTTGATGGTGTGTTTCTCTCTGTGATTGTAAGTTTACTGAAGTTTCATGTGTATCATTTCCCTTCTCCTTTAACAAACAAGTAATAAAGGTGGAATTCATTAGATTTGCAGTGCTCTACCTTGAAGTTTTGTTTAATTTTCTATGTTTTCAACTGTTTGAAGAGGATTCCTGAAAGCCTCTTGCCCTCTTCAACTCCTCCCCGGTCTGAGCTATCCATTTCATTCAAATCGAAGCATCAAAACATTTTCCTTTCTTGCCCCATTCAACCCTCTACAAAACTGATCATTTCCCGGACCCAAAATTTGATTTTCCCTTTGATTCTAAGAAAACCCCCAAAATCAAATCAAACTCTTTCACATATATACCTAGCCTAAAATCAGCCTTTATTTTAAGTCATCTCAAGCCTCACTGATTATTTTTGCTGAGATTGACCGGAGAGAGCCCTCTCCTGATCTGGTAGGGCTAGCTACCAGATTAAGCGTGGTTTGATGTTACCCTAGACTCTACCTTCCTTCAACCTGAGGTAGATTTAGGCAATAACATAGTGGCGACCATACTAGGGACAAAATGGTTTGCTTGTTAGTGTTATTCGTTTTATAAGCTACAGACAGAGCCTAAAGTTATGCCAGGTAGCCTTCGAAACACTCTTGCTTTGCATTAGCGAAAGTAGATAAACGCTGCTTCAGTCAATCTCCGGTCTAGTTTGTAAACGTAACATCTGACTTGTAAATTGCCCTAGTACATCAGATCGTTCTAGACTTTGGATGATGAATTTAGAATTTGATAGGCTGAACAAGTTGGTTTGGTCCCTTTGATTTTTGAAAATAATTCAACACACTGGCTTCCAGACGACATACCAGAGAAAATCCGGATCCCAATCCACTTCCTGTGTATGAAAATCCCAATCTTATTTCGAGAATCCTTCGTCGAGAAAGTCCTGTGATTCCTCTCTTTAAATCTCATTCATGTCTCGCTATTTTTGAGTATCTTGAAGATCTTGAGTTTGACGAACAATTTGAGTTGTCTTTATTTGAGACTAAGTCTGAAAGTGATATTGGTTCTACTGTCATAAATCCAGAGTTCATCAAGTATCTTGAAATTGAACAAGCTAATAGATCCATTGACAGTTACATTTTGAACATTCAAAGTTCCATTGTGGCAACAAATATTCCTGAATTCATAGAGTCTACATTTGAAACTCTTGGGTCATCAGCAGTTACATCTGGTTCACAAATTCATACCGAGCCTCCTGTCATTCCTACTATCCCCGTGCAACCATCTATCTCTGATCAAAAATCTGTAGTAGTATCGCCTCCATCCACACCACATACACCTCATACATCAACTGCTCCGACTCCTCCAATATCTCCAAGACCGGTTGTAAATCCACCCAGAGCAATGGCTGCCCGATTTTCACCTCTCGTATTGCCTCAAAACTTAGATGACATGCCCGCAGATTATCAAAGAAAAATTCCATTGTTTGATGGCACTCCTCAAAGTGTCACTGCTCAACAACATGTGGATAGAATGACAGATTTCTTTGACCTTCATGAAATTGATGCGGAAAATGTGACAATGAGATTGTTTTTACAAACTTTTGGAGGAGAAGTCAGAAAGTGGTTCAGAGCTTTGCCGGCTAGAAGTATTGCTACACTGCCTAATCTTCAGGGAAATTTTTTGGATCAATGGGAAGTGCAGAAAGATCCTCTTTCATTCCTTTCCAAATATGACAATATCAAGCAGAATGTTGGTGAGTCAGTTCAAGACTATTGTATTAGATTCAATTCTGTTTACAATGCAATTCCTGATGATATAAAGCCACCTAGGGGATCTGCTTTGATTAAGTTTCTGGATGGATTCAATCCTGATATGGCCTATCAATTAAGAGAAAGAAGTCTGGCCACTTTAGAGGATATTCATAAAATTGCAGTCAGTGTTGAAGCTAATTTGAACGCCAGGAGAGCTAGAATGAGAGCTGAAAAAAAAGTAGCAATAAAAGAAGAGGTTTCTGCGTCAGATCAAATGCTTCGTAAGATGGAAAATATGTTTGAAATATTAACACTTGACAAGCTTGAACCGAAGATTAGAAATCCTAACTTCCGTGGCCATCAGCAACCGTAATTCAGAATCAAACAAAGAGAGCAGCGAGCACAAGAACCGACAGTACAACAGCAAGTGAAGACACCCTTACAACAGAATGTTGTTGGTCCAGAATCAGATGATGAAGATAATGTAATTTGAGAAGAGAATCATTTCTTTACACCTGATGATATGCCAATTTTTATCACTGAAGATGAGGAGTATTCAGAAAGTTCAGCTGTACAAAAAGACGAGGATTTCATCTTAGCACATGAGACAGCTCTTGAAGAGGAATCTGATGAGTATCAGAGGGGATACATGAATGCCTTAACTGCTGCCCAGCAGTGACAATATTCACTTAGAAACAGAGATGTGCCTATTAATCCAATCCAGAAAAGAAAGGAAGTTTCAGCACCAAAGAATGATTCACCTGTTGCGCAGAAGAAGGGAAAAGAGACAGTTGATCCCACTATTAGAAAATCACCATTAGCAAATGAAAGATCCAATCAGCCAATTGTATCAAAGGAGAAGACTGAAAATAAGGATGTTCCAGCTAAAGAGGTAGAGAAAATTTCAGTTTTTAACTTAGAAAATGAAATTGCTAAGTTGAAAGTATCCATTCCTTTGACTGAATTGATGAAAAACAACAACTATAAGGGTCAGGTGTCTAAGATTTTGAATTTAGATCCATTGTATGATATGGTAAATGTAAAATATAATCAACCTGAGTTGATTTTTGGTCCAGCATTGGATGGTGTGTCTCCAGATAGTGATGTGCCTCCTTTTTATATCAGCCTTAGATTGCATGATTTTTTGTTACACAATGCTATGTTTGATTCCGGAGCCTCTCATAATCTCATGCCGAGGGCAATCATGGAGAAATTGGGATTGGATATCACTAGAAAGTATCATGATCTTTATTCTTTTGATTCTAGTAGAGTAAGATGCATTGGGCTTATCAAGGATTTGGTGGTCAGTTTGGATCAAATTCCTACTAAAAATGTTTTGATGGATGTGGTTGTGGCGGATATTCCTCCTAGATTTGGCATGCTTCTTTCCAGATCTTGGGGAGCGAAACTTAAAGGGAAATTGTAGCTTGTTTTCTCCTATGCTACTATTCCTGTGTTTGGTCAGATGAGGAAATTATATCGGGAGCAAAAGATGAAGTATATGATCACCAGCAAGGAGAAACCGGTAAATCATCCAATCAACTATGTACATACTGATTTATAATCATTTGTTTTATATTTAGATAGCTTCAATGATGTAAATAGCCAATTAGTTGAAGTAGAAGACATTCCGGAAATGAGAATTTCATAGAAGTCTTCAAGAAAGAGAGACAAAAACTTGAAAGTACCGCTGAACAATCAGCCTTCCGACAGCAGCAAAAATTTGATGGACAGCAAGCAGAAATAACAGAGCAAACAGAATTTCAGCACTTGGAAGAGGATGAAGATGGTTTGTGGACCATGGATTTTGATGGTGCAGTAGGAAATGACGGTGTTGGAATTGGTATTTGGATACGCAGCCCTTTTTCCGCTCCAAACAAAGTGCCGAGCAATGTAAGGGTCTGTTCTTATAAATTGGCTTTTGATTGTTCAAATAATGAGGCTGAATATGAAGCTTTAATTGCTGGTCTGAAAATTCTTAGAAAGTTGAATGCTAAGAGGATTACAGTGTATGGTGACTCCGAGTTGGTTATCAAGCAAGTGAAAGGTGAATATCAAGCTAAGCATCCTCGAATGTGGGCTTACCGAAATGTGGTACTAGATATCTTGAGGTTGTTTTCAGATTATACTTTGACTTGTGTCCCTCGTATTCAGAATGGTATTGCCGATGCACTTGCAAAGGCAATAAGTAATTTGAAAATTCTAATGAACTCAAGTAACAAATTTGAAATTCATGTGAAGCATCGTCCAACTGTCCCGGACAATCAAAAGTGTTGGCAAGTATTTCAAGATGACGAAGAAATTGATGAATTTCTGCAAAATGAAGGTAAATTAAAAGACACTTCTATCGATGTGGAACATGATGATGGTGGGGCTGATGTGCGAGTAAATCAGATGGAAGTTTTGCAGTTGAAGGATAATGTCATTCCTAAAGGTCTAATACTTTTATAAGATCTTTTCGATCAAGATGATGTAGCTCGAAAACCAACCTTGTGGCCAACCGAAAAAGGAGTTGAGGATGTGAACATTGGATCAGCTGAAAATCCAAAAATGGTGAAATTTTCCAAAGAATTGCCACCACAGGTAAAGGAAAAGTATATCAGTTTGTTGTCTTCTTTTGCTAATGTATTTGCTTGGGACTATTCAGATTTGAAGACATACGATACAAACATAATTCAACACACCATTCCGATCAAGCCTAATCAAAAGCCCTTCAGGAAAAAATTGAGAAGAATAAATCCAAATTTGCTACCCTCAATTGAGAAGGAAGTGAATCGATTATACAAGGCTGGTATCATTGTTCCCATAAGATTTTCAGATTGGATTTCTAATTTGGTGCCCGTACGCAAGAAAACAGGTGAGATTCGTTTGTGCATTGATTTTAGGAATCTGAATAAGGTTTCTTTGAAAGATAATTATCCGTTGCCCAAAATGGATCACATACTTCAACGAGTGGTTGGAGCATCTCGTATGTTGCTACTCAATGGTTATTCCGGTTATAACCAAATTCTGGTCCATGAGGATGATAGAGACAAAACAACGTTCACCACTCCGTGGGGAACTTTCCATTATGCTAAAATTCCTTTCGGTTTGAAGAATGTTGGTGCGACCTTTTAGTGAGCAATGGATATGGAATTTGCAAATGAGAAGGATGTTTTTCTAGTTGTGTATCTTGATGATTTGACAGTCTTTTCTAATTCTGATGAAGAGCACCTTTACCATTTGAAAATTGTTTTTCAGCGGTGTAGAAAGTATGGTGTGTCACTCAATCCGAAGAAGAGTTTGTTTGCCATGGATGAGGGCAAGCTTCTTGGACATATTATATCAAAAGATGGCTTCCACATTGATCCAGCTCGAGTAGAAGCTATTCAACAAATTGATCTTCCCCGAAACAAAAGGGAGATCCAATCATTCAATGGTAAGATGAATTTCTTACGCCGCTTTGTGCCCAATCTTGCAGAACATTTAAGGGAGATTATAAACATGCTTAAAAAATATAGTGTAGTGAAATGGACTGAGGAGGCTGTAAAGTATTTAGTGAAATTGGCTCTTTCTTCAGCTTCGGTTTTGATCAGCCCGGATTATACTCAGGATTTTATTTTGTTTTCATTTGCCTCGGAGCATACTATGGCAGCAGTATTGATGCAGAAAAGAGATCAGCATGAAAAACCAATTTCTTTTTTCAGCCGAACCATAAGAGATGCAGCTTTAAAGTATAACATTATTGAAAAGCAAGCTCTTGCTTTAGTGAAAGCCTTGAAAGATTTTCGAGTATATATTCTGCATTCTCACATTCTTGCTTATGTTCCTAATGCTGATGTTAAGGATGTCTTAGTGCAAATAGATCCGGAAGGGAGATGAGGCAAATGGATTGCTGCCTTGTTGGAGTATGATGTGGAGATAAAGCCTACAAAGCTTATCAAAGGACAAGGGCTGGCTAAACTAATGGCTGAGTCAAATTTGCATGCCTTGGACATTAATCTCATTGCTGCTATGTCCGAGGAAAATGAAGATGTAGAAATTTGAATAAATGATATATTATTCACCGAGATTCTCCTGATCACACACTATTTTAGCTTCATGCATAATACAGAATCTCTTCTACCATTGATCATCACATGCGGAAATAAAATCAATTGCATGCACACATTAAAACCACAAACAATCACACATATGAACACAATATTTAATGGGGAAGCTTAAAGCTGAAAACCCCAACTATCTGTATATTATATGTCATGGAGATCATGTAACAATCATAGTACAAAATCTCCTCACAAGCTCTCATGCACCACCTCCAATTGCTACACACTATCAAGCTAGATCTAGCAAAACACATGCTCCAATATTTTGCCACTTGATAGCCAGCCTCTATTGCATTTTCAATGCTATGGAATGGCTTCATTAAATAGATAAACCACCTGGCTTGTACTGCGCAATCCTCATGGGCTTCTCCACCTATCTGTGTATTGCAAATAGCAACTGTATAGTCACAACTGATAGTTAACCTGCTCTTTCACCTATTTCTGCACTGGTCTCCACTGAAACTGTCCATGCACTGAAGTTAAATGATGCATTATTTAGTTTATTAATGAGTTTATAATTAGTGAATTAATTAATAATTAATTCACACCATTCTCACTAATTGTATCAATAAGTTAAACTAGATACAAATAGCTCAACTATGTTTAGATTAGTTAAACTGAATACAACTCCACTAACTTCCTCAATCAACTCCACCAAACTCTGTCACATGAGTTCTAACTGAAGTATCCATGCAATAGCTCCACTTAACCCTCAGAAATAGCGTAATTCCTTCTGTTAGCTCCTGTGCCACATCTGTGCACTTAACTGAAGTGCTCCAAGAGAATAAGATAATGTTTATAGTCCAAATATTATTAAGAGCTAATAATATTCGACATATCTATTTTTAGACTGGCAATCTAAAATAGATTCCGCCCAATATGTCTAAAAATAGAAGTCCATATATTTTTTTCGACTTGACCAACCATCCACAAATAGCATCCTGCAACTCATAGAACATGATCCATATGTCTAAAAATAGACATAGTCTAAAAATAGACTTTGCGCCAAAAATAGCCTGCTGGCCCACTTAGTGAAGGCGACTTCTTTCCACTAAGCTCATCATCTTGTTGCAATCTCAACACTCCCTCTCAACAAGATAAGGATTATCTGCCACCCCTACCCTGCCTCTGTGGTATTCGAATTTGCTCCTAGTGAGCACCTTCGTCAAGATATCAGCATCCTGATCCTCCATGGGAATGTATGAAAGTAACATGATCTTCCGCTGCACACAATCTCTGATATGATGATACCGGATGTCAATGTGTTTAGATCTATCATGAAATATTGGATTAACCGAGAGTTTGATGCAACTCTGATTATCACAATAAATCACAGTAGGCTCTAAGTGTGAACCGAACAACCCGACCAGGATCTTCCTCATCCATATAGCCTCGCATGCAGCCAAACTCGTTGCCATATACTCGGCCTCTGCTGAACTGAGTGCCACGGATCTCTGCTTCCTGCTGTACCAAGAAACTGCTGTCGACCCGATACTGAAAATCCCTCCAGATGTGCTCTTTCTGTCCGTTGGGCTCCCTGCCCAATCTACATCCGTGAAGCCACACAACTTCACCTCATCCGACTGTCTGTACCATAATCCATATCCCGATGTGCCTCTGAGATAACGCAATACATGCTTGCCCGCCTTCCAGAAGAGCTTGGTAGGCTTAACCATAGCTTGTGAAAGCTGGTTAACTGCATAGCATATATCGGGTCGTGTATTGACCAGATACATAAGCGACCCCACCAATTGTCGATAAACAGTGGCATCCACTACCTCCGCTGAAGTAGCATCCTCCTTCCTCCAACCACCAGGAAGAGGAGTATCAACAGGCTTGCAGCCATGCATGTTGAACTTCTCCAGTATCTCTCGGGCATACTTACCTTGAGAAACAAACAGTCCACCACTGCGCTGCCAAATTTCCAATCCCAGGAAATAATGAAGGAGGCCCAAGTCCTTCATCTCAAACTCCTTTGCAAGATCATCCTTGCATGAGTGTATCAACAACTCATCACCTGTCAAAATAAAATCATCTACATAAAGTACAATGATCAGAAACTTACCCTCCACCACAATCTGGTATAGGTTAGGATCCGCCTCACTCTTGGAGAATCCGAGTCTGGTGAAATAACTGTCTATTCGTGTGTACCAAGCACGAGGTGCTTGTTTCAACCCATACAACGCTCTCTTGAGCCTGCACACATGTGACTCACTGCTGAAGATATCAAAACCTTTGGGCTGATCTATGTACACCTCCTCCTCAATGACTCCGTTGAGGAACACAGTCTTCACATCCATATGATGAATGTGCCACCCCATCTGCGCTGAGAGAGAAAGAATCGTCCGTATGGAAGAATACCTTGCGACAGGTGAAAAGGTATCCTCATAATCGATCCCCTCAATATGTGAAAAGCCTCGGGAAAAAAATCTTGCCTTGTACTTCTCCACACTCCCGTCAGCTGCCTGCTTCACTTTGTAGATCCATCTCGAACCCACCACTGATTTCCCCTCCGGCCTCGGGACAATCTCCCATGCACTGTTTCCAGTATACCTGTCTTGGGACCTTCTCTGCCTGCGCTGTGATGTAGGTGCACCTATATGCTCTGTCGCATCTAGCATCAATTTGTCATCCTCTTTGGTGCGCTTGCTATCATTTATGGTGGATGGCTCTACATGAGTGGTTTCTGCCACTCCATGATCCTCTGCTTGTGGCTGCTCCAAATCATGAGGTTCATCCTTTGGAACTAATAGTTCCTCATCTGCATGCAATTCAAGCTCCCTCTCAAGGGACAATCACATGGCTTTCCCCTCATAAAATTTAACATCTTCCTTGACAAATTTCATCCTGTTAGTTGACAAATACACCCGATAGTTGTGGGGAGTATCAGTGTACCCCAAAAATATCCCAACCTCTTTTGTTGGTTCTAGATTCTTCCTGACATCTTTGGTCACATGGAAATAGACAAATGAGCCAAAAATTTTAAAATATGAAACATCCGATTTCTTACCTGAAAAAGCCTCCTCTAGTGTACTCATGGCAAGTATCTGATGAGGACTATGGTTATGCAAAAATACGCTGTGTTGCATGCCTCTTCCCACAGATGCAACGGTAGGCCCTGATCATGTAACATAGCTCTTAATGCTCCCACAATTGTTATGTTCTTTCTTTCTGCAACCCCAATCTGTTGTGGGTTATGAGGTGCAATCAATTCTCTTCGAATTCCTTCTTTGGCACATAAGTTCTTGAATTCATTAGAGATATACCACCACCATTGTCGCTCCTTAGAGCCTTCACCTTCTTCCCCATATCTTTCTCTACTAGTTCTTTTAACTCAAAAAAACTTGGAGAACACTCGATCTTTCTTCTGCAAAAAGAAGATCCAACAATTTATAGAAAAATCATCAACAAAAATCACATAATACCTGTGCTTTGTTGTGGAAGGTGTAGAGAATGGTCAACACAAGTCTAAGTGAACTCTCTCAAGGATTTCCGCTGCTCGTTTCTCCTTCTCATGAAAAGTAGCTTTAGTATACTTCCCCAGGGTACATCCCTTGCATGTGTCTATCTGCGCAAGATTACCCTTTGGAATACCTGTAAAAATCTGCTGCATGATCCTCAAAGCACTGTGGTGTAGATGGCCCAATCTCCTGTGCCATGACTCACCTATATCTCGGCTCACCACCTTTCCTGCTTTAATGCTCAATGTTGCGAAACCGTCTACATCAAGTTTTATAGGTTATTCACATGAACCCAAATCTTCTTTACCTGTGATGTGGCTTTGTGATGAAGGAATGCCTTTCTTTCACTGAAAACCACATCATATCCAAGATCCTCCAACATAGAAACTGAAAATAAATTATTTTTCAAGCCTAGTACATGCATGAAATATTTTAATAAGAAAGTTTTACCTGAATGTCTATGGAAAGTAACTGTACCAATCCTCATAGCGCTATACCTCCCGTCATCACCCATCTCGATGTGCATATGAAGATCCTTCTCCTCCAAGCTACTAAAGAGTTCTTTGTTTCCCATCATGTGGAAAGATGCTCCATTATCCAAGTACCACATAGATCCCAATCAGTGTTGACGCCATTCATGCAATGAAAGAGAAGTCCAACTCAAATTTTGAGGCCAAAGCTTCACCCGCTGAAGCTCCTGGAGCCTCCTTGTTGTTCTTCTTCTTTTGTGGATAATTTTTTGCATAGTGCCCATGATCACGACAGTGAAAACATTTCACCTTTGAAATGTCATGATTCTTTCCTTCTTTTTCGATCTCAGATTTGGAATGGGACTTCCTCCCCTTCCCCTTCTTTGCCTTACCATTCGAGGCACAATTTTACTCATCACCAGTCTTGGATGAGGATCCATCCCTGGTATTCTGCCGAAACTCTTCTTGTACCAAATGTGACCAAATTCGCTCCCAATCTGGTAACTTCTCTCTCCCATTCACAGAGTCCTGATAACTATGCCAGCTCTTGGGAAGGCCTAGAAGTGCTAGGCTCACCAAGTCATCATCAACTACAATAATCCCAACACTTCCAACCTCATCTTGACATTGAGTGAACTTGCTCAAGTATTTATGGATTGTGTCACCCTTCTCCATTTTGATTTTCTTGAGCTTATCCTTGAGTGACAATTTTATGTGGTCACCGCTGCTTTGAAACAAATCTGTCAAGGCTTTCCACATAACATATGAAGTTTCCTTTGCATGGAGACTCGAGACAATACGATATCGAACTCCCTCTAACAAGATCCTCCTCACCTTTTCTACCTTCTTCTTTCATGCATCAAGAAGTTGGGCATCTGCTGCTGCGGGCTTGGGAATATCATTATCTATGAATTCCTTCCACCCATTCTCCTCCAACACTGCCTCCATATTGTATTTCCATGCAATATAATTCGAACTAACCTCGAGTGCATATTCGAGTCTCAAGCCATTGAAAGACAACTTGATCAGCTTATAGCTCCAAAGAAAGTACCTGCAAATTTGAATACTGTTCAACACAAACTCGATTTCTTCTCCACTATTGTGATTCCTGGTTCTCTGATACCATGTAGAAAATCTCTAACACAACTATAATACCATGTAAAAATTATATCAATGGATTCAATTCGATCATGTAATATTCTAAAATAAGAAACTGAATCCTTCTACAATATTTGCGGAGTATAAATTTCGATCACTTAATCACATGCAAGTAAGAGAAAGAAGTAAATCATATACAACACTAGATATTCCTGGGGAAAGAAACTGTTGGAAACCTCTCCATATTTATTGTATAATGAACCAAGTAATCATGAAACAATACAATTTATTTGTGCTCACCGCAACCTCATACACTCTACCAATTGCTTCACACTGATCTGGGCAAAATTGAACAAACACATAGCCAATTATCAGTCTAACCTGCTTACACAATCCCTAGAGAAAGAAACCCCTATTAAATAGGAAATTCATCCTTCCTTTATTGCGCAATTCATCATGGGATTCCTATGGTTATATAACTGCGTGTGGGCAGTTTTTAAAAAATACAACTGATAGTTTACTTGTCTTGAACCTTTGTATCAAATGGGTCTCCACCAGAATTTGCATGCATACAACTATAAATAGTGAACCATCAATTACTTGGTAGATCACTACTGGTGAATTAAATCTATTTTAATTCACTTGATCTTCCACTAGCTCATCAAACAATTAGAACTAGTTAAACTCATTTTAACTCAATTAATGTGGGTTAACTGATCCCAGTCTCACTACACTAGTGCTACAACTGCAACTGGACCCTGTTAATAATAAAATCACTCTACATGCCTATCCTTTGAACCTCAACTCGAAATTATTGAGCTAACTAAGTATATCACACTTAGTTAACTATTACAAGTTGTTATGAGATAAGATTA
This sequence comes from Pinus albicaulis, assembly GCA_034641835.2. Classification (NCBI taxonomy): domain Eukaryota; kingdom Viridiplantae; phylum Streptophyta; class Pinopsida; order Pinales; family Pinaceae; genus Pinus; species Pinus albicaulis. Next base: position 223,186,182 of record CM076574.1, read on the forward strand.
CAATTAATTTTCAAATTTATTTAAAAATTGGGTGCACACTAATGTGTCACTAGGATCCATCACTGTGTGACCTGTGATCCCACACTAGTGTGTGTGTTGTTTCTGGATGCCAATTTCACTATTTCTTGTTGCAAATTTCAACAAAATCAACAAGAAGCAATAACTTACTATACTACATAAGGGAATATTTCTGAATAACTTTAAGGTATCTTGTGAGTGAATAACCCTAAGGAATATGGTTGAGGAAACATAGTATAATATTTCCATATAGCAACAAGAGAAGGATAGCTATAAGGACAACGCCTATTGAGAAAAACATATTATCAATCAATTAATTAATTAATTTAAATGATTATATTTTTGTCTTCTTCTTCTTTATTTTTATTTTATTTTTTCCAGAGCCATAAAAAGTATGATGACATTATAGAAAACACAATGAGGAAAGTAGTAAAAAGGAAAAAATAGAAAATACCTTAGCATTATGGTACTATTCTAGCCCAAGAAGGATTCATGATAATCAAACAAGGTGGAAAAATTTAGTAACGACACTATGGAGTTGTTAAAATTGATGGCGGTTAATTAAAGCACATGGACATTGCTTATGTGTAAATCCAAGTGCATATTGATATACAAACATTAAAGGGGTTTCTTTCTCAAATGTAAATCTCTCTTAAAGATATAGACTAAGTGGATTGAACAACATGAATGACGATTAATAATGACTATAGTGATGATCTATATAAAAATAAGGTGTCAATATATGAAACTGTGCACTAGAATCACCCACAATTGTCTAGGATAAACTGGGATTTTTTTTAAATGATCAAGGATAACAATTGAAGTGTAAGAAGAGACATTGCTGTAAATTCAATAAGGAGATCTTAAGAAATATTATGGTTAAATCGACAAAATAAGTGAGATTTAAATAATAGATGGTGTTGTTAGTTGATCTACACTAATTGTTTCATGAGTGGATTTATAGTATATTTATACTTCATATAAAGCAACTTGATATGCACTAATTGTTTCATGAGTATATTTTTGATATAGTGAGACTTCATATAGAGAAATTTGTCAAGTTGTGTGATAGAACTAAAAAAAATTATTACCATACTACACTAAGCATATAAAGCATATGTGTGAATGATAATGGTTTTAGTGTTTCCATGCTTTGAATTTTAAACTAATGATAAATATGGTGAACACTAAGGGAAAAGAAAAAATCCCTAGTCCAACTTAAAGAACGGTGCATCTTTAATGAAAGAGATCAAGTGGTACTGAGTTGGAAACATGATGAGATGAACAAATATTTTTGAAAGTGAACTATGATAATTTTTTTTTCCACAGAAAAAAATTCGAACTTTCTATTAGTAATAGATAGTCTCAGAGCATATGCAGAGCATTTCAGTATAGTTCCATTCTCCTTTTTTCAAAGAGCAATGGTGAAAACAACTACTTTGCAAGACCTGGGGTAATGCCAAGCAGCCAATATAAGACCAAAAATATCTCTCTAGAACCAAAGCATCTCCTTTTATTCATCATCCCTCGGATTTTAAACCGAAACAGAGATGAGAACAAAAAGGTGTTAGATGCCAAGGCGAAGCTCAAGGCTTCCTTTTATCAAAAAAAGGGACTGGCAGTAGAAACTATCCCAGTCTCCTATCAACAGTATATAGCAAAAATGGAACCCAAAACCTCCTTACATAAGGAAAACAGTTCTGAGCCCACAGTAGTAGTAATATAGAGTTTTAACAACAAATATGTACATAACATAAATAAAAACAACAGTGTCAAACAAGAACCGGCTGTTCCCTAGCATGAACAGCTCCATTCACCAACTCATTTACTATCCAAGACCCCAAATCTTGCTGAGAAACTTCTTTAGATAAGTGATCTGCTTCCTGGTTCCTTTCCCTGTAAATGTGACAAACATAGATCTCAGTGAAAAAACATTTGATGCGACGAATCTCTTTAAGTAAAGGTAACAAAATATAATTCCTGCACTGCTAAGTCCCATTAAACCAATTCACAACATTTATAGAGACACCAAAAATCTGAATTTGCCTCAAGTGTTTCGAAATCAACCAGCAAAGGAGGAAGTGAAGGGCTTTAAGTTCTGCAAAATTATTTGACCCTAGCCCAAGGCCCACCGAAGCTCGAAGGGAGTTTGCAGGAGAGAGGTGAATAGCTAGACCAGCACCACAAGAGCCATTTGGATCAGAGGCCCCATCAAAAAAATCCCATGGGATTGTATCGTTGATCACTTCAGGCTAAAATTTTCGAGGGGGCTCTGGTCCTGAAGGAGAAGGGATACTATCATATATAGCAGCTCCTTCCGCTGCCAGTCTAACAAGAGGGAAAGACTGCTCATTAAAAATAGCCCTGTTACGAGCAATCCAGGTTCCCCATGCTATGAGAAGAGGGATTGATCTGACTTTATCATTTGGGGCCTCCTGCCACCACTGATTCCAAGCTTGAAGAAAATCATCACCGCGCCAGCTAAAAGGAATATTGATCAATATTAAAGTTTCTTCCCAAAGACTGGAATTAAAAGGGAAATGGAGAAAGAGATGGAGAGCAGTTTCTTCAGCCGACTTACAGAGGGAACACCAACTCGGTCCCGATTTTCCCCTCTTTTGAAGGAAGTGCCACGTTGGCACCTTTTTTGATGGATGCACCAAAAGAATAATCTAGTCTTGGCTGGGCATTTCAGCTTCCAGATTGATTTGTACCACCAGCTCGCGGCCTCACTCCCCACTTGGGACATCAGCCATTTATATCCCGATTTTGGAGAGTAAGAACCTGTTTGCGCATGAACCCAACGCAACTCATCTCTTGCATCTGAGAGTCGGACAGAAGAAAAATGTAATGCTGAAACATAATGACTCCATTCTTCCATCCACCTAACATCCAACTGCAATTCCAAGCCGGAGAGCCAGCCTTGTTTCACAAGGGAGGTTGATCTAGGATCAGCTACCTGGTTCAAGGTGTAATAACCTCTTTCATTGAGAAAATCTACCAAAGCCGGAGAAAGAGAGAAACTGTCAGAACAGCCAACCCATGGATCACAACCTAAACGGACTTGAGTACCATTGCCTACGTTCCATGCCAAACCTTGCTCAACTATTTGAACCGACGCAACAACAGCTTTCCAAACAACAGAAGAATTTTTTGAGGACTTAATTGGAGAGCGTATCCAATCTAGAACCGAAGCTTGGTTAAGATATTTCCTTTTGATGACCGATACACAAAGAGAGTCTGTGGAGATCAAGTGCCAGGCAAGCTTGGCTGCAAGGGATTTTGAGAAGGAAGACAAATTTTTTATCCCCCAACCTCCCCATTCCTTAGGTCTAGTGATTTTGTCCCAAGCGACCCATGGGGTGACATGCTCCATTTTCGACCCAGCCCAAAGGAATTTACTACACAGTTTATCTATGGAGGCCAAAATGCCTTTCGGGACCCAAGAAAGGCTGGCCCAATATACCAGAATAGCCATCAGCACTGACTTAATTAGGACTAGTCTACCAGCCCTTGACAGCCACCTGAAGCTCCAATGATTTAGCCTTTTTTCTATTTTTGCAAGCAGCCACTTCCAGTCCCGAATTCGATAGTTGTCAGGCTTGAGATAAAAGCCCAAATACTTGAAGTTGTCCTGAATGGATTTTACTTCAAAGTTCAAAATACTTACCACTCTTCCAAGTTCTTCAGTAGAAAGACCAGAAGGGGTGAGAGTCGATTTTTGTGCATTGATTTGAAGACCTGTAGCTTTTAGGAAGAGGTCCAAAAGATTTTGTAAGGCGCGACAGTCCTCCAAACTCCCATTTACAAACAACAAAATGTCGTCCACAAAGAGGAGGTGGGTAATCCAGAGATTTTGCGCCACTTCAATGCCTTTAAGATTGCCCTGCCTTTTAGCTTTATGAATCATTAAGCTTAACCCTTCCGCTGCCAGGAGGAATAGGAGAGGCGAGAGAGGACAACCCTGCCTGATGCCGCGTTCAGGGTTGAAAAAAGAGGTTGCAGCACCATTTATCAAAAGGGCAATAGCAGTAGAGGTTACACAGCTCATAATCCATCTGACAAAATCAAATCTAAAGCCAAGGTGAGTGAGCAAAAGGCGCAGATATAACCAGCTAACATTAGGGGAATTTTGAGGTCTAAAATGGGCCTCCTAAGGAAATTATAAAATAATAGTGGAAAAAATCTAATAAGATTTGATGACATCATCAAATTTTAGAGGGAAAAATGAAAAAACTACTTTTTCAATTCATATTTTCAACTTATCTCCCAAAGTTTTTAAATTTTGAGCGGGAGTACTCGTTGGATGCGGAATTTAATTCCCCATCCAAGGAGGACCCATGTTTCATACTTTCGATGGGTTCTACTACACGAAAAATGAGAAATACATAAAAAAACGTGATTACAATCACGTTTTTTATGTATTTCTCATTTTTCATGTAGAAGAGTTCATCGAAAGTATGCAACATGGGTACTCCTTGGATGAGGAATCAAATTCCGCATCCAACGAGTACTCCCGCTCGAAATTTGAGTAAAAATTTTGGGAGAAAAGTTTAAAATACGAGTTGAAAAAGTAGTTTTATTATTTTATTATTTTTTAATATTTTTACTTTTTTACTCCAAAAATGGTGAATCATCCATTATGGATGACATCATAATCTTGAATCCTATTGGTTGCTATAAAGTTTATTTTTGTTGTACATTTTTCTTATGAGGCCCATTTTAGACCTCAAAATTCCCCTAATGATCTATCATAAGCTTTAGAAAAATCAAATTTTATAATAGCCCCTTTCCTACCACTTCTTTTCAGACTGTGGAGGGTTTCTTGAGCTACCCCTACAACTTCATGGATTTGCCTACCATCCAGGAACCCAAATTGTTCAGGGGATATATGACTGGAAAGAAAAGGCTTTAACCTGGAGGCTATGACTTTTGCTATTACTTTATAGACACAAGTGCACAGAGAAATGGGGCGAAAATCAACAAAAGAGTTGGGATGATCAGTCTTAGGGATCAAGGCAAGGAAGGTGGAGTTGAAGGGCGGGAAAATGGTCCCAGAGACTCTGGATTCCTCCACTACAGTTACCAGCTCTTCTCCAAGAACATCAAAAAAATGCTGAAAAAATTCAACAGTCCATCCATCCGGACCTGGACTTTTGTCCTTTGGCATTCCTTTGAGAATGTCCTCCACTTCTTGTTTCGTAATAGGAGCCATGATAGCCTCGTTTCCTTCTTCGTCAATGAAACTAGGAAAGAACTGGGCTACTCTGATAACTTCAGCTATGGAAGTTTTTGCAGGAGCTTCAAAGAGGGCTTTGAAATGATTAATACCCAAAGAAGCCAGGTCCTCGAAGGAGGAAGCTTGCTCTCCATTTCCTTTAGGGATTTCCCAAATTGTGTTTGCAATCTTCCGACCTTTTGCAAAGTTTTGAAAGAATTTAGTATTCTCGTCTCCCGCTTGGAGCCAGATCGTTTTGCTTTTCAACCGCCAGCTTTCTTCCCTGATCTAAAGAATGCTTCTCCTGGTGGCCTCCAACTCATTTAATTTAGCCCTCAATTCAACATAAACATACCCTCGCCCTTTAGGATCTTCCATCAAAGCAATCTCTGAGTTGACCTTCTTAAGCTCCTCTTCTTCTTTCGCCTTTTTCTGAGCAGCCCATGATTTAGACGCTGCTTTCATTTTCTTCAAGTTGTTCATGAAAAAGGCACTCCTTGAAATTTCAGGGCTAAGGTTGTCTTTCTCCCATGTAATAGAAAAGAGTTCATTGTACGAATCATTCTTGAGCCAGGATGATTTGAATCTAAAAGGGATTCCAGGATTTTTTCCATCACATTTAATCTCCAAAAAAATAGGAAAGTGGTCCAAGACACCCCCATCACCCACCCAATGCCGATAGATCATGAGTTTTTCCACCCAATACTCACATATAAAAAAACGGTCAATATTCTTTCCCACCCAGTCCTGTCCAATTCTTCTATTTCTCCAAGTAGGGCGCAGATTCAAGAGGGGAATATCCACCAAATGGGACAGTGCCAGATGGTTCCTGAAGAAGTCAGAAAGCGGGTCAGCGCTAGTCGAGGCACCCCAGGACTCCACTTCCCCCAGAGAGAAATTCAAATCTCCACCAATAATTAAGTTAGGATGAAAGAGCCAGGAGGATCTGAAAACAGAGGTCCAAAACTGCTCTCTATCCACACAGGGCCCGTATATATTTAAGGAGAGAAAGGTGAGATTGAGCTCACTAGAGAATAACTCCAAGGCCAGACAATTCAGAGCGCCCCAGGAGGAAACATATTTAAACTTCTTGGGATTGAAACCAGTAACCACACCCCCTGATCTCCCCACAACATCGAGAGCATAAAAAACCCAGCCAGGCAGTAGTTTGGATATGGAACTGATTACATCATCCCCTTTCCCCAGAGTTTCCTGAAGCAAAACAATATTCAGATTTTGAGATCGCACAAGTTCTCTAAAAGCTAGCTTTTTTGGCTAGCTAGCTAAGCCTCTGCAATTAAAAAAAAGGAAAATCATGGCACTCCTTCACGGGGTGGCCGCTCCACTCTAAGCACCTCGGTAAGAGACATCTGTTTACCATCTGCTATATCCACAACAGCTTTCGATTGAGCTTTGGAAATATTTGATTTTCGGCCTCTCATTTTCCTGGCCCCAACCACTACAGGATTCAGAGCAAGACCACCGACAGCCAGACCAGTCCCAGCCTTGTTAACCCGAGGTCTGAGGTTATATGGAGGAAGGTCGGAAGAAGAGACCCAAGAGCCGGGGGGCAGGGAGACACCAACAGCTTGGGAGGAGGGAAGACCAGGAGGGTTCGGGACAGAGAGGATAACACTATCAGAGGAAGACATAGAAATATTCAAAGCTGATAGGTCATTTAGAATCTTCCTGGAGGGACCAGGCTTAAAAAAATCAGATAAAGAAAAACAAGTAGAGGACTGAAAAGTGTGAGGATCAGAGGAGGACATACCCGCCTGAGACGCCCCAACTAGTTCAACAACTTGTAGGGGAACCAGGGAGTCTGCCAGATCCTCAAGAGGGGAGGAGAGAGGGGCTACTTCTGCCTCTTGGTCCTGAGCCGCGTTGACCTCAGAAGGAGGGGGAGCCTCCTGCACAATAGGACTAGGCACTGCTTCTTGAGGGATCTCATCTAAATCTGAAAGAATGATTTTTTCCTTCCTGCACTGCTTTTTCTGCCTGCGACATCGCCGGTGACCAAGCGGACACTCCTTCGCCAGATGGCCATACTTGTGGCATCTGTTGCATCGAAAGGGAAGATGCTCATAGTTGAGAGACTGCAAAAACTCTAGATCCTGGTAGTAGAGAGTCATCGCATCCACAAGACCTTCCCTCAGATTCAGACTCACTAGGATACGGGCCACACTCCGATCCCTGGTTTGAATGTATGACTTATCAACTTCTAAAAAATTTCCCAGAGTGTTGCCTATGGAGACAAAAACGGAGTCAGTCCAGAACTGCAGAGGGAGGCCAGGGAGCTTGACCCAAACTAGAGATTTTGCCATTTTTTCCTTTTGAGCATCGAACAGGGGAGTCCATCTTCTGAAAAGAATGGGTCGCTTTCCGAAAAACCAGTTCCTTTCGAGTACCCAATCTACTTGATCTTTCCTGTCAAAAGTGATACTGAACCAGCCCCTTACAAGGATTGAAATATCGACAGGCATGCCTGGAGTTTCTTTCCACACTGATTGAGCCCAGTCAGTGATGTAGTCTGCCGAATACTTTCTACCCCTTACTCTTCCAACAATCATTGTCTCAGAAGCTTCCATTTCTTTCTTAATGCTAATGTCCACGCCCAGCAGACATTTAGGTCTAACTTCCTTCTTCTTGATAGGTTTAGATTTTTTCCGCTTCTCTCCCACAGCTTTATTGAAACCCTCCCCTTCTTCCACTGGATTGGAAAAGGGAACATGAGCCCCTATAGACTCGTGCAAGGGCTGCCTAGGATCTTCAAGGGATCTGAGAGGCGCAACTTCCTGACTTAGGTCCGGCTGGGCACAAGGCCCTGATACAGCTTCGATTCGAGGGGCTCGATCCTAGTTTTCTGAGGCCAAAGATCTAAGAGGTTGTTCGACCGCCTCATTCAAGGAGACTCTTGACTGATCGCCGAGGGCTGAGATCCCCCCCCCTCAGAGGAAAGTGCAACTCACCTCCATTCTGCATGACAGGAGCAAAACCCTCCGTAGAGACTGGGGGGACAACCTTCGAGAGGGCTTGACCAACCTCAGGACAACGCAGCCCCTCCGAAACCTCATGAGGAGGTCTACTCAGAGGAGGAAAGCCCATAGGGGGTTCAAACCCTTGAAGATGAAAGCCCGGCAAAAAAGGAAACCCACTACAACCCACAATATCTTCTAGGCCTCCTGTAGGAACAAAAGGAACAACGTTACCTTGAGGGGCCGACAAAGGCAGAGGCCGAGCTGGAGAGATCGCCGCTCTGAGGCCCGCTTTTGAGATCGGGGGACGTCCACTGAGCAGATCTGGTGGCCCAAGAACACGAAGCCCACTCCAGGAACTGACTAGGGTTTCACCTAGCAACCCAGCTCCTTGCAAAAAACTCCCCAAGGCTGCCTCGGCTGCAAGGTTGTGAGAGACAACAGGGGTGGGAAAAAAGAGCTCGAGGTTTTTCTCTGAGATTTCAAGTTCCCAACAAGTAAGAAGGTCTTTAGGAGAGGGCTCTAGCTCCACCGAAACACTGTCGAAACCCATTGTAATCACCGAAAAACCCTCTTATGGCGACACCATGAGAGCGCAAAAGCTGCTTAGCCACAAAAACCCTAGCTCCTAAACTTCGTTGAGAGTAACAGAAAACGCATGTAGAATAGGATTCCATACTGATAGCTGGAGGGTTAAACATCGTACGCCTGGCGACGGACCAAGAGCCTGGAGTGAGAAACAAGGAGGAGCGTTGGCAGCTTCTGCAGTAACGATAAGCGAGCTCATGTCACATCCATCGCGCCCGCCCTCTCTCTCTTATCAGAAAAAGTAACATAATTATTTTGAAAAATGTGAACTATGATAATTATTACTAAGTTATGACTAAATTATTGGGAAATAATTATCCCTTTGTGCAAGTGGATTAAACATGATAAAATTATTAAACAATTACGACCTACTGTTTACATGCCATTAGGAAACACAATCTTTGAATGGAAAAGCAAAATATGTATAGTGATCAAGGAATTTGAATTTAGATATTAATGCTTTAAGGAATGATGGTAATACTGGTAATATTTTAATGATGAATTTCACTAAATTTCCTTCAGTGGGAAAAAATTATAGGACTAGAAATTAAGGTTCTAGAAGATGACACTTACTTGAAAGTTCAAATAAAGGAAAAATATAAAAACTTCATCATATTGATAGGCTAACTTGGGCATATTTTGTAAATTGTCAACTTCTTTGTTGGAAGAAGATGAAAATATTGATATATTGATGAAAATATGGCACAAATAGTATTAAAGATATAACCTAGAATTGATGAATGTTAAACGTTATTATTTCTTTAAATGTAATAGTTGGTACATACTAATGAATTTGATTTTGATGATGAATCATGAGAAAAAAAATAATAGTACTTTGTGACTCTATGTGTGAGAGGTATTGAAACAATTATCATATTTATGATGTTAATCTATGTTGTTATATTAGCATGTGAGATCATTTATTATGTTGATGTAATGATATGTATTTGATATATATGTGTTGATGTTATGCCACTATGATGGTATTTCTTGATGTGGTGGTATGTGACAATTGCATGTAGCATGTGGGAGCATGTTGTTGTCCTACTATTTATGATGTTGTCATAACAATGATATTGTGTTCTCATGATGCCATGTGATATGTCACATGTGGATTATTTTCTATGAGATAATGTTGTTACGGTTATAACTAATGCATTGGTTACATGTTGTGAGGTGGTGATTGGCTGGAAATCCACTAGCGGGCCGATTTATTTGATTATCTCATAGGAGCCCATACATACAAGGGAGAATATGTAACACCTTATGGGTTTGGGATAAACTCAATCAACTACTTATGCCAATGTTTCTTTTACCTTGTATAATTCTCGATGGGATATGAGACCATTTTGAGAATGTCGAGTGCCTGATATTGGAGTTGTGATGTCGAAGTCTAGAAGTGGGATGGAGTTGTGTGTGGGACTTTGATGCCTAAGGATATACCTGCTAGGGGTTGTGGAGGGAGTCTGGGTCAACCTTTTGAGATGCATAGGTTATGGGAGTATCAAAGTAGATGCTTTCTTTGGGGCAGATGAGGTGTGAGCCTTGGAGCTTTATACATCGATGAAGCTTTAATCTTGGTTCCAAAAGTTGGCAAAAAAATCTTGAGAGTACTCACACTTTACCTCGGTACTTTGATGTAACTTTACATTCTTGGTGTGGTCACTTGGGTAGCCCTTATACTAGCTATAACAGAAGGCGTTGTGTAAAAGAGAAGAAAATAAATAGATAATAAGTTACATAATTAAACTGAACTTTGGAATGAAGTTCCTTGAACAAAGGGAATATCTAGTGTCTCATATGATTAAATTAAACAACAACAACAACAACAACAACAACAAATTAATCAATAATAATAAAAGTGAAATGAAGGAATAATAAAATAATACTAAGTAATAAATAAATAAAATAACAGATAATAAGTGAAGATCATAATAATAAATAAAAGAAATTTTTTTATTAAAAGAAAAATAGTAAAATAAGTAAGAGAAAATTTATGGAAAAGGTCACTTCACAAAATGTTCAAAAGTAAAATAAGTAATAAATTCATGAAAAAAACTTAAGAGAAAAAAGAAAATTTGCATTATGACACATAGATTATGAGCATTAATATTTTTCTTCTTTTTTTGGAACAAGTTGTTCCATTTAATGCATGGGAAGGAGGATGTGGAGAATGTGAGACATTATTTTTTCTCGTAAAATTTTGGGAATATAAAGGATTCATTGGCATAGGTAGTTTGTTGAGAGCTCGAGGGTGGTTAGCAGTATGGTTGGGCGGAGAGTCGTCTCCAACACATTGGTTGCGGTCAACGATATTATAATAGCTTAATGTTCACAACTTGCAAGTAAGTTGGGTTCTTCAACTCCTAGGTATTATTCCTCCCACTCACCTATCATGTGTATTATGCAATTATTAATGAATTTATTTTGCATATTGCTAATTAATGGCCTCGAATCTCTATAAGTAATTTCGTATTTAATTATGTTTCAATTTCGACCATTACAATTAGGGGTAGGCATTACTAGTGCATGTACACAATTGACTTATATTAAGACAAGTGTTATTATATAAGAACAAAGCCAAGAAGGAAATTTTGTAAATGTTGAATGAGCTCTAGCTTTATATGAAATCTCCGAATCCTCACTTATAGAGAATTAAGGACCATCTGGGCCTCCCACTTGACCCAAGAAACTCCCACATGCATAGCAAAGGGTCAATTGAAATAGAACCTTCGAACTCATTCTAGCATTATGAAACATTACTACTAGTTTAGTTTTCACTTTTAATTTCATGATTTTTAATTTATTAGAGATAGTTAGTTAAAAGAAATCCAACTATAATTTCTTTTTATATATTTTAAACTTGAATTTTATTTACTAAATTCAAATAATTAAAATTTAAAATTTAATCATTAATTTAGTCTATAAGTAATACACTATGATAAACCAAAACCCTAAAACCTATAATTTTCCACTAAAAGAAAGACTATTTTAATTATGATGATTATAATTGATATTAAGTTTTTAATATTTAACAACATTTTTTCGACCAAATCATGATTTAAAATTGCACTATCAAAGTTCGTTAACACATCTAGGCCCTCAAAGAATTTGTAACCAACATTTCCTCTCAAGCACAAAGGGATGATTAGACTCTATCTACATGTGAAGAAATATTCATTTCTAACTGACATTTCCTCTCAAGCACAAAGGGATGATTAGACTATATCTCCATGTGAAGAAATATTCATTTCGCTTTATTCTGTTTCCTCATTTTGCTTTATCTTTTCGTCTCATATGGTTTTGCTTTATATCGAATGGCTCATTTGTAATCGTAATGATACCAACAAAAAAAATAAATTTCCATTGTCCCGTCACCTTGCAACAATTTATCATTTTTCTGGATATAAAGGATTTTCCACTAACATAAAAATGTCGGTAGAAATTGACACATTAAAAGCTTTATGGAATGTTGTATATAATTTTAAATAATAATCAATTAATTTATTATTTAATTATGAAATTAGTTGATTAATATATATTTTAAATTATATAAATTTATAATTTATTAAAAATAATTTAAATTAAATTATTATTTATATTTAATAATCTATAAATTAATTATATTTACAATTTATAATTTATTTAATTATTATTATTTAATTTTAAAATCACGATTAAGTTAGACATGAAATTGGTGTAAAAGACTTTTTTGTTTATGGAAAAAAGAACCTACTTTGAGCAACTAGACTACTAAGTCTAAGAAAGCATACATACTCTATCCCTATAATTTGAACAGTGACTTCTTAAAAAAGAACAATCTTAACCATTACTCTTAACTATTAAACAAATTAATCAATTAAGATATATTTTAAATTATATAAATTTATAATTTATTAAAAATAATTTAAATTAAATTATTAATTATATTTAATAATCCATAAATTAATTATATTCATAATTTATGATTTATTTAATTATGAACTTAGTTGTTTAATACATATTTTAAATTATATATTCAAATATCTAATTATACATTCGTAAAGTAATTTCCTTTAAAAAATTATTTACTCTTCTAGCATTTAAGATTATTAAAAGAATATCCTCCACATATCATAGCCTATTTAAATAGGCCAGACGCAAAAGATATATGTAAACACGCCAAAGGGTAATAGCTAAATGATTGTAATATGCATTAAAGAGAATATTTTATATTAATAAAACTAGCAATTGCACCACACGTTGCAAAATAAACGCCTTACGACAATAGAATAGGAAAAAGTAGCCTAAAATAAATAAGATGTTGCAGAGAAGGAGTCATCGTGAAGGAATGATTGGCAAATTTTGATTCTATGGAAGCATGTTTTGGAGGTTTCAAAGATATTGATGATAAGAGTTATCAACCGGAAAGATACAGTTCTTAAACTCCGAAGCCTCTTCTTGATTGGAAAAATACTAAACTGATAAGATATAGAAAACTTCTTGGCACAATATGTCAGCTTGCAACACGTCCAAACCGTCCAAATAAAACAACTGAAGTAAATACTATAATATGGTTTTCAATGCATTTAAGTAATTAAAATAGAGCTAGGAACTTTTGAAGACTACTTCATTGAAAATTAGAAACATATTCATGCCTATTGGCATCAACATAAAACTGAAATGATTAGTATATATCATTGCAAACATGGTTACAGTTTTTCATGGATTAGGTGGTATGTATCAACAAGAAAGGATATTAAATTGTGTTATAAGTAATGCAACTGTTACACGAAATATTCATAGTCCTTAATGATATACTCAAATTTCTTTCACAATACTAATCAAGTGTTTAAAGAAGCCATCATCACTTCCAAAATCACATATTTAAACATACAAGTTGTAAAAAATGAATTTGTTTGTATTAAAACATACAAGTTGTAAAAATTGAATTTGTTTCATAAATTTTAATAGAATCATGTGCTCAGATCTAAGATATAGTTCTTAAAATTTGAAGCCTCTTCTTGATTGAAAACATACTAAACAAATAAGATATAGATGAAGAGAATATATATGTGTGTGTGTGTATTTTAATTTAATTTAAAAATAAAAAATTAATTATTTGAATACATTAAATAAATAATTTTTAATTTAACAAATAATTATATCAATAAAAGGCAAGGACCATTTTCTAGTGAAATCTTACTACAATATTACTTCCTTGAACCTTACAAATCATGAGGCCTATGTTGAAATTAAGTTAAAGACCTTGTCTGATCATGCCAACATGAATGCCTCATAAATGAAGAAATAGATCGTGATTTTCTACCTTCAAAATCAAAGGTATTTTTGGTGTAGTTCCTCCATATTTAATCTTTACCACTTCCTATTGAGTCACCTATGTATTAGTTCTTCACGATCTTTGAAAATATTCAAAAGATCAGTGATCTCCGTGGTGTCTACCATGTTCTTGTTTTTTCAGTGTCGCTGATATGAATTTGGTTTTCTTTTGTTCTTTGTGAAGATAGTAAAAAAGGTATGTAGAGGTGACTTTTATCACTTCAAGAGAAGTAAAAATAAGGCTATTGAGAAAATAACTCCAACACCGAGAGAGATTTGGTAGCATTTATGGAATTGGCGAACATGTCTTATTCTCTAGTGTTGGTTACTCAACATAGATTTATTGATCTTGTGTAGAATAAATGAATTTGTATTTAACTTATATTACATTAACAATGAAATTTCCAAAATTCATGGCAGACTTTCCATCACATTTGTAGAGAAAATTATAACACAATGTCACACTTTTCTTGTGAGAGCTAAATGCTCCTATATGCACGATGGATTTCATCACTTAAGAGCAGTAAAAACAAGTTTATTGTGAGAAAAACTCCAACACATTTGTAGAGAAAATTATAACACAGTATCACACTTTTCTTATCAAAGCTAAATGCTCCTATATGAAACAACTATGTATTTCATCACTTAAGAGTAGTAAAAACAAGTTTATTGAGAAAAAAAATCCAACACATTTGTAGAGAAAATTATAACACATTATCACATTTTTCTTATCAGAGCTAAATGCTCCAATATGCAACAACGATGGCTTTCATCAAGAGCAGAACAAATAATTTTATTGAGAAAACAACCCTAGCACTGAGAGGGATTTGGAAGCAAATGTTGAATTGGTGAACATGTCTTGCTCTATGGTGTTGGATATTGGGCATAGATTTCTTGATATTGTATGCAAGAATGTAAATTTTCATGTAGCTTAAATACTACATTAACCATGAAATTGTCAACATTTAGGGAACACTTTCCATCACATTTGTAGAGAAAATTACAATAGAGCATCACATTTTTCTTATCATGTCTAAATGTTCCTATATGCAACAAGCTAGAATAAGAAGAGAAAGAAGAATCTTGTTTGGGACTTGAGATAGATTCATTCTCTGCACGTCTAGAGTAAAACTTAATAAAACAAAACTCGCCATACTTTGAATTTTTGAAATAAATATCTTAAAAAGTAGAATACCAATTTAATACATTTTACTCAATTACACATTTAACAATATTCATTTCAAAAAATACAAATACAAATTACTATTTTAAATAAATCTATTGTAAATAAAAAAATTACAAAGAATATAACATTAATTATCATGGTCCTAGTGTACATTCCTCTTATTACTTATGTTCGTAACTTATTCTTAATCACATAGTGTCAATTTATTAAAACTATAATCTACAAGTCTCACTTTTTATAGCTTTGGTGGAGGGATAGAGTATCTAAATTCCCTTACCCTTTAAGAAGCATCCTCAATTACTGTACCACCCACCTCAATATCCAATCTAGAAATCTTAGGTTATTATAAATTGATCAAGAGTATAGAATTTATAGGGTGGTGTTTTATGTGCACTAAAATTCCCATGAGGTCCATCACTATGTATGCGATTCATTGCAACCTTGGATATATTCTATGAGTTGTTGTGATTTTTTTCTTGTGGCTACAACTTGGTTTTGGTTGTCACTTAGTAATCATGATTCAAAACTTTGGTATCATCTCAGATCCTTATAGCATTAGATATATTATGTGAGCTAATGTGATGTTTTTTTTGTCACAATGATTCAAAATTCAATTATTATACCACAATATTGACTTTCCATTATCTGTTTTGTTTATGAACCCTTTAAAAAAACCACATGAACATTTGATTTTACACTCTAATCTCCCCAGCATAGGTGGGGGTTTAAAAAATTGGAGAGTAAATTGAACGGTTATTGTTAAAATTTTTTGTATAAGATGGAAAATTTGGATGGTTTGTAGACAATATGGATGCCATAACAGATATCTATTTTGAATTTTTTAGTGCCCCTGGCCACCATTTCAACTGAGAATGTCAATACATCACTATGTGAGTGATATCTTGTGACATCGCTAGCCATTTTATTTGATTGTGGATCAAGTTATAAACTAATAACTTGTGAAATCCGTAGCCTTTTCTTTGATTGTGGGTTTCAAAAACTTGAGTGTAAATTGAGGGGTTATTGTTAGAAATTGTCAATGCATCTAATAGGATCCATTTCAACTGAGAATGTCAATGCATCATTGTGCATCTAATAGGATACATTTCAACTGAGAATATCAATCCATCACTTTGTGAATGACAACTTGTGACATCCCTAGCCATTTTCTTTGATTTTGGATCAAGTTATAAACTAATAACTTGTGAAATCCCTAGCCATTTTCTTTGATTGTGGATAAGGTTATAAACTAGAATATGCTCTCCCTTCAGAAGACTCTAGAGTATATATTGGATGGAAAGGCTATGGTAAAACTTGTACAAAAAAACTGTTAGGGTTGTCTAAACTTACTCTATTGTTAATCATATAGTGTCAATTTTGTAAAACTATAGGACTTAAAAAGGGGAAATATGTTATGCATAGAACATAGTGGCCTCACGATGAAGTCGCAGTCTATGTGGAAGAAGAAGGGTATTTCCAACAGGATGGAAAAATATCATGGAAGATGAAAGAAATTTCATTTATCTGTTTTATGATATTTTATTATGGGAACACTATGTCTATAGATAGTAATGATGATATCAAAGCTTACTATCAAACATGGCCCCTCTTAGATATTTTTGACGCTTCAAATAAGAGCACCCACACACTCATACAAATATATATACTTCTAGGTTGAAATGTACAAAAGAGTATGATTAAATTCAAAAACTTAAAAAATACTTGATCATATCATGTAAACTAAATTTATATATATATATATTTTTCTGAGTAAGATTTAATCTATTAGTATACAAAACGATTACATGGAGGCTGAAGCCTCAGAAAAACTGGCCCGAGAGATGGGCATTCTGGCCCGAAAGATTGACAAATGCCTGTAAACTGAAACAACAGTGATCATTTCGCAGGCGGTAGCACGGAGAACAGGTGTAGTTTAAACAACGCACAGGTTGATTGGAGATCGACGGAGTATGGGGGGTAGAAGAGCGCGGAGGTTAACACGGAGGGCACCCCCGTAGTTGACCGGCCGATCACCCGTTGACCGCCGATCAAAGGCCAAGAATTACTACGGGGCCTCACCCCATTTGATTTGTACGGAGAGATGGGAGCCCCCGTAAACACCACTTTGTGGTGGCTCCACTAAGCACCACCGCCAGCGCGCCACCAGATCGCCATCGCAGCGGGAAAAATCACCAATTCAGAATAGAAGTGTCCCGAAGAGGCCATGTTGAAATAGATGGAGCGTAAAACTGGAGGAATGTGCTTCTCAATTGTTCCGGACCAGTCGAAGTTAATGTTGATGATGTCGCTGTGGGTGCCAAGGAGAATGACGGCGGTTGAACTCCACTCGCCCGCCAACCGTCCAAGTCCCCCCTTAAACGTGTAGATCACCCGCATTCGGGTTTTGGGTATCCTTTTGCACCAAGGATGTGCAGTCCTGTATAAGTTGTTCATCATTGGAATTCTGTAGCAAACCTTCGTAGAAAGGAGAAGACTGTAGAGCTCCTTGATTGGCCAATCGATCAGCTACAGTGTTGGCTGTGCATCGAATATGCTTGAAAGTTATTGCTTTAGGCATATTGACCCAAATTTCAATGAGTTCTAGTCTATTTTGAAGTCGCCAAATGGAAGCAACGTTGGAAGCAGAGGCACCTGAGTGGAGACGGTTTGTCGCTTCAATCAGGATCTGAGAGTCCCCCTCAACTTCCAGCGGGAAGAAATTCTCTCTCTCTGCAATATTCAACCCCTGCCATAAGCCTTCAAGTTCAGCAACGTTATTGGAATCGCATTCCATAGAGCCGAAATATATGTGAGCCATAGTTCCTTCATGATTCCTAAAAATGCCTCCAAATCCGGCAGGACCTGGATTGCCCTTAGCCGCTCCATCAAAATTCATTTTGAAAGAACGTGGCGGAGGAGGCGACCAAGAGATGGGAGAGTCAGAATGCTTCAAAGTGTTATGGGAATGCAGACTGGTGTGACTGAGATCAAGGTCCCATCGCTTCCAAATGAGACATTCAGATGGGGAGGTCGGCATATCCGTGTCTTGCCAAGGAGTTAAGGCCATAGTTTCTTGCAGATTGCGCTTAAGACTGGACCAAATGATTGCATTCGGTGTGGATCTTTCCTTGAAGATTCTGTGATTATGCTCCTTCCAGGAGGCCCAATAGATGAAACCTGGGAACAAATTCCAAATGCTGTTGAGCAGATTACATTGAAATGGCAACGAAGGCCATCTTCTGATTGTATTGTTGATATCCCCTTCTATTCGCCCTGTTCTTCCAAAACATAGAGAGAATTGATCCCAAAGATAAGAAACTAAAGAGCAAGAATCAAGGAGATGCTGCAAAGTTTCAATTTGAGACTGACAATTGGGGCATCTTGAAGGACCGATAAAGCCTCTTTTAAAGAGATTGTCCCATGTAAGAATTTTTCCTTTGCTGAGAAGCCAGAGGAAAGTAGAGATTTTAGGCCAAGAGTGAGGCTGCCAGACTTGAGCCCAAATACGATCCAGCTGATCCTGCTGCGGGCAAAAGAGAAATCTGTAAGCTTCTTGTGTAGAAAAGTTTCCCCGAGTAGTATAACCCCATATTAATTTTTCAGCTTGATTGGAAACTTTAATTCTTCTAAGACTGAGTTCTTGTTCAATATCTTGAGAGGTTTCTCCAAGCCAATCATCTTGCCAACAAGTTGTTGGCTTCCAGACCTGATAGCCATGCAAGGGAATGGGTTGCCAGAAATTGTTGACAAGAGAGGGGATATTAGTCCGAAGATGATTTTGCCAGAGGGGTTTATGGAAGAGCGATTAGAGCTTCGGCGACTGCTGCCAAGAATCTTCCCAAAATCTGGCTTTATCTCCTGAATGAACTTCCCAGAAACTATGAGTTTGAATGAAGGCCCCATGAAGCTTTGCAGCATTCCATATCAAAGAGCCAGGCACATCAGAATTGAGACGGATGAGATCAGCCTGAGACCTTCCCGGAGCATATTTAACCTGCCAAAGATGGGCCCAAGGGATGTGTTGTTTGGAAACCCAGTTCCACCAAATACGAGCCCCCATGGTAAGATTGCTGTGTAGCGGATCCCTTAAGCCCAAGCCTCCAGTATTTTTAGGAGTACAGACTTCAGTCCACTTGACAAGAGCCCATTTTCTGTTAAGACTCGAGGAGCCCCAGAGGAAATTCCTTTGTATGTTGCGAATTTGCTTCAACACCCAAGTAGGAGCCGCCATAATGGACAAGAGGTATAGAGGCATGGCTTGCAGAACAGATTTAATTAGGATGACTCTGCTGGGCAAGTTGAGAGAGCGATAGGTCCAGGAGGATAGGCGAGCTTCCATCTTATCTAGCAGGGCTCTCCAGGAGGTATGCTTTATAGCAGAGTCTATCAGAGGAGCTCCCAGATATTTGGAGGGAAGAACATCAATCTTGAAGCACAAAATTCGGGCAATATTATGCTGAGTGATGGGAGGGGTGTTAAAGAAGAAAATGTGGGATTTAGCAGCGTTGATGGAAGTACCAGAGGCCTCCGAGAAAGTGTTAAGCAAAGATTTGAGGGTTCTTGCTTCCTGAACGGAAGGATGGACGAAGAGCAAATTATCATCAAAAAATTGTTGATGAGTAATGGGGGGACTGTCATGGAGAGAAATACCTTTAATAGAGCCGGAGGAAACAACGTGACTAATAAGACGACCAAGGCCCTCCGCCATGAGTACAAAAAGGAAAGGTGATAAGGGGTCCCCTTGCCGAAGACCCCTAGAAGACCGGAACAGTAAAGATGGAGAGCCATTGACAAGGATAGAAAAACTGGGAGAGGAGAGAAGGCTCATTACCCATCTAGTCCAAGCAGCATTGAAACCAAAGGCTAATAAGACATGTTTGATATACTGCCAGCTTAATTTATCAAAGGCTTTTGAGAGATCAAGTTTAAGAAGCATGCCTGGTTTCTTGAGGGTTTTGAGGGAGTGGATAACTTCATGAGAAAGGATAATACCATCCAAAATTTGACGACCCTCCACATAACCAGTCTGTTAGCAATAACTTTGGAAATCAACTTGTAAATAACATTGCAAAGTGCTATGGGTCTGTATTTATCCGGGGTGCTTGAGTTCTCCCCTTTGGGAATGAGAGCAATGAAGGTTGTGTTCAGTGAGGGAAGGATCCAGTGCATGGATCGTGATTCCTCCAATAAAACCCATACTTCCAACTTGATAAGCTCCCAAAAACCATGAAAAAAGTTGGCTGTGAAGCCGTCCGGGCCAGGCGCTTTCCCCTCCTTAAGCTGTGTAATGGCTTTCTCCACCTCCTGTAAAGTTACCGACTGAAGAAGCATTGCATTGTGATCCTTGGTAATGATTTTAGGAATATGTTGGGTGATAGAGAAAATAGCATGCTCACGATTGCCATCCGGTTCTTGCAAGAGGTTTTTGAAGTACCCTCGAAGTTCTTTGTCAATATCCTCATGCGTTTCGAGGCACGTCCCAATATCACTATTCATAAAGGCAATATGGTTATGCATCCTTCGCTGAATAGTGGACCTGTGGAAAAACTTGGTGTTTTTCTCTCCATCTTGAAGCCATCTGATACGAGATTTTTGTCGCTAGAAAGTCTCTTCCTGTAGCCTACTTTTGTCAATTTTTGTTAGGAGCTCCCTTTCTTGTTTATCATAGTCCTCTGTTCTGCCTTCTGTTATGATTTTCTGCTGCAATAGGTTCATTTGAAGCTCGTACTCCCTTTTTTTGTCGAATATATTGCCAAAGTGGGTTTTATTCCAGTGTTTGAGAGAGAGTTTAAGATTCCTGAGGTTTTGTTGGAATTGGAACATTTTTGAGCCATCTGCTGGAGCAAATGAGCGCCATTCTTTGGTGACAAAGTCTTTGAAACCAGCATGGGAAAACCAAAATGATTCGAATCTAAATGGTCTCTTGCAATGCGCTCCCGAACGAGACCACTGCAAGGGGAAGTATGGAAGAATGAAAATCCCCCCCAAGATGAATAGCGTTGTCTGACATGAGGAAATGATCCAACTGGGATGCAATGTGCAGCGGCCCACTACGTTTGTTGTTCCAGGTGAATGTGCCATTAGAAGTCTGCATATCCACAAGCTGATTAATTGAAATGAAGTCTTTAAAGCCTGAAGAGTCTCCTTCAAGTCTCTGCCTGCCTCCAGAGCGTTCTTCTAACGTTGTGGTCATGTTGAAATCCCCTCTGCAAAACTAGAGCGGGAAACGCCTTGAAGAATTTAGATTTGTCAAGGTGTTGAGCAGATCTAATTTCTTTTGAATTTCTTGCGGAAAATACACATTGGTTAGGTGTCCATGAATGCTGGTGCCTAACAAATGGAATGTCGACTGAATACAGAAATGGGAGGCGTGGAAGTCATACAAGGAAAGGCGCTGGGGATCCCAAAGAATTGCTAACCCACCCGAAGCGCCAGACGCATCCACAAAAAACTGATCTACAGTTAGGCCAGGCTTTAGTCATAATGCGCTCAATAGTGTTGCTGTTACATTTCATCTCTTGTAGGAAGACCATAGTAGGGATATATTTCTGGATCATATTTTTAATCATCCTGTGCTTTGAGGGGTTGTTTAACCCTCTCACATTCCACGAAACT
This sequence comes from Pinus albicaulis, assembly GCA_034641835.2. NCBI lineage: Eukaryota > Viridiplantae > Streptophyta > Pinopsida > Pinales > Pinaceae > Pinus > Pinus albicaulis. The sequence continues at coordinate 223,208,101 of CM076574.1, forward strand.
AGCTTCATGAGGAACTAGTCGGGAGGGACGAGTAAAACTTTGTCAACTGAGGGAATCTGCCTGATTCCACTAGAATTTCTCCTGCTGAGATGGTTCTCTGAAAAGTAGTCTTTCTTCCACGTTTTTTTGATTCCTTCATAATTTTCCTGCTATCCCAAGATCCTCTAGCTTGGATACCTAGGGAGTTTCTTTTCTAAGCTCGAGTGAGAACCACTGCTAGCTTTTCAATTTGATGAGGTTTAATTTTACTGAATTCTTTCTGATGGCAGGCTTCCTCCAGAGCCAGAATGTCGATCTCCCCGATGTCGACATTGTCAGGCTCGTCTTCCATAATAGTTGGGAGATTCAGATCCATGTCTTCCGACCCAGAAGGTGGGACAGAAAGCTGGGAGTAGTCAATATCCATTAGTGCAGAGGCAGAAGTGGGAGGAATAGTTTGGATCTCAACCGAAGAGGAGACTAAAGAGGCTTTGGTAATATCAGAAGCTAAGGAAGATTTGAGATTCGAGTCAGGGGCATTCGGAGTGGGGCTAGAAGAGAGGGGCTGCCCCTGTTGAGCATCTAAATGGTCCTTAGAAGCAAGAACCTCAAAACTGTTGCTGGTACTAGGGATATTGGGGGCGGTAGAGATGATAGGAGTTTTCTTGGAGTGCCTCTTCTTGGAGGAAACTTTCGAAAAGCCTTCTGCATCTTTACCAACATTAGGGGAAGAGGAAGCAGGTTTCTGGTTCAATGGGCAGTCCCAGAAAAGGTGACCATGCTCATGAAATTTATGGCAATGAAAGGGGACGTGCTCATAATCAATAGTCTGAATCCATTCAAAGTCATCGTGGAATAAACTTACCGAATCCGTGAGAGGCTTAGCAAGGTGCATGTAGACGCAGGTTCGGGCATAAGAAGTGTATCACCGAAGTTTTGTTTCCTCAGCAACCTTTATGAATTCTCCGAGTCCATTTCCAATATCCCTCAACATTTCTTCGTCCCAGTATTCCAGAGGCAGGGAATACATTCTTATCCATACCGGAGCCCAACTGAAATCCTCCTTGTCTGGATGGAATCTTTCAATCCAGTCACGCAAATAGAGGCCAGCAGAGTTAAAGAAATAGGGACCCTCTTCAAAGATGCGCGTCTTGTCTTCAAGGCAGTGAAATATGGCCGTGAAAAAACCTTTGGGTCCAAGCTGCAAGGTGACTTGACCCTTGGGTTTCCATTTGGATTTTATCCACCCCTGCAGAGCTTTTTCAGTCGACCAGAGGTCGATGAACTTCCCAATGAGGGCATGATCCTTCATGAACTGAATGTGTCCATTGATACGGTGACTGGGGAGATCGATTTTGATCCGATCTGCAGCTTTGGGTATACAAGTGGCTGAGGAGGCTTTTTGCTATGCCTCCGTATCAGTTTGTTCAGTACTGGCGTTTCCAAGAGGCTCTGAACTTGTCTTGGCATCAGAACTATTGTCTGTAGTGATAACCTTGTCAGAAACCGTTTGCGATCTAGGCGTTGCGTTAACCCGCGAGTCAGACATGGCAGTGGAGGCAGATTTCGGAGGAGGGGGGGTATTACCCACCCCTCCCAAAGAGGCGGACATTTGGGGCGCTCAGAAGGGATGACGCAGGAAGTCAGTAACTTGGAAGAAGAGAGCAAGCTGCTCTGACATGGATCGAGATCAGAATCTGGTAATCTCTAACCCTAGCAAACTAGACGGATCATCGCCCATCCTTCCAAACTAAATTTATATTTCACATAAGAGCACAAATATATACTTCATAGCTAGGAGTATTCTTGACTTTTACAACTAGGCATATTGTTGATAGTTTTTTTAGAGAAAAATTTGTGCACCTTTAGATAACATTACATATCACTTCTGCCTTCATCTACACTCTTCTTCTAGTATGCTATTGACTTACAAGGTTTCCTTTGCAACATTTGGTGCAAATACTAATTTATATATTAAAAAATACTACTTATGAATAATAAAAGTGTTGTAACATAAATAATATATAACAAAAAAAAAACCATGTATTTTTGGAATAATAAAATAGTTGTTAGAACAAGGAAAAGTATGTATATTTGGATGTATGAAAATTTAGATGCATTCTATTAAGTAAAATTTTAACAGAATAATGATTATAAACATTTAAAAATAATTTTATTAAATAATTAGTTTAGATCTATACTATTTATGAGATGGATCAATTCTCTTTTCACTCTAAAAGAGCTTTGCATATCAAGACATTTGATCTCTCTTGGCTCTTGATATTGATCTAGGCCATCTTAATTCCCCCCTTTAAATAAACTACATTCCCCATGAATATCATGGGCCATTGACCCATGGGCTATTTAATTAGTTTATTTTTATAGTGTTCATTACATTATGTCAATATTTTTATTTAATTTACTTTTATTTTTATTTTTGTGTAATTTGACATAGTCAAAATGTTAAACATGGCATAATGACATTTCTATCATACTTTGTTGGAGAGCACTGTGACACAAAAATGTAATATTTAAATACATAAATAGTTATTTTCCATTTTTATAGTGGTTTTTTATCCATGCAATTTAAACTAATTGGTTTGTGTGGAGTTTAATTTTATGATATAAATTTTATTTAAATCTAACAAATTTTTAATAACATCGTTTTAGCTTTGAAGTCACCAAAAGCTAAATACTTATCTTAATTCCCCCCTTTAAATAAACTACATTCCACATGAATACCATGGGTCAATACCATGGGTTGTTTTTATAGTTTATTATTATTTTTATTTTTTATTGTATTTTGACCAATAGTATTTTCCTTTTTTATAGTATTTTTTATCCATTTATTTTAAATTAATTGGTTTGTGTGGAGTTTAAATTTATGTTATAAATTTTATTTAAATCTAACAAATTTTTAATAACATCATTTAAACTTAAAACTTGTGGATCTAATGGCTTAAAACGTTTCAATCGTCTAACATTTAATTCAATGGTTCAAACATGGACACATTGGCAACTAGGGGAGTTGTTTTCAAATAAGAACGCCTTAAAGCGTAATAAATGACGAATATAAAATTAGTTTTTTTTTTCAATTATATTTGTCATTAATTTTATTAATATAATATATTCACTTTAATGCATATTATAATCATTTAGCTAATAAATTTTATAATATATATATATATATATATATATATATATATATATTATTTTTAATAATTTAATTTATAAAAAATAGTAAAAATATTAAATAAATAAATAAAAATAATCCATATGTTTTAGTAAATTAAATAAAAAAAATTCAAAATGAATATATATATATATATATATATATATATGATTTTTTGAAAAGTTTTTTGATTTAAATTTTAATCTAATTTTTCTAAAATTTTACATGAATTCATTGAAATCACAAGTTTGATGGGGTAAACTTTGCACAATCCAAGTGCCCTAGGGGTTTTTCAAGGTGTTGAATTCATATATGCAATCAAAAAACCAATTTAAATAATATAACTCAAGATTTCACCTCAAAATTTTCCACCAAATTTTTGCTAAAAAATGGAAAAAAAATCCAATATAGATATATGATTGTTTCAATTATGTAGCCACTCTGTTATGATTCTAAAATTGGGATAGAATTTATTTATTTAGTGTTTTTTTTTTAAATAAGTTAGAAGATTATATATATAAAATAAAATAATTTTGAAAAATTATATGTATATGTTTTTGGGATTTTAATTAGAATCTAATGTGATTTAATATAATTATTGTGATATTTTTATATTTTGAGTGGAGTAGTAGTTAAAATATAATGTAATTTTGTATAATCAATGTGATATTTTTGTCATTTAATTTATTACTATATGAAAAAGTACGTGTGTATATATATATTACTTTTTCATAGTGTAATGAATTAAATGACAAAAATATCGCATTGATTATACAAAATTACATTAGATATTTATTTATTTATTTGTACTTTTTCATATAGTAATGAATTAAGTGACAAAAATATCACATTGATTATACAAATTACATTATATTAATTTTTTTGTATAATCAATGTGATATTTTTGTCATTTAATTCATTACACTATGAAAAAGTAAGTATATATATATATATATATATATATATATATATATATATATATATATATATATAAAATAAAATAATTTTGAAAAATTATATGTATATGTTTTTGGGATTTTAATTAGAATCAAATGTGATTTTATATAAGTATTGTGATATTTTTATATTTTGAGTGGAGTAGTAGTTAAAATATAATGTAATTTTGTATAATCAATGTGATATTTTTGTCATTTAATTCATTACACTATGAAAAAGTACAAATATATATCTATATATATATATATATTTGTACTTTTTCATAGTGTAATGAATTAAATGACAAAAATATCGCATTGATTATACAAAATTACATGAGATATTTATTTATTTATTTGTACTTTTTCATATAGTAATGAATTAAATGACAAAAATATCACATTGATTATACAAATACATTATATTAATTTTTTTTTTTTAAAGGAATTAAATGTATTTTTATTTATTTATCTATCATTACACTATGAAAAAGTATATATATATATATATATATATATATATATATAATAAAGTTAGAAGATTATATATATAAAATAAAATAATTTTGAAAAATTATATGTATGTTTTAGATTTTAATTAGAATCTAATGTGATTTTATATAATTATTAAATAATAATATTTATATAGTAGTTAAAATATCATGTACCTTTTGTAAGAATTAAATTTTATATTTTTGTCATTTAATTTATTACTATATGAAAAAGTACAAATAAATAAATAATAATAAATAATAAATAAATAATATATATATATATATATATATATATATATATACTTTTCATAGTGTAATGAATTAAATGACAAAAATATCGCATTGATTATACAAAATTACATTATATTATTTATTTATTTATTTGTACTTTTTCATATAGTAATGAATTAAATGACAAAATAATATTGATTATACAAAAATTATATAATTTTTTTATAATCAATGTGATATTTTTATCATTTAATTCATTACACTATGAAAAAGTATAAGTATATATATATATATATATATATATATATATATATATATATATATATATATATAATCTGTCTTAATATTTATTATGTTTTTTTATTTTTTATATAGTTAAAGTATGATGTAATTTTATATAATTATTGTGATATTTTTGTTTTTTATTTATTTATTAATATTTTTAACGTATAGAAAAGTAAATATCATTTTTTTTTTTCAAATTAATAATTCAAATATGATGTGATTTTATATAATTATTGTGATATTTGTCTTCTTATTTATTAATATATAAAAAGTAAAAGTAAATATTAATTTTTATATCAAAATAACTTTATATAAATTTACATTATTTTAAAGAAAAACAAATTTCCAATCTTTTGAATATGCAATCTTAAACAGTTTTTTCATTTAGAAATTTTTCTTTTATAGGATTGAGCTATAAATATAGTCCAAACCAATTATCTATGAGGTGTTTTTCCATCATGAATATAGTTTGTTTATTGTTATTATGTGTTTGATAGTTGAATGGATAATCTTATTTGAGAATGAATACATCTATGGTTTGGATAAGTAGATTTAGAATCATTTAAATATATTAGATATATTGATGATTTTGTCTAAAATATTATTTGCAATGAAATTGTAGTAGTAAATATTTTATTTTTCTCACAGTTCTAATAAGAAGTTACTTTCTAGATAACAATTTAGTTCAAAGTAGGTTTATAAGGAATTGTAGATTGAATGATATATTGGCCTTACACTTATTACCTTTTCTTCATGATTAGTTCTAATAAGAAGCTACTTTCTAGATAACAATTTAGTTCAAAGTAGTTTTATAAGGAATTGTAGATTGAATGATATACTGTGATGCAGGGGCATTAGACACTAGCCAACAATGTAGGAGGTTTTGTCCACATGTTGTGGCTAGGAGGGTTCAAAATTATTGAATTGTAACAGCTAGGTGTCAATACCTCAGCTGACTGTTTCATTTAGACTAGCTAGAGTCCATAGAAGTCGAATAGGTTTGGATTCGATCCATTTGTCATGTTTAAGTTATTTTAATAATTGTAATTAGGCTTTTGATTTACTAAAATGGTCCTCCCAGAGGAACCGAAGAGACAAATATTTATGTATATATATAACCCCCAGATTTGTGGGTGAGGAAGATTTTTTTCTGCAATAAAATTTGTGTGTTGAACAATTGCTTCCAGTTGAACAAATTTCAGTTCTCGTGATTACCAAATTGTCTTGAATAAATATTGTGAAGGAATTTGTTTAGTCGTGAGGCGATTGAACACTGGTCTGTGTATCTCTTTGTCCATTATTTCTCTTGAATTATCCACACAAGTTCTATTTAATTAAATCCCAACCACAGACGAGGTCTGTGTAAAATCGTGGTCGTTGAACTCTGTTTAATGATAGTGGAAATCCCGCTTAATAAAGAGATAAATCTGTTTATTGTTGATTAAATCCTGAAGCAAGGCCTGACCTGAGTTAGTAACCGGGAGAGCATAGGAAGGAAGGTGTTAACCCGTGGTCAATCACTGTTCCAAAACCGCGAGTGGATTTGTGAAACCGAACTACCATATCACACCACTTTTGTGAGATAAGTGGTATTTTTCCATTTGAGAGCGATTCCATAGAGCAACTGACACGTAGCATAAGGTGGGACCCCGAAAACCACCTTTTTGCTTTTCATTGCACGCTAACGTTCGACACCGGAGCCCGCGCGATATTGAGGTGAGCCGTTCGATCTGGAGATTGATCATTGAACTGAGATCGCGTTCGGAAATAGTCCAGAGGATAACCAAGGTATGGTGCGTGTATTTGATTGGCCATTGATTATACATGTGGGCTCGAGGCCTAAGGTTGTTTGTTTAAACAAGGCGTCGGGTATTAATATAAAGTTTCGAAGGGTTGAAACCTGGGTTATAAGGTTTGGCGACAGAATATAAAGTTCGGGAGATATAATTAAATTTCCAAAGTTTGTTGATCATGTTTATTTGTCAAACTCCTCGAATTTGACCAAAGAATTTGTGGAAGACCATGTGGAGGTGAACGGAGTTAATTCGACGGAAAATGCTGACAGAGCTACGAGATGAGACCAACTCTCCTTAGGGGCCGACTTTCAGTTTTGTTGCTGTCATTTGTGGTATCAGAGCTGTTGATTTTGCAGAGAATTAACATGGAAATCTGAGTTGGTAGAGGTGCTGGCAGAAGGAGACTTGTTGCCAATGCAGAGGTGTTGGAGATTTTGCAAAGTTTCAAGGCCAGAATGGATGCTGTGGAGCGAAGACAAACCAGAGATCCTGAAGACATCAACGAACCTGAAATCGAAGAAGCTGAAGAGAATGCTGAGATTCCTCCTGACTTGAGGCTCCTCAGAACTGTTCTAGGGTCTGCGGTTAAGCCCAAGATTGAAGTATCAAGTTTTGCAGGAGGACTGAATCCAGAAGAGCTAGTGGACTGGATTAATGAAATGAACAACTGCTTCGATTATGAAGAAATGAGAGAAGATAAGAAGGTCAAGTTTGCAGTAACAAAGTTGAAGGGACATGCTGCACTTTGGTGGGATGGAGTGCAGGCAGAAAGGAGGAGAGTTGGCAAGTAGCCTATCAAAAGCTGGACCATAATGATGGCTAAGTTAAAAGGTAAATTCTTGCCTAGTGATTATCAGCTAACATTGTTTAGGCAAATGTAGAACTTGAGACAGAGGTTGCTGACAGTAAAGGAATACACAGAAGAATTCTACAGAGTGAGTATAAGAGCTGGGCAATTCCAAGACACACCAGAGAAGACTTCCAGATATGTGAATGGTCTCAAGCTGGAGATCCAAGATGAGATTGGTCTTCTGTCTCCTAAGACAGTTGAAGAGGCCTATCAGATGGCCTTGAAAGCAGAGGAGAAACTCCCGAGGAAGCAGTCTGCCAAGAAGAGAGGTACTTTCCATGGAAAGGGAAGTCAGGGTGGTAGAGGAAAGCCTACTACACCCAGGGATGGAGCTAACAGTAGCTCACCTCAGAATGCATCTGTAGAGGATGATGCAAGAGGAAGAAGGGGTTCTTATAGAGGAAGAGGAGGCAGAGGTAGAGGCATAGGTAGAGAATTGAGGTTCTATAGATGTCAACAAGTGGGACATAAGCACTATGAGTGCCCAGAGAATGTGGGTGTTGGTCTAAGAAATGCTGTTGTTGCCCAGGCTGGAGAAGAGGCAGCAATTGAAGAAGAAATTCTACCAGAGAGAGGAGAGTCCTTAGTGGTTAATAAGGTCTTGTTGAAGCAAGCCAAAGAGGTCCCTAAGCCTGCACAAAGGAAGAATTTGTTTAGGAGCATATGCAAAGTCCAAGGGAAATGCTGCCAGCTAGTCATTGATAGTGGCAGCACAGACAATATGGTTTCCACTGAGGTGATAGAAAAGTTGAAGCTGAAGACAAGGGAGCATCCAACTCCCTACAGGGTGTCCTGGCTACATAAAGGGCACCAGTTGGTTGTAAAAGAACAGTGTGAGATAGAGATACAAATGGGAAACTACAAAGATAAGGTCCTATGTGATGTAATGCCCATGGATGTGTGTCACATACTGCTGGGTAGACCTTGGCAGTTTGAAATATCAACAGTGCATGATGGCAAGAAGAACACTTACAAGTTCTTCAAGGATGGGGTACATCATACATTGATACCCATGGAAGAAGGAGAGCCATCAAGTAGAGTGATTGATCCAAAGACCTTGTTGCTGAGCGGGAAGGAACATCTGTAGTAGATAGAAGAAGAAGAGGTAAGTTTTGCTTTAGTTTGAAAACCTAAGGTAGTTCTTACTTCTACAAAGATTTCTGATTTGCCAATAGAAATCCAAGAGATGTTAGACAATTATTGTGACATTGTTGTGGATGATTTAATTGATGAGCTGCCACCTGTGAGAAAGATCAACCATCAGATAGATTTTATCCCTGGTTCAAATCTGCCAAATAAGGCAGCCTACAGAATGACTCCCACAGAAAATGAGGAAATCAGGAGACAAGTACAGGAATTGGTGGACAAGGGACTGATCAGAGAGAGTTTGAATCCATGTGCAGTACCAGCAGTATTGAGCCCAAAGAAAGATGGAGGCTGGAGGATGTGTACTGATTCCAGAGCAATCAATAAGATAACAATCAGGTACAAATTCCCTTTGCTCAGAGTTGAGGATTTAATGGATTGCTTGAGCGGTGCTAAATATTTTTCAAAGACAGATTTAAAGAGTGGATATCATCAGATTAGAATAAGAGAGGGTGATGAGTGGAAAACTGCCTTTAAAACAAATGAAGGACTATATGAATGGATGGTCATGCCTTTTGGGTTGTCAAATGCACCTAGTACTTTTATGAGACTTATGAATGAAGTATTGAAAGAATTCATTGGTAAATTTGTGATAGTGTATCTGGATGATATATTAGTTTTTAGCAGAACTAAAGAAGAACATTTAAGGCATCTTAATCATGTCTTGAAGAAGCTGCACCAAGAGAAACTACTGATAAATTTGAAGAAATTCTCATTCATGAAGGAAGAGTTGGTGTATTTGGGGTTTGTTGTTTCTGCAGAAGGATTGAAGATGGACCCAGAAAAGGTTAAGGCAATTGTGGAGTGGCCTTCACCCAGGAATGTTTTTGAGGTAAGAAGTTTCCATGGACTTGCCAGTTTTTACAGGAAATTTATAAGAAACTTCAGTAAGATTAATGCACCCATAATTGAGACAATAAAGAAGAGAAAACAACCATTTAAGTGGACTGCTGAAGCAGAGAGAAATTTTAAACTTTTGAAGCAAAAGATAACTGAAAAGCCTGTTTTGATTCTGCCTGATTTTACTAAACCATTTCAAGTGAAGTGTGATGCTAGTGGAGAGGCCATTGGAGCTGTGCTGAGTCAGGATGATAGGCCTGTAGCCTATTTCAATGAAAAGTTGAATGACACTAGAAGGAAGTATTCCTCTTATGAGAAGGAATTCTATGCAGTTGTTCAGGCACTGAAAAAGTGGAGGCATTATTTGATGTCTAAAGAATTTGTATTATATTCTGACAATCATGCTTTGCAGTATATTGTACAGCAACCCAAGTTTAATCATAAGCATGCCAAGTGGGTTGAGTATCTCCAAGGTTATAACTTTGTTTTGAAACACATAAGTGGCCAAGAAAATAAAGTAGCTGATGCTTTGAGTAGGAGGCACATGCTTGTTCAAGAAACTAATTTTGAAGTTATAGGATTTGATTTTCTCAAAGAATTGTACAAAACAGATTCAGATTTTAAGGAATCATTCGAGGCATGTTGTAATCCCGTTCTAACAGATAGAAGCCAGTGGTTGGATTATTTCTTGCAGGAAGACTTTTTATTCAAGAGGAACCAACTGTGTGTACCAAAATGTTCCATGAGAGAAAATTTGATCAAGGAAAAGCATAGTGGTGGACTTGCTGGACACTTTGGTACTGATAAAACTTATGAGAAGCTGAGTCACTTCTATTGTTTGCCCAAGATGAGAGCAGAAGTGGACAAGTTTGTGAAAAATTGCAAAATCTATCAATATGCTAAAGGAAGGAGCCAGAATGCAGGATTGTACACTCCCTTGCCTATTCCAGACAGGCCTTGGGACATGGTGAGTATGGATTTTGTTCTAGGATTGCCCAAGGCTCAGAGAGGGAATGATGCCGTCTTTGTTGTAGTGGACAGATTCTCCAAAATGGCACATTTTATTCCATGTTATAAAACTAGTGATGCCACCCATGTTGCTAACTTGTTTTTCAAGGAAGTTGTTAGATTACATGGGTTTCCCAAGAGTATTGTTTCAAACAGGGACACCAGATTTGTGGGTCATTTTTGGAGGACACTGTGGAAGAAACTTGGTACCAAACTGAGTTTAAGCTCAGCTTATCATCCCTAGACTGATGGACAAACTGAGGTAGTGAATAGGAGTCTGGGAAATTTGTTGAGAAGTCTTGTAGGAGAGCATCCCAAGTAGTGGGATCATATTTTTCCCCGGGAAGAATATGCATATAATGACTCACCAAACAGAAGCACAGGGCAGAGTACATTCCATATTGTTTATGGAATGCACCCCAGAGGAATATCAGAATTAAGAAATATGGGAAAGGCAGAGCTGATAAGTGCTGATGGTGAGGAATTTACTTCAGAGATCCAGGCCATACATGAACAAGTGAAACAACAAATACAAGGCAACAACATCAAATACAAAGGAAAAGTAGACTTGAGCAGAAAGGAAGTCAATTTTGAAGTAGGAGATCTGGTTTTGGCACACTTTAGAAAGGAGAGATTCCCAAAGAAGTAGTATAATAAATTTAAGTTCAAAAAGATTGGGCCATGCAAGATACTTAGAAAGTTTTCTGCAAATTCTTATGAGATTGAATTGCACCTGATATTGGAATATCTCCCATTTTTAATGTTGCAGATTTGTACAAGTATGAAGATGATGGTGCAGAAGAAAGATCAATAGACAAGGAACATATTGAATGGAAAGAGCAGCTACCTCCAACACAACCATTGCAACCAGAGAAGATATTGGACAAGAGAGTGTTCAGGAAGACCAGAGGACAAGAGTACTTTCAGTACTTAATCAAATGGAAGGACAAGCCAGAGGAAGATGCCACTTGGATGACTGAAGTAATGTTGCAGAAGATAGGAAGATCAGTGGAAGAGCTCTGGGCAGAGACACAGAGAAAATCGCCCTCGGGGGAGTACAGATATGAGGCATGGGCTGGCAATATGGGGAGTTTTTTCCACATGTTGTGGCTAGGAGGGTTCAAAATTATTGAATTGTAACAGCTAGGTGTCAATACCTTAGCTGACTGTTTCATTTAGACTAGATAGAGTCCATAGAAGTCAAATAGGTTTGGATTCGATCCATCTATCATGTTTCAGTTATTTGAATAATTTTAATTAGGCTTTTTATTTACTAAAACGGTCCTCCCAGAGGAACCAAAGAGACAAATGTTTATGTATATATGTAAACCCTAGATTTCAGGGAGGGAGAGATTTCTGCAATAAAATTTGTGTGTTGAACAATTGCTTCCGGTTGAACAGATTTCAGTTCTCGTGATTACCAAATTGTCTTGAATAGATATTGTGAAGGAATTTGTTTAGTCGTGAGGAGATTGAACACTGGTATGTGTATCTCTTTGTCCATTATTTCTCTTGAATTATCCGCACAAGTTCTGTTGCATTAAATCCCAACCACATACGAGGTCTGTGTAAAATCGTGGTCGTTGAACTCTATTTAATGATAGTGGAAATCACGCTTAATAAAGAGATAAATATGTTTTTTGTTGATTAAATCCTGAACCGAGGCCTGACCTGAGTTAGCAACCGGGAGAGCATAGGAAGGAAGGCGTTAGCCCATGGTCAATCATTTATTAAACCATTGCAGGTGGATTTGCGGCGAATTACCATATCACACACACAGCTTTGTGCGTCGGTGGTGTTTTTCCACTAGACGATTATGAAACCTTCTTACATGCTTTGATGGACCGAAAACGCGTGTGCTGTTCATCGCGTACTCTTATGGTTTAACATATAGAGCCATAACGATGTTAAAGGTGGTAGTTAAGTCACGAAATGATCATCAAGGCAACATGGAGATCATACGATTAAATAGTCCAGGAGGATAACCAAAGTCCCCAGTCATTGTATTTTGATTGGCGATGATTATACATGTGCTTGTGGGCCGGGGCCAGGTTGTTTGTTCAAACAAGGAAGTGGAGTGTTAATGTCTCAAAGTTAGAAGGAGAGTTAAACTTACGGGTTATAAGGTTTGTGACAAAATATAAAGTTAGGAGATGATGCAGTTCAATTGATTATGTTTATTTGTCAAACTCCTCGAATTTGACCAAAGAAGTTGTGGAAGACCACGTGGAGGTGAACGGAGTTAATTTGACGGAAAATGCTGACAGAGCTACGAGATGAGACCAACTCTCCTTAGGGGCCGACTTTCAGTTTTGTTGCTGTCATATTGACCTTGCACTTATTACTTTTTCTTCATGATTTTAAATGTTAGAAGTGTTCCAATAGAGAAAAACCAAATAGAAAAACACGTTTTTTTCTTTTTTCTTTCTCTCTTCATGATATTTCCCATTTGATACACTAGATGTTGCTTCTATTACGTTTCTTATTTTAAGCTAAGAATTTTTTCTTGCTTTTAAGTAACTCATTGAAATGAGTTTACTCTTCCTATTTCATTTATTATGTTATACTCTTTTTAATACCATGGGTCAATTTTGACCTTTAATAACTATTAATATATAATAAAATTTTGAAACATTTCTACCTTACCCAATTCAATAACATGAAATAGATAGGTATTTATTAACATGAAATAGATAGGTATTTATGGTTGTCATAATGTATGTAATAATGTTTTTTTTTCCAAACTATGTAAATCATATTTTTAAAAAAATTGTATTGAAAAATAACATATTTATTTCTTATTATTGTATTTCAAATGTACTAAAAACTTAACAAAAATAATATTACATTAATGTTAATGCACATCATCATATATAAAAAAAAAAACCTTTATAATAAATTATTAAGTGGAAAAGTAAAACTTCGATGTAAATTAGAGAGAATCTGCAACAAATGATAAGGGTAATGGAATATATCTTTAAAAAACACACGAAAATATTATAGACACGAATGCATAATATAATATTCTATTTAATCAAAAGCAATATATATAAGGTTATAATAATATTTATTTTCTATACAAATATTTATATGACTTGTATTCAAAATTTATAATTTTTTAAGATATGTAATAAATTTTCTTTAATTTTATTTTGTAAGTTTGAAAGGATGTTTTTCATTTATTTCAAAAAGGACATGTTATAATAAGAATTCAGGTGGCTTAATCTAGATAAAGGGAAACTAGATTTGTTGGCCACCTAACTACATTACAAGTCATTCAAAAGAATACAATTTTAAGATTGTCAAGCATAGCTATGCATGTCTGAATATCATGTAGCCTTCTATATATTAAATAACTAAAACCAAAAACTATAATATGCATGTACTTCCTATGATAAAAAGAAAAACCAAAATTAGTCCAACCATACTACTAATCATCAAAAGAATTAAATGAGGTTGGATCCTTCACGCTTGATCTAGGGAGTTATGTCTGTGGGAAGCACAAAATATGTCACTCAATGTGACTGAGGCATCCATTCTATTACTAGAGTTGGAACTGAACCAATTGAAATTCCTTATGGGATTCTGCAAGTCCATGATTTGTCTTGGGAGAGTCAGTTGGAGGATTGGCCAAGGCTTTGGCTACAATGTTCTTCATTAATCAATAAATATAGAATGTTTGTTTATATTGTGAGGATCTACCTCTGGAATGGCTAGGGTTGGGCACCAAATCCTGCCAATCACCCAAATCCACATCTGGATATGCTGCCTATTGGTTCAACTTAGCTTTCCCAGCCTGAAATTAATTGGCGTACTTGTGATGGAGTACCACTTTGGAATGTTTGAGTTGCTTCATGGATTAGACGACAAGAGGTTTTATGGCCTCGACTCCTCATTGAGAGAGGTTGGGCCTGGCTACCATCATGACTCGATCCCTGCTTCCTGCCGCGTCCACGTCACGCGACCTCCACCAGTCAGAGAGGCTTTGGGAGAGGAGGGGCGTGACATATAATTGATAAAATTTTGGCCACGAGAATTACAAACCTTGGGACATGGCTTTATAACCTCGACCTCATGGCGGGTGACTAACTTAAAATATCGAGAGCCTATCGAAATAGATATACTTGTAAGGATGCCATGGCATACATACATATAATAATGATTACTTATGGTTGTTTACCCAACAATTGTCTTGGAAACTGTTATGGGTATGGCCTAAGAGGTATGATACCATTACCCAAGTCTCCCCAGGTTGTTTGACTATAAGATAATGAGGGAGACAAAGGAAAAACGTATCTAGGAAAACCCCAAGCTTATTGATCAGTAGAACCAATAGACGGTCAAAGTAGTAAACACAGGAAACCAGGCATGAGATATAAATAAAATTCCAAAATGAAACACCCAAATATATTTCGATGCAAGAATGAAAGTTGCCAAAATAAACAGAAACACTGACGCAATATTCAGACAATCCTTCATAGAAACCCACTGTTTCCTTCCAACATTCATGGGTGATCTTCCAAATAGCTCCAAACATCGCTATATAAACACTTTTCTAGTGAAAAAGTAGAGAAAATGAGCGAACATGGGAGGATGAAACAGAGAAACCTGTAAAAGATACATACCAACTGAGGTAGACTGGTGGGGGGGAGAAGGTCGTCTGCACTTAGGTGGCATACCACTTGGAACTCCATATCTTTCATATGACGATCTCCCAACCAACTTGAAAACTTATCCTCACTCAAAACATGGAATTTTTGAAATAATGTTGAGGGAATGTCATCATAAAACCCTAATACACATGCGCTCCTGCCACCTTCCCTTTCACCATAAATGTGATACATGCACAATGTCACCTCTACGTTTAATTCAAGTGTACGAGAGATGGAGTACCACCACCCTCCAGTATTACCTTCTCATAATAATAATGTCTGCAATCCCAATATCTATAGCTCACACCTCAATAAAAAGAAAATCTTTAAAATTTGAAATACATCATCTTTAAAAAAGATTGAAAAACTTTATTATATATTTATATAAAAAATTTAAATTTAAATTAAAAATATAAACTTATACCTAACTAAATGATAAAATGAATTATATATATATATAAAATTAATTGAATAAATTAAAAAAATTTCGAGATATGTGATACATATGTGATAAGTGATAATGCATAAAAGTAATACCGTGCATTGTCAAAATGGATAGAATTCCTTTTCAGTTTATGAATTTTCAAAACTAGTTTGATTCCTTCTTTTAAAAGTAAATGTCATGGAACCTTTTGGTTTATTTATATATATATATATATATATATATATATATATATAATTATAATTTTTTTTTATTTATTTAATTATCTATGATGATGTGATATCAAAGTTTTATATATTTCATGTTTTTTCAATATACAATAATTTTATTTTCATTTATTGCATAATAACATGATATGAAATTAAATTTTCATCTTATATAATTATGAAAGGGAGTAAAGGCATGAGGAGTAAAGAAAAATGCATAATTTTGTTGATTAACTTGCATAATTTGTAGGGTTATTATATATTTTTTTAATGAAATTTTATTATGAAAGGGAGTAAAGGCATGAGGAGTAAATAAAAATGGTTATTATATATATTTTTTAATGGAATTCTATTAAGGACATTAAGGGTGATTTAAATGTATACTTAGTAAAAAAAATGTAGGATAGGTTATACATAAAATTTTCTCTTGTTTATATATGTGATAAATTATAATTATTGGTAAGATTATGACAATAATATTTTATTGGTATTTGAGTAATTTACAAGTGTAATGATAGTTTGTTTAATTAGGTTAGATTATGGTTATCGTATGTTTGAGAGTATGTGAGTATAATACTATGTTGACATTAGAACTATATGATATATTTTGATTACCTTAAATTAATTATTAATTTTATTTTACTAGTAGAATGTTTTAGCAGTAGAAGTTTAGAGGATTTCACATTTTAGGTTTGTGATAACGTTAGCAAATAACAGATTGCCTAAGGGAATATTTAATAAAAGACATGATTAAGCTTAAGATGAATAATAAATGTAAGGAAGAAGTGATATGGATTAATATGCAATTTGTGATTCACGACATACATTGGTTGGAATCAAGTTCTGATAAATGTTAGGTGTGTTAAGAAAAACTATAATTTGAATCTCATTTGTGGAATTAATGAGGAGAAAGAATACATTCCTAAAATTAATATTGAGTTGAAATTTCATATAATATTTTTTATAGTGAAGCTATTTGCTTTGATTATGTTTTTTTTAATACTTTTAGTAGAGATTTTTATAAATTTTTTTCCCAGAATGTAGCAAAAACTGGGAGATTACATCAAGTGCTTGGATCAGATTCTTCAATAGAAGAATATATTCTTATAACTTTTGCATCACTAACATTACGAGTATTCACTACATACATATTTCTAGCATAGTGGTAGCTATATAGTCTGCAAAATTACCTATACAGTAACACACATTTACAAAAAAATTTCATTCACCAATTGAAGAGTCAATTAACATGGTTTCTTCCTTACCCACATATGCATTTCCATTTGAAGACTGATATTGTTTAGCTGGGTGTGGCGAGAGGCTATCCAATTGAATACAAAGAGCATCTAATTCATCATTTTGTAAGTTGATTTGAATTTGGAAGACATCCATTCATTCACATTAGTATGCTACCATAATGGAATGTTGGAGAAGCAATTGCAGAAGAGTGTGAGAGACAATATCTTCATTTACAAGAAGGTGAGGGTAAAGGGGACACTTGGAAGACCCCGCCCCTGTATTGTCCTATTTTTTTTTTCCATCATTGGGCCTTCCCAATTCCAGAGTCTATCACTAGCCAATGCATTGCCTAATTCCCAATGCGAACCGAAAAAACCAATGCTTGAATACCCAATGCCTTAGGATGGTTCCAAATACTGATAAACGATAAATTAATAACACTAGAGAGAAATGAAATTATCCAATTCTTCCACGAGAGTGAGGGAAGTTGACATTGACCAATTACCATATGAGGAAACATGCTACTATTCAACTCCTTTCCCTACATCCACATTGTCAATCAATGGCCTTTGTACTTTGGCAAATTGGTTGCATAGATAGATGATGCTTTCCTTGTTTTCTTGGAATCTAATGGCAGAGCGAGGTCGCAAGTAACAATTTTAAGAATTCATCCCTGGCCAGGCCGTACCTCTGCACATAACTGTCGACCTTGTGGTTAACAACCACGCACTCTAACCAACTAAACTATTCCAACACAAATTTGATTATGAATTTTCAACATGTTCTACTAGAATTAAACATTTCATTGAAATGGTTATGATAAGCACTTTTTTCTTTTGATGATTAGTGTAGGTATATGGTGCAATATTAAGGCTTGGAAGCATAGGGAAAACTAAAGAAATCATTGTACCAATAATGTATAAGGAAAACCAATAAATTCAAGTTTCAATGGAATGATATTATTCATATGAAAATAAATTATGATGACATCTCTTATTATTGAAAATAAAGGTTCATCAAGGATAGTGTAATTCGAAGGAGGAAGAGAATGTAATGCCCTAATTTTGATGCTTGAAATACCTAGGATTAGTGATGTTAATAAATGATATGGCCATTGGTCAATAATTTGTACATGTGGGTTGAGTTTATAACATCATAAAAAATACATGGATGTAAATAAATTGTATATTCAACACTTACAAGATGAAAGGAAATATGGGGTATGTCCTTATCCTTCAATAGTGAGAGTTGAACTTTGTACATCACCCACTAGTATGGGCTAGATCTCTTTTTACAAGCATTTATCATTGGTAGGCTTATATGTTCTCCACTTGTATTTATGTGAAAGGAATCCATGAGTGTGTCTTTAATGAGTATTGACTTAGTATATCTCTCATAAAATTCCTCCACTTGTATTTATGCATGGAGGAAAGGTATTTTTTTAGGAGAAAATATTTTCCAACTTGCTATTTCTTTGCCATTTTCTACAAAATATATTAACCAATTTGGTTAAAAATTCAATTATTTTACACAAATATGATTAAATTGATAATTTTACTTAAAAATTACAAGTTTGAATAATAAATTATATGTTTTATAAAATATTCACCTACATGTCTATCTATATGATTTTTTCAACTAAAATAGTCACCTATAATACTATACATAAGTAAAATATTTGAGCCCTTAAAAAATACCCTATTGAATGGTACCTTTTGACTATTAGGACATGAAATATTTAGTTATTGACTTTATTGCAACGTGAATAGTTTCCCATTGTCATCCTTTTCTCTTCAATGTTGTATAAAATATGTAGAACACTCTCACCTTACGGGAAGTGAAGGTGAGAAGTTTTGATATCGACGTGAAGTCTATGTTGAAGGTTTATGTAGAGTGTATTATCTAAAATATAAGGTTACATTAAGATTATGCAACCATGAGAGTTGGAACCCTAAACATGGTTGGGATATTAATATGATTCTTCAATTGGTTTTCCCATGGCTTGAAAATACTTTTTCTTCCTTTTACTTATAAAAGTTTTACCTTTTCACCATAGGATAACTTGTACATTTATTTCCTTGAAACATGCATAAGTTTTGAATTTATTTATTTACCAAATTTATGTTTCTTTTCTTACGGCATAGATGGCTACTTACATTGTTTTCACAAAAATTTTTAGAATATAATTATAAATCATAAACACTTGGTTCTTTATGGATTGGAAGAAAACAATCTTATGCTAGTACGATCTATGTCTTCCACTCTCAAGTGAACTTGGTACATTAGAATGGTTTGGATACTTCTTCATCTCCCTTACAAATTCACAAAAAAAAAATTGGGATTAATTTGTTGGGAGTAAGCACCCAAGATGTGCAAATATTTTCCTTGTTTAAATCTTTAGAAATTTTTTGTACAATTAAATTACCTAGACATTAATTAGTTGGATTAAGCACCCCAAATGTGTAAATCTTCATTTCATTTACAAGTCATCACCTAGGAAGTTCAAGAAATTAAGGAACCCAACTGTCCATATTTTTTCACAATATGAGGAAGTTTCATTTTCTTAAAACTCTTGCAAAAACATTAAGGGAGTTAAATGAAATAATGACCATAAATTCCCAGATGTTCTACAATATATAATTAGTATAATTTCCATGAAATTTTGATTTTCACAAGGTTTCAAATTACACTTATAACTTATTCAACAAGAGTAAAGGACCCCATGATGTCCACATTATAAATTTCAATCATGATTTTCTGCACACTTCACACTTGCACATATTGTATTAACATTATAAAGGATTTGGAATCTCTCCCTTCTTGATTATGATCTTCTCCTTGTGCCCAAAATTGGCATAAGAGAGCTCGAAAAATTGAGGGGTGCCTAAAATATTCATCATCATACTTATTACCAAAAATAAACCAGATGATAACCCTAGTTTGATCCTATAAAAACAATTCTAGCTCAACATACTAAAAACATCTATCACGAGGTTACACAAAATATTTAGATGTTGGATAGGATTTCAAGGATAGAAATTCAAAAAATCACCCTCATTGCTAATCATTTGAAACTTAGAAGTTTTCTAAAGGTGCTTGTGATTCAAACCCAGTGAAATATCTTTGACGACGTGTGCATATTAAAAATTTAAAAGTGAAAAATTAACCCTCTTGAAGAGAGTGAACACAAGAATATCATAGAAGAGGATGCAACAAAACTTGTTAATGGAGTTCACCAATACCTCCCTCGCTATGTCTCCAGATTTTTTTTAATGGATAAATCACTTTGTTATCTATCCTTCAAAAGAGAAACTCTCCTTCTTTACAACAGGGGATACAACCTCTCCACTTGACAAAGATAAGAGCATGATTTAAAAAATATTTATCCACGGTACAACGTGGGTACAAACAAATTCCTCTCCATAAAAGTGGGAAATTAGACTCTTTGCAATTCTCCTCTCTTAACACAAGAATGGGAAACTCTCTCCATCAACAATATGGACAACTCCTCTCCACAAAAACTTTACAAAATGTGGGCCAATACCTCTCCACACAAATGTGGGCACAAAAAACAACATGTATGCACTTAATAAAGTGGGCATACAATATAAAAACCTTCTCTACTAAGTAGTTAAAAGGTGGGCACAAGACACTTTTCAAATACTCTCTTCAAAAGGGCTTAAAGCAAGACTCTCCACAAAACATAAGTGGGAATACAAGAATATTACTCAGAATTTAATAATATCTTGTTGTCTTTTAAATGGTTATCTCGATGACTTATATAAAGTGTTCAAAGTGCATTGAGAACACAATGAACTCTGGATGAACCATACATCTTCAGCGATGCATATGGCACAATCAACATATTTTTTTTTTTGGATGGTATCATTTCATTGGCTTGCGGTCCAACTACAAGAAACCATATTACATCATTTGTATCATGGTTGAATTAAGAATTTCCATGGCATTTTTGGGCTTTTAAGGCCCACTGATATGAATTTTAAGTGCTATACAATTTGTTGCAACACCAAAACCCTTTCAAACTCCATTATAAAAATTATGCACATAGGCACAATGGAGATCTAATAAAAAGGTGACTCACGATGTGGCATGAAATAATACAATGGTGCCCATTATATATATGTGTGTGTGTGTGTGTGTGTGTGTTGTGGGAAGATAGACTCAAGGTTGAGCCCACTGGCTGTTGACTATATCTCCCTCATATCATACCATGGTCGAATGGATTAGCAACACAAAACATAGTTTTAAACCATATGAGTGTAGTCCATTTAACATACCCCATGGTTGAAATGAATTATAACAGATATTCCAGACATGGCATGACACATTGTGGTGATAATAGCATGGTGGCAGGTCCATGGTTCAATGCATCGACATTATCCATAGTTCAAACTTGAGCCCATAGCTAATACTTGTGGCCTTTGTTTTGTTATAAAAATACCAACCTCCATATGATGCGGTCAAACCGAACTTGGAAAACCACTGTTGGTAGGTAGTCACTATGGCATATGTATTATCTATTAGAGGCCATAAACCAACAATATGACAAAAATAGTTGATAACAAATATGGGATGATATGTTAAATTTGGTGGAAGTTATAACTTGTATCTAACTTTAGCGGGGCCACCAAATTTGGCAGCTCCTCCACCCCCTTTTTATAACATAGATGAAACCACGTAATAAATAAAAGTGACCTCCATATAGGAACAAGTCCAATGTTTGTGGTGCAATTGTTGAACATGCAATTTGGTAAAGAGAGGTCATGAGTTAAATTTTGAAAAATGATAAAATATAAACTAATGAGCCTGAGCCACATGACATAGTGACATAGGGTCACGTGGCGCTCAAATACTCGCCTACGTCAATAGCCCTGTCAATACCACATTAGTTTCGATGTCAATGCCCCTTCAACATATGGTCCTACCCATGTGGTAGATTCCTAGTCACCAGCCAGTGCCATGTGTAAACCTATCACTGGTCCATATATATTCCATGTCATGTCCTGGGAGTGCCATGTGTTGTCTTGTGGGAGTGTCATGTGGAGCTTCTACCCAACATTGAAACTTTATCACGAAACTTCAAACTGCGATATCTTAGGTAT
Organism: Pinus albicaulis; assembly: GCA_034641835.2. Taxonomy (NCBI): domain Eukaryota; kingdom Viridiplantae; phylum Streptophyta; class Pinopsida; order Pinales; family Pinaceae; genus Pinus; species Pinus albicaulis. The sequence goes on from CM076574.1 coordinate 223,230,499, forward strand.
ACAAACTCAGTTTTAGCCCATTCAAATTGTGTTGGATTTTATTTATTAAGCTCTACGTAATGGAAACAATTCCAAGACAATTTGAAAAATTTGATTTTTGTGCTTCTCTAAGATCTTCCGAGATCAGCTTGAAATCCTTTAATTACAATGTGAAAATAGCCAAGGCAAGGAGGTGATTGTGAAGGGGCAAAGGGTTAGGTTCGGTTTTAAATCAAGGAAGAACTCCTCATATGTTGATTTCTTAAGTCCCTCTTAACCCCTCATCACAAAGGATATCTCCACCATGATGCCCCAGACTAAGGAACATGCCATAAACCAAGACCAACACTTTGATTTTATCTATGCCTAGTTTGGCTATTTCTATATTATCCTCTTAGATGCTCCTCTCCCTTAGCCATTAGAGAAAGAGAAACTTGGGATTTCACACTCCATAGATTGATTTATTGTGTCCATAACCCATTTCAACCTATATTGTGGTCCGTCACCTTCATATGGTACCATCCATTATGAAAACCATTATAATGGAGCCCTCTCATATCATCCTATTGCTATAGTAGCATACAAATCTAGTACCATGTCCCATAAACCTCCTTTATATATGTTATGAGGGAATACATATCAGTTGGGCCCCCACATGCCCCCTTAAGGTATGGAAGTTCCTCCACACATGCAATGACCCCCTTCTAAATTTTGAACTGTGATGGGAGCACTTCCACTTCATACAACTAGTATGGGCACTCACCAAACAATAACCCACACTACCCATTCCCTAGTACCTTATAATCCATTTCTATGCCACTAATTTCTCAACAACATGTTGGTGTCAACTTTTTCCAACCTTAATTATCTTAGCATATTCAAGGATTTGAATATTTAAACATAATAAAACATAATAACTCGAAAAACAACAAAAAGAAGAAAAAAACAAGCAAAAGTGAAACCAAGGACAAGAGGAAACCCTAAAACCAAAACAATAACACTAGGTAAATCCTAACACTAGAAACTAGAATCAAAACATTAATAACAAAAATGACAACCAAAAAAGATAGGGGGGAGAAAAAAAATATTCACACTAACTTCCATTGTACATTATGTAGTGAGTATGATCACTATGCTCACTATTGCTCCCAAATCATCTATTAAAAATTAATGAAGCAATCAATGTCTAACCAAAATCATCCTACTCCTAAAGGCATGACACCTACCTAGAAAAATTTCCCTCAACCACCGTAACTAGTAGGACTAAACAACCCCTTGAACCTTCCCCAAATAAGGAGTTGTAGCTACTCAATTGGAAACTACACCCTTAACATAGTAGTTTGTTTATTTCTATCCCCCAAGTTAAGCTAAACCTAGATATATATTATTTTGGAACATATTCATGAACTTAATAGATAATAATATACGAAATCATAACCATCAATATGGCATGCATCCTAACTTTCCTCTGACCACCTCAAAATTCACCCATTTTCCATCTAACATGCATTTGATTATGCCATGTACTAGTGGTGACACTAGTGCCCATAATGCACCACACACAACCCTCATATGAGGGCAATGCATAGTTACAAAATACTAGATGGCTTGGCCTAATCCTTCTTTTCCATGTCAGCTTTAGATGTCTTACAAACCTATCCTTCTAATAGGAAGGATCTACTATCTAGTTTTGGGTAGTTAGCCCTTGTACTTCACACATAATGACATTTTATTTGGATAAATCATAGCCGAGCCTCCCTTCTCTAGTTGCATTCAAACCCTGATGATAATATGAAATATCACCATTCATCAATGCATCATAGATGAGGGAAAATATAATCTCATTGTGTACAATAATTTATGAAATAAATTTGGATCTCTTGAGCTTATCCTTTATGATATCACCTTTTGATCCTACACTCACCATCCATCTCAAATCCAATTACTTTACAAAATTTTTCCTGTAGATTTAGTGGGAAAAACCATATTAATCAACATTGACATTATCCATGCACCTTTATACTACAACATCCTCTTAGGATGTAATTATATGCATGCCACAAAGGTTGTTGCATATTTTATGTTTTTCACCATGATTTTCCTTCACAATGGGAAGGTTGTTATGGTAAAATAAATTACACACTATGAGACTTAGTGAAACGAAAACTTGGACAATATCCTTCACTTCATTAAGGCTCATTCAGAGTTCCCCACATTTGTTGAAATAGGTCCTAGGATATTTAAAGACTCTATAATTTTTGGAACTTACCAAGGTGAAACACCTTTAGGATCAATTTTGAACACTACTCAAGTGAGTCCCATCACTTAAAGGTCATGGAACTATAACCCCCCTCATTTTCCCTAGAATCACCACTTATGGGAAATCAACCTTATATTGTGCAAAAAACACCCCTTCATATCACCTAGATCCCATTTTTCTACCCACAACTAGGAGTCACAACATACCGAGTCCTAGTCACACTAACCCTTCCAAACCTATTTTTTGAGATGCTTTTGTGGTACCTCAAAACTCCAACCATGATACTAGTTCACACATTATCACTTCAATTCATTTTACAACTGAAACAAACCCCTTTCAACCCAATCTTGACAAAAACTAGTCACACAACTAGGGAAAGAATAAGAAAACTAGGGGAATAAAGAATAAAAGAATGGGAAATACTCCAACCACACCTTGGTAGCATCCTCCTTGTGCCCTTTGTGATGAACCAAGTCACCCCACAAACCTGTGCCCTATGCTTTTTGAGATAAGGTACTTTCTTCAAACACCTTGGGTAACACCTTTGCTACACACCCCTTTTGTTAATGGTAAGGCTCCATAGGACCTGCAACATATCATCCACTACATGTACCAATCGCCCCTACACCATATACTCATAATATGAGCATTACACTCATCATTTAATAAATCTATTGGGATCTTGGGACATGTTGGCTATAATATAGCAAATTATTCTCCCATCCAATAAACTGTTTTCATAAACTTGACAAGTAATTGAGCCAATTTATTCCACTATTTACTACATTTACACCCTAATGAACTCATAAATTAGTTTCCTATGTGCACTTAGCAAGCAATATGACCACTTCACATACTTTTTCCATTAATTAGTGAATAATAAATTCATCGCATGTTTGATATTAAATGGCTTCAAGAGTCATTCATCAACTCCCCCAACATTATAACCACCTCTTGAGACTTATCCTCCTCCCCTTATCAAGAAAGGGAGCCATCCTCTACCTCCATTTCTTATTTCATACATCATCATTAAGAATCCCCACTTCCTACCCCTCCCATCTCTTTGGTGAGCCCATTGCAAGAGATTCTCCCTCATCATGGAGAACACATCACTAAAAAGTGTGTGTGTGTGTGTGTGTGTGTACACACACACACACACACACACACACACATACTTTTTATCTAAAGGATCAATACCTTTATTCAACCATTATTTGATTATTTGCAACACAATTTTCCCTTGATCAATTTATAGGTCCAAAACTATTTCTTGTTGAGATGCCATTTCGATTTTTGCAGTCTCAACATCTTTCGATACCTTGCGATGCTTTTCGTACCCATATGCCTACCCCAACCAATTAACGCCTTTGAGAAGTCCCTCATTTTTACTTCCCACATCTTCCATTCAGATGAGGACATTCTATAGGTGATGTTGGAACCTAATTAACACTAGGACACAATGACCTATCATTCATTCTTTGCCCCTTATGAGGAATTTCAACTTATGACACCATGCAGTTGAAATCAAATAATTCATTGGACCTCTTGAGCACATTAATTGGTTCAAAAAATCAATCCCAAAACTCTTGATATTATTAAACAAGGTAATAATGGCAGAAGTGTCCTCAAACAACAAATTTTATTAATCAGGAAAATAAATTACATCAGAAATTTACAAGAGTTTACACCTGTACACTCCAACACTCTTGCAATTAGGAGAATGATCTATATACAAGATAAATTTCCTAACATATTATAGTTATGAATCACTTATTAAATTAAAAAGTGTCCATTTACAATAAATTTCATCCTAACAAATCTACTAACTTTTTACTATATTAGAGCCTAAGAAACAACATCTTTCTAGATGTCATATCTCTTGCAACTAATTCTATTTCGAAATTTTCTCCAATATTTTATTAAATATTCCAAATATTTAAATATTTTATTCTAACCTTTAAACTATGATATTTGTATTTTTGGATCATCTAACATTATCCCTATGATCCAAAGATACATTACAGCACATACCAAGTTCATCCCTGAACTTAGTAAATTTTATCTTGCCAAGTGGTTTTGAAAAAATATCATAGATTTGAATGTCAGAAGGACAATAAACTTGCTTGATGACACCCTTTGCAATGAGAGTTTTGGTGTGATTATAATTGGTGTCCACATGCTTTGTTTTTGAATGAAAAATTGGGTTCTTGGCCAAATTTATGGCTGACTGGTTGTCGACGAGTAATGATGTAGCTTATGCTTGAGGAATTCCCAAGTCCTGTAAAACTTTGCACAACCAAACAATCTCACATGCTACTTCCCAAGATGATATGGATTCAGCTTCTGCTGAAGAAGTGGTCACTGTAGCGTGCTTCTTGCAACTCCAAGATACTGCAGTTCACCCCATGTTAATTAAATAACCTGAGGTTGATTCCCTATCATCAATACTGCCAACAAAGTCGGCATCTGAAAATCCACCAAGTACAAAGTTTTTATTCTTTTTGTAAAGAATACCAATTTTTTTTGTTCCTTAGATATAACGAAGAACTATTTTGGTTTCATTACAGTGGCTATCTCGTGGGTCCTACATAAAGCATGAAATAACACTGACAGTATAATAAATATTTGGTTGAGTGGTTGTTAGATAAATCAGGCCAAATCAACTGTCGATAAGTAGTGCTATCCATCATTCCCCCCCTTCAAATTTTGAAAGGTTCAAGTTTTGTTCCATGGGGGTAAGAATAGGCTTGCAATCCTGCATTCCAAAACGTTGAAGAAGTTCTGAAGCATACTTACTCTGAGAAATGAAAATATGATGTGGACGTTGGAATACTTCAACTCCAAGATAGTAATGAATTAGTCCCAAATTTGTCATCTTAAAACTTGCATGTAACTCTTTTTTCACCTATGAAATATGATCATCATTGTTGCTAGTGATGATCAAATCATCTACATACATAACAAGAATCACCATATTTTTACCTTGTTGGCGTACATACAAGGTATCATCATATTCACTTCATTGAAAGCCAACTTTTTGAAGGTATTCGTCCATTTTGGCATACCAAGCTCATGGAGTTTGTTTTAACCAATATAAGCATTTTTCAGTTTGTATACTTTATGTTCATGTCCTTCAATTTAAAAACCTGGTGGTTGTGTCATATACACTTCTTCTTGTAAATCTCCATTTAGGAAAGTACTTTTTACATCCATCTGTTGAACTTTCCGGCCTTGTTGAGCTGCTAATGAAAGTGTTAGTCGGATGGTGTTCCATTTAGATGTAGGAGTAAAGGTTTCCTCATAATCAGTTCCTTCCTACTGGAAAAACCCTCAGCAACAAGTCTTTCTTTGTATTTGTCGATGTATCCATTTTTCTTGTACTTAATTGGGTAAACTCATTTGCATCCGATGGGTTTAACATTTTCATGACAATCAACAAGTTTACAAGTGTTGTTGTCTAGAACTGCTTGATATTCGTCAACCATAGCTTGTTTCCATTCTTTATGTTTTACTCCCTCTTTATATGTAGAGGGTTCAGTAAAATCATTTTTATCAAGGCAAAATTTCCTTCACTTCTATGTGACCCTCTTCTTCATGTTTTATTCTACTCATCAGGACTTACCTATTTCAAAAGTTGAACTGCCCATTTTGGAAATTATGTTCGCTTGTTTAAGATTATGAAAAATCACCATCATTGTAAAGAGGGTTGATGTAAACAGATGTTCATTTCTCAACCGTAGATTCTGGGGGCAGAGAGTCACTATCAGAAGAACTGCTGCTGCTAGAAGATTCAGATGAACTACTAGAAGACCTAGACAATGTTGGTGAAGTAGAACTAGATGGAATGAATGAATCATCTTTATAAGAAGGAAAATCAAGTTCATACCAATTTTGTGAAGTTGGTCGAATTTTAATATTTCCTTTCCTTTTATCACCTGTAGTTTCCAACTTTTGAAGAAGAATTTATATTTCTTCAACACTCTTACTCTCAATTTCATAAAAAATCACATCCCTGCTCACAATAAATTTCCCATTGGACAAAATTTGGTACCCTTTATTCTCATCAGAATACTCAATCATTGTGCATTTCAAGTTTCATGAGTTAATATTAATTCATTTTTCTTTCAGAAATAAGGCATAACATATTGATCCAAAAACCCTAAGGTGTTTAACTCGAGGTTTGAAACCAAACCATGCTTCATAAGGTGTGATTCCTTCTAAAGAAGTAGTTGGAGTTTTGTTCCTTATGTAGACAATTGTATGGATTGCTTTTGCCTAATATATAAGACTTAAATTTTTGAAAGTTAACACGGATCTGACCATTCCTAATAAGGTGCGATTCATTCTTTATACTACTCCATTTTGCTGTGGAGTGTAGACATTTTTAAGATGTCGATTTATGCCATCATCCCTGCAATACATTTGGAATTCATTAGAAGTGAATTACCCTGCATTGTTGTTTCTAAGAGTGTCGATCTTCTCTTTGACTTTATTTTCAAAAACTTGGCGAAAAACTTTAAAATTTTCAAATTTTTCTGACTTTTGCTTCAAAAAATATACCTAAGTGATCCTACTAAAATCATCAACAAAGAGTAAAAAATATCTGCATCATCCTAGTGAAGTTTGTAAGGGTCCACAAATGTCAGTGTGAACCAATTGTAAACTCCTGTTTTCTCACCATGAACTTATCGGAAAAGCCTCTCAACTTTGTTTTCCGTAAATGCAAGCTTCACATTTTGAATTTTCCCTTTTCAAGGTTGGAAGTCCCTTACCCATTCCTTTTTTCTGCAATTGAGAGATAATTTCGAAGTTTATATGTCCATATCTGACATGCCACAATATTATAGGTGAAATGTCTATACTTGCTGCTCCTGCAAAGGCATACTTCCTTGGAATAACTGTCCATTTCATCCTTAAAATTTTTCCATCTTCACAACCTATCATCACTATTTTCATGCTCTGTCTAACCAAGTTTATTTTAATAAATCATCCTTCATAATCACCTGATGTCCTACTTGTCGAATCATGACTAAGGACAAAAAATTATTCTTAAATGTTGGTACATACCATACATTTGAAATCATTCTTTCTCCAATGTCGGGTAGATAAAATTTAACTACACCTTTTCCATAATGAGTATGTTTTGTATCATCAACAAGATAGATTGAATTGAAATAGCATCATTGGAAATTCCAAAAGAAGTCATGTTGAAAAGTCATGTGTTGGGTTGCTCCTATTGCTAAAATCCATGCATCTTCATAATCACCTTAAGAGAAGGGGAGATATGTAATATTGTTGATTTTGAGCTTGTGAAGACATATTCTGAGCCATCATTATCATCTTGATAATTTGAAAACTGTGTTGTTTTTTATGGAACTTTGGAATTTTGTCAATGGAAGTTCTACATTCCTCAGAAAAATGTCCAACTTTGTTATATTTTCTGAAAATAATTTGACTTAAATCTCTGCCTTTGCCTTGATATTTTCCTCTGCCTCTACTTTCACCTCTATTTTTAGTTTGTCCTCTGCCTTGACTATTTCCTCTGCCTTGAAAATTTCTCCTCCCTGAAATGCAGCCTCTATTGAAATTGTTTCCTCTGCTTTGGCTTCGACCACAACCTTGTACATTGTGTGCTTCTTGAATTTGATTGAAATGTCCCCATCCTATGATTCTAGAACTGTCAGATGAGAATTTATTTGTGCTAGCCTCAGTGAAGAAGACATCTTCCCCAATCTGTTTCTTATTCCTAAAGTTTTTTTCATGTTGGGCTAACATATCACTTAACTCATCAAACTTGATCTTCTATAATTTTACAGTTACTTTCAGAGTTTCCAGAAAATGTGTGTAAGAAGATGGAAATCCAACAATTAAAATTGCAGTTAGGAAACTTTCATCGACATCTTGAAAATCGACATTTATTATTTCCTGCTTGATGTTTTTAAGCCGTGAAATGTATTCAAGAACATCACCTCCTTCAGTTAATTTTTGTTGGAGAAACATCAATTGAAGACAAACCTTTTTTTATCCAGGTTATGTATCAAATAGATATTTGAATGTATGGAAAGCAGTCCATGCATCTGAGGCATTTTCAATATGAATATACATCTTATTATTAACTGCAGACTTTATAAGAGCTAGTGCCTTGGCATTTTTGACTTCCCATTTTGCAAGTAAAGCTACATATGTAAATTTATTAGGCTTAATGTCGCCATCACATATGTCATGCCACAGTTCATTATATATTTAAGTGCTTTCAATCATACATTTCCATGTCTTATAATATTTTACACCTTATATCTTATCAGAATCATAGAACATATTAATTAACTTTGACATTGTAGTGTTGAAGCAGCGCACCAAAAGAATCAAGCACAGGAAAAAAATGAGAAACAAGTCACATCAAACATGCCACGCAAAAAATATCTATCAGAGCTTGGCCTTGACCCTCGTATGGTAGTTGGAAAAGAAAAAATTAATGAGCTTTGCACTTGGCTCTAGTCAAGTTTCTAAAAATTTACAGTGAAAATTTTAAAATTTGACATTTTACAATACTTTTGCAAATTTGAATCTATGATGGTAGCTCCCCCTCAAAGTGAAAATTACACATTTACACCTTATTTCTCCAAAAATACTACAAATCCCTTATCAATCCTAATTTACAAATTAAAAAAAAAAGTCACTCCAAAAGTTACCCACAATAATCTCTGATGACCCCTACAAACACACTGGTAAGTATGTGCTCAACTGCCATATTTATATTATTCAGTTTTTTTATTCACCGGAAAGGTTATGGAATCGTGGCTCTACAACCATTAATTTTAGTATATAGAAGAAATCCTACAATGTAATGATCAACATGGAGAATGGTCCTTCACGACGGAGGGATTTCCGGATTTTCATCTATAAACTGATCAATGAGCAGTCGATATCCTTGGTTATAGTGAAGGAGAGTTTCATGCCATAGTTAGATGGAATATTATGAAGAGCTCTATTGTTTAGATTGAAGTTGATGGATTTGTTCTTCAAACACATGCAAATGTGTTGTATTTCCTCTGTAGTGGTGGCGTCGTAGCCGTGGTAGTGAGGTTGTCGAGCATCACTACCGCCTCCTTGTCAGGGATGCCTGCAACTTCCTCATGGCCCAGAAATACTTTAATTGAACATCACTGTTTTCCCAATCTCTGATCTTATTGTAATCCCCAGATAAATTACTCCACCATTTTCTACACTGGATAGGCTCCTTGACAGCAAGAAATATCTTCTAGTGGCATTGATGTTCCCCGGGTGAGATACATGGCGTTTATGGGTCATAGATGTCAGAACCAACATTCCACTTGGATCAAGGATCTCATATGACACCAAATTTGAGAGAAATTTTTCCGAGAGGACTATGTTGAGAGTAATTGCGCTGAGAGGAAATTACGGGCATACGTTATGGAATAATTACAAGTATGAAACCTGAACAATTTGTTTCGAATTCTCAGACAAGAAACAAATAGAGGCAGTTAACGAGGAGCGCTTTGGAACCTATCGAGGGAAAAAATGGCTTTTGAAGAGGGATACCTTTTTTTTTTTAAATGAAAAAAATTTGATTTCCAGATTTAAAATTTGAAATCAACAACAAAACATTACAATAATAAAATTTATTTTCCTTAATAAAATTTAAGCAATTGCATACTAATTAACTGCTTGGTGGAGTTTTCCAAAAGTTTGGAAAGATGGAATCTCCTCTTCACATCAGTTGCAACACTGGTGTTATGATACCACAATAATGGCATAAGTGCCCTCAGACACATAATTTTATTAGTCAGGAAAATAAATTACATCATAAATTTGCAAGAGTTTATACCCGTACACTCCAACACTCTTGAAATTAGGAGAATGGGCTATATATAAGCTAAATTTCCTAACATATTCTAGTTATGGATCACTTATTAAATTAACAAGTGTCCATTTACAATAAATTTCATCCTAACAAATATACTAACTTTTTCCTATATTAGAGCTTAAGAAACGACATCATTCTAGATGTCATATCTCTTGCAACTAATTATATTTCTAAAGTTTCTCCAATATTTTATTAAATATTCCAAATATTCCAAATATTATATTCTCACCTTTAAACTATGAAATTTGTAATTTTGGATCATCTAACAGGTAATATGTCCAATATCTCCCCGACCATCAAAGTGGACATTTTGGTGAAGCCTCATGTCACCAAGACATTCTCCTTAGAGAAGCATGCTCTTCGGTGGAGTTCCTTGCATTCAAAGATATATTTGTAGGACACATTCAAATAGTCATATGCAAAAATGTTTGGCCTTGATGTTTATCAAACACTATATCAACACATGGTCTAATGTTGCATTTGTTTGACAAAAGAAACAACCTTTTTACCCTTCCAAAGCAATGGCCATCATAGTTGAAATTGATAAAGCTTCACAAACCTAGTTTTTTTTACCCCATCACACATATCACATGAGTATATGATCCTATCCATATAATTAATAAATAGGGCACAATTTGTGTTCATACTGATTCTTGAATTTCTTGAATTTGACCCAATTGTAATACTTATCAATTAAAAAATTATATAACTAGGGCATACTTAAAAAAAAAAGTTTCTTAAGCTTGCATAATCACATCGAATGCAAGCCTTGCACATAGATAAACATGAAAATTTAAAATTTAAATGCAAACACATTGAATATAAACCTATAATGTAAATGTGTGTGTATTATTTCACGCATAATCTTATTAGTTAAATCTAATAAAGTTTAACATTAATTGTCTTTAAAATTTGTTTTCTACTAAAATTTTAATACATAGAGTTACCCCACACTCAGATAAAAATTTATTTCATAGAAAATAATAATACTTGTTCACATTTCAATACTTAAAAAGATATGTTTATTTTACAAAAATATAATTGAAATAACTATATATTTTTCACTAATCTCGATTCAATTTAATATTATTAAATTAAGAGACTGAGTAGAAGAAACTCTTTATCTAAATTAACGATTATAAATTATATAATAAAGTATTATTATTACTATACCAAAATTTATAATACTAAAATTCAAAATTATAAAATTTGATATAATAATAATACATATGTATGTTGATGGTGTTGGAAACTGCCAATATACAAGCACGTGGTCTCCCCGATATGAAGTCTCAATTAGACCTCACACATTTTGGAGTACGAGCCCCATCCCGAAAATAGGCCCGACCACCATTGCAAAAGATCTTGGGGGGTGCACCTTGGATACAAAACACACATAAGAGATCATGCACATAATTTTGAGGACAACAAGTGTATAAGCTTTGTGAGACACCGAGTGTAAAGTGTAAAGACAACTTCCACGAGAGAGAAATAAAAAAAGGGCCTCTTGTAGAAAAGTAAAAATAATATCCTAATAGAGACATGCAAGAGAAATAAAATAAGAATCATTCATTAACTTGCAAAATAGTTCACAAGATAACAAGGATCATGAAAACACATAGCAATGCCCATTCAAAAAAAATCATATCTAAAGCTAACATAATATTTCATTCTCTTTAGTATGAATACCATAAAAATACACCGCAAATATTCAAGGAATAGTCTCACAACATTCATGATACATGCATGAAAGAGTACTGGATCTAAGAGCTTTTGATGATTAAATGAAAGATTTAAGTACACAATTACAATGATGAAACATTAGCCCCAATAGTGGAACATGAAGCTATCACTTGCTTCTCCAAAGAATGATATTCGCCCCTATGCAAAACTAAAGAAGCCAAGGCTAATTCTCCCCAGTCTCCAAAAACCCTTTGCTTGAGTTATGAGGCCTTATTTATAACAAAAAAGAGTGACCTTTGAGCTTCCTCATGACTCTTCACTTTCCAAGAACCTATGGACTTCTATATGACTCTTGATATTCCACAAGTGTCTCTTAAAATTCCTTTTACATTTCAAATTCTTATTACCATAAAAGACAAATTACATTCAAAATGATGACTATATAAGATAAAATATTTCACGTAGAAGGAAAACAAAAATCGTTAGAGTTACACCAATTTTTAGTCATCTAACCATGTATAATTAGATGGATCGAAATACACCATGTAAGATCAATTTTACCATAGTAAAATTGCTTTCAGTAAGAAATAATTTAATAAACCATAGTTTATTAAGTTATTTCTGGTCCAAAATAGAAAACCTCATGAAGAATAATTAAATAAATCCTTATTTATTTGATTTTTCTCTAGGAATGATTAATTAAACCTCTGTTTAATTATATTCCTGGTCATATTTAACCCAATTAATGAGAAACAATTAGATAAATCATTTTTTTATCTTATTATTCTCTAGGAATAATTAATTAAATCATTATTTAATTAATATTCCTTGTTAAATTTGACTAAATCATTTAGGAATGAAAAAATAAATCATTATTTGTTTAATTAATCCTTGATCCCATCCTCAAAATGATAAACAAATATTTTATTTGTTTATTATTTCTAAATAAATGGATTTAACCAATTTAAATTCCTTTTCGCTCCAACAAAATATAATAAAATATTCCAAGCAGTTAGATCTAGATTTTGGTTAATAATATTTTATTATGTACCATTATCAAGGATAACTCAATATTTTGTTATAAATAGAAGGGTTTTCCATTCATTTCTTAACTTTGATCCTTTTATCTTGTTCAAACTTTGATGCTCTTATCATTGTCTCAATTTTATTTTCTTTTTTTTCATTGAGCTCCCTTTGAGTTCTACACATCTTGGGTATTCTAAAACCATTGAGAGATAAAATCTGAAGCTGAAGCGTTTGAGGACAACCAATAATGCATCCCATTGAGGGGGACTCTCTATGTTCCCTTCCCAAGTGTTACATAATACAAAAAATTCTTTATCATTCTTGTCTTGTCCATTGGATATTTTGGAGAAACTCTTATTTCATTTTTCTATTTAGCTGCTTTATTTGCATAGATATGGGTTTGTTAAACCATCTATTGCAGATCTAAGAAGTTGAATAGCCATATTTGTTGTTAGGGATGTTTTTCATGTGCAACTAAAGTGATCTCTTTTCGTACACTTGCGTTAATATTTCATACTAACAGTTAGCTTGAGAGTGGGGTTCATTTGTAATGTAAGAGTGCCACACTTTTAACTCTGCAACAATGTGTTTGAATCTTGATGGTAAATTTGCATTGTATCACATTTTCACCTCCAATGCATCTGATAGTGTATATTTTGAGTTTGTTTGTATACTACTCCACAACATGGATAAAGTCAAATGAACTCTGGTTGGCTCAGTCACATACTGTTGAATGCTACTTTTGGTCACCTCCAAGCTTTCTTGATTTTTTTCTTGTTTGATTTGTTCAATAATATCTTTAAGCTCCTGCATGAAGACATATTTATTCCTTATTTCCCCAAGTGGACCTACAAAATATAGTCTATGATTTCGTGCCAGTGAATTTAAGCGACTGTGCAATCAGACATAGGAATCCATAGTGTTGATTTATTTCTCACCAAGCTGGTTATAATTCTAAGTGTGTAGCTTCAAATGTGTTATTTCCAACTCGACTGCAAATATATCCTTCTTGACCAACCATTCAGGAATATTTAGATACTTGGTGCCCCAGTCCTCCATTAGATCCACAGCTGTGCATGCTACCTTCATAGCCTTCAATATTTCAAGCAAGGGTGCCATTACTTCATGTAAGAGTATCATATCATTTTAAAGCTACTTCATAGTATCTTCCATTGGTTTCAGTTCTTCAAGGATGGCATACCACAGTTCTTTCATGTTAGTATTGGTAGAAGACTTACGATTCTCTGCAACTATATGATCAACTTGTTTTTTTACAATAGTAAAATAATTTTGCAGTTGTTCATTCTGGCTCAAAAGATATTATTTATTATCTTGCGTCATTGTCGCAAAAGAAAATTTGCTACAAACACTACTCGAGGATTCTTCCTAGCGTTGGATGTTATAACCCTTTATGTGTATATGATAACAAGATGAACAAGGTAATCAAGATAGTGTATTTTCCTCTCTTGTATATTCCTATTCTTCAGATGGTTGAAGGTAAAGTTTGATATATCCATGATTCTATCATCAGGTGGAGGAGCAATTCCCATCTCGCTGGATGGGAGATGTCCACTAGTGAGAGGAGGCACTGATTGAATATATGGCTCATTTGTAATTGGTTCAATCTATTCCTCTCTTATAACTCTACCTCTATGTGTTGTGCCATTAGTTCTTCCTTCATTATCTGTGAAACTTCTTCTTCCTGTCTCTTCTTCATCTCTTCTTCCTCCAACTACTTTGGTTGTACCTCTTCCTCTTCTCTCTGCTTATTCAAGGTTTATTCTTGGTATTTATTTTGTAGCTCCTCTACTTTTCTCCTTTTTAATGCTTATTTGCTATTAAGAAAGTCATCCTACTCCTTTTTTTCTTGTTCCTCCTTCTGTTTGCATTCTTCCTCCCTTTTGTGCCCTTCCTCTTTCCTTTTCATTTCTTCCTCCCTTTTCTTCTTTGTTGCTCCGCCTCTATTGCACCTTTGCAAAGAGTATTTTCCTTTAAATTTCTGCTTCTCTCCACTACCCAATCATGATTTTCCCTCTTCTTCAGTGATACAATATTAGTCGAGGAAATCACTTCTTGCTGAGTCTCCTTCATCTGTGTATATGACACATGTGCAACATGGGAAGGGTTTGCCTCGTCACTTGGTCGATTCTGCCTTAATGCACTGTACCCATTTTTTATCTTATTGTATTTTGGAACTATCATGGGTACATATAACCAAGCACAAAAAATATTTGTACAATGTTTTCTGCAAATTCCTGGGGTTGTATCTATGAAATATCATTTCTCCAAAATGAAGAAATTTAAATTCTTTAATATCATATTTAGATTCCGTAAGGATTTTGAGCTCATATGATCCAATATGTAAAGGAAAAGAGGGCCAAGGAGACTTATTATTTTTTTAATTTGTGCAGAAAAACCTATATTCCGTTGGTAAGAAACTTCTTGAATGACCACCTTGTTGGTCACATACCATGGCATAAGATGAGGGGGAATGTAGCACCAAAAAAAAAAATGCATGTGCCTTGTGGTGAGGAAAAACAATCCACAATATCACTTAGTGTATCCTTCACTTGATCTTTCATGCAGGGAGGTTCCACCTCAAAGATAATATGATATAATAATGCAAAGAAGTGTAACCATTTTCTTAAATAATCCTCGCAAACTAGATTCTAATAATAGTATGCAATGTAAATGGATGGGTAGTTTCTCTTTAGGGGTCCAATTCCATTTCATTCCCGTGAATGCATAACAAGAGAAGATTCCATCGAACAGATAGGTAAACATATAAAATTCTAGTGATTGATGGGCTTCTAAATCTTTCTTCGCATATTTTACATTGATCTAAAATTATTGAGCAAGGATATCAACCTTATTAAATATACTACGTATAGAAACAATCAGGTTGAGTAAATAAATCCATCCTTCTTCAAAATATTCCACATTCTTTCGCCTATGAAATCTGCCACACATTCCCATAAGATATTCATAGATTATCCTCAAGGACATAGTCTAATAGGCTGCACTTGGATTTTGGTGAAACTTTGTAGGATCTTTCCACCAAGACTTGATAACCTCCTTGGTGTTCAAGTTAGCTCAAGTTTCATAGAATTGTGAGTTCAAGTTCTTCCCATGGGTTAACAACTTATAATAGGAATGTAAATCATGTGGGTGGTAGGTGGTAATCTCATTTCTGATTTTACTTCTAAGAATTAGATTCTTTCCATCCAAGTGTTCAAAAATCCATCCAATAGCTTATGCATAGGGTAGCACTGGAAATTATGGACCTTTTTATGTTAATGTATACCTGCCTGCCCTTTAGGTTCTATAGGAATTCATTTTGAATAAAGGCATATTTTATGTCCTGCCATGATAATTTGATATATTTATTGATGAAGCATTATGTATCTGATAATAATGGTACACTTGGATTGGAACATTCCAATTCCTCCTAAAAACTGTTTTTTGAAGTTCCTCTTGATGGGCGTGTCAAGTGGTGGGAGAAATTATCTCTGCATAAGATGAAAGGTTAATATGTTCTGTATGTGAAACACCTGCAAGAGGAAGATCACTCATGGCGAATCAATATTAGTTCCTAAAATACCCTAGCTATCACATGAAAGCTACGAAAAATAAAATGACTAGAAAAGGATTGCACAAGATAGAGCACAAGCTTAAAATAATGAGACAAAGTGGCTCCACTAGCCACTGGAAGTACACACTGCACCAAGGCAAGGAGGAGGGGGACAAGTGGTGCACAAGTCAAGATCACAATGCACAAGGGAGTCATGCCTAGAGCTTATAACTATACAATGTGCACTGGTGAGTGAGAGAGGCTTCTATTTTGTGCAGGTCACGTTAACAAGAGACAAGGAGAGGTAGATTGTTGCTTGGAAGTGCGTAGTGTGTTTGGGAGGCTAAAAAAATGTGTAGGTCAAAAAGTGTGTAGGCCGCAGTTGCAATGGGAAAGGGATGCCTCACTGTGGACTATAAGTGTGCTATCCACTATGGAATAAGAGCTCCTACTTAGGTGGGTGCAGTTCTAGATTGCAACAAGTACAAAGTGAGAGCCCTTTGCCTGCAAGTACGCACTGCGCTACGAGAGAGAGATGATCTCAAAAAATGGCTAAATGATGATTAATAACAAGTAAAGAGCATAGTAAAAGTGGGATAAAAAAGCTTGCATGAGTTCATATTTCTCTTCACAATTATGAATAAAAGGTGAAAGGTCATGGAATACGAAGAGTTAGTAGAAATGACAAATGTGACAACACTCGTAGGAGAAATAATAGACAAAAATGACACTTAACATGTGAAAATAAGATTAAAACACCACTAAATAAAGAAAAAATGACACCAAAATTGAAAAAAAAAGAAAGTGACACTTCACAACATTTACCAAGAATCGACGCACTTATGATGACAGGTGAGGAAAATATCCTTGCAATGAGAGAATGCACTCAACTCAAAGTGAATAATGATTGTGAAAATGAAAATGAGTTGGGCTCATTATAAATGAAATCCAAATGAAAATTAAGATTAGGGTTTAAGTGCTTGCTCGCAACTTATCACTTGATCAATGGAATATGCGAGTGAATTGGGAGAGGGTCCCTATTTTCTAGGAGTGCCCTCTGCATGTAAGCAAGGAGTACACATGTATGAAGGGCAGAGGGTGTGTTCTTGCTGGTGACAAGGAATGCACACTTTTTGAAGACAGGGAGTGGAAATTTGCTGTTGATAAGGAGTGTGCACTCACTATGAGCAGGAAGTTCACTTTTAATGGGAGATAAATTTTCAATTTCATGATTTTGTGAGGAGTGCATGCCAAGTGAGGAAATTTATCTAATTCATAGAAAAATCTTACTTTTCCTACCTTTAGGAAAGGTGACAAGAAAAACTTCTAAAAGATGAGAAAAAGACACTGAGAGAACTTTGACCAAGGGGAAAATTCAACACTTTTATATGTCAACAGGATAATCAACACTTAGGAGAACATGGATACAAGTGACAGGAAAATAATCAAAGTGAAAACTTATGAAAACATAGATAGGCTCCAAAATTGAAAGAGGCAAAAGTTTTGTAGGGTCGTTGTCCCAACGAAAATACTCAACGACACACTGGAAGAACTCCAACTTCATTTTTTGGGATTCAATATTTAATATAAATTCTTAGTCTTTTATGAAGTATTGATTCACCGTATGGATTGCCTTAACTTTTCCACTAGTCCCAATTAGAGATATAGTGCCTCTTATTCTTATCTTAAATTATAGTACAATCCAAAGACCTGTTGTAGCTCAATTATTTCGATTAGGGAAAGGATAATAAGTATATCGAGCTTTTGATATTAAAAATTAAAGCATATTCCTTGGTGTCACTCTGTTACCAGCGAGCTTGTTCAATACCCCGATGGAGTCACCTCAAGGAATCACAAGCATTGCTTCGTTGCAAGTAGGCGTGTTCGGTTCCTTGGTGAAGTTTCTTGCTTCACCTCTCTGTGCAGGAAGTCTTTCTCTTCTTCACCTCTTTATTTAGTTACTAATAGAACTGGAAAAGGCACTTATTTATTTTGAAAGTGGAAGAGAAAACCTATCTTATTTACTTATAAGAGAGGAAAATTCTTATTTAAGGGATGTGAAAGATAACCAAATTTAATATGCTCATTTAAAATAATATCCTTCCCTTCTCTACTTTATTGAGTCAATAAGTAGAAAAACAATTCAAAACAAGGCTAAGTAGGAATGAAGGTTATAATAGAAATATAGGTGTTATGGTTCTACTAGAGGCTCTCTGTCTGGAATGAATCGTATTTTACATCTAGACATCATTAATTTTAAAAATTTTCAAACCCAAGAAAAGAAGAAAAGTTGCAACATCCTTCAATAATATTCCATGAGATCCCTTAATAAACAACTCTTATACTCTTGAGAGATACTAGTTTATCTCTATTATAAGCTTAATGATATACCCTTTTATGGTCATCTTCAGCCAAAAATCAACATATCTAGGCACCCTGCGATCAAATATTTGTAGTGCAACCAAATTCTATATATTCCACTAGATACCCCTCCTCCTCTTTTAATATAGTTGCAAATTATCTCTTAGCCTCTTCAACCACTCAACGAGTGCCACTAAGAACTATATAAAGAGCATATCATAGATTTCATGGTTATCATATATTCATTGAGATTAATTACCCTTAACATGTTGTTTCTCAAATTAATCAATAATTTGGAACCATAAGTCCTCTATATAAATTTAGGTTAGCTCACTCACCATGATGCTAGAACACCATATACATAACAAAGGGTCTTAGCAATGGAACCATTTGTTGGCTCAATTTCGGACAAGGGTCTATGTAGGTTTCTAACAAGGGAGTCCATTATAGTCCAAGTACTAGAATATTCAATTTCCATAATGGATAAGGTATCACCTAATGTGTTATTCCATTACATATTATATTAGCCTTGAACAACATGAATTCGTCAATGGACCTCACTACATTGTACCAAATTTTACTACCTACTATGCAATCCATTTCTCATCAAGGTGCAACTCATTCCATTATATTAACAAATAATCAACATTACTAACATGCACATCCAAATCAAATAGGATTCATCACTTAGTATAGATATATAATAGAATAAAATACATCATCACCATATAGGATGAAAATAATGATAATTTGGAATAAGGACCTCATTACATTAATGTTCAACACAATACAATATGTTCTAAAAAACTATCACAAGATGTTATAGAGAAAATGTCTCCCTTTTCCTAAACAAAACCCTTATATAAATGTATCCCATCTCAACATTCAAACTTTCAATATTAGTTGAGCATTCATCTAAGCAACATTAACTAGTTGAATAATTTAATATTAGTTGCAACTCCTTGCATTTATATATTGTATCATCCTCTAATTCCACTGTCAACTATTACTTTAGTTGTGCCTACGTCTAGTTAGTAAAATACGTTGGCTTATAATTTATCTTATCAAACTATCACATCACTCTTCTACCCTTTACATGTTGACTCAAAAATTTGGGGTGTTGATAAAAAAAATCTAGCAACTATCCCTTATAGGATTTTTATTGTTATTCACCATTACCATATTTTGATGTCCTATATTTGACCATAATTCCATTTAATGATTACCAAAAATTTGCACAACCTCACCCTCACTGTTGTCACAAATTGATTATTTTCAAAACTTCAAAATGAGGTACCCAATAATATTCTCATATATTGGGTGGCATTGGAAGATGTATGTATAGTTTCTTTCAACAACACATGTAATTCCCATAGCCACACAAATCATATAATTAGGATGAATAATTTTCATGTCAAAAGTTTAGAATTCCGTACTTCATATTGATATTGAGCACCAACATGATCATCATCTTCACTAAAAATATCATATGGGTAATGTGTTGATAATTTACAATCTTAGATTTCCAATGTCATGTAGTTTTCATGTTGTTGATGATTGGCATGTTGGAGAAGAGATAAATACAACAATGATGGAATTAGTTGGTTGTTCTAGGTGAACGATATGATCGTGATGTATAGAAATATTGTGTTTCCTTGGGTATCCACAATAAACATGGAAACCGGTAATAAATAATATATATATGATTTCACTTGAAGGGTTTTGATACTATTTTTGTACTTGTTATTGACAACTTGACAAATGATATAAATGTCATGAAATTTCAATTCACATATTTATAGAAAAGAAATATATAAACTCAAATATTCATGACTAAGTGGATTAATACTGATAAAGTCACTTAATCCATAATTTTTTTAATCTTATTTAAGTTTGATGTTCACCTTATATAAATTATGTGAATATGTATCATTACTTTTTATATTGCAAAAATTTTAGGAAACTTTTTCACTTAAATGGACTTGATCACTCTCAATATATAATAGATTCAAAGTTCAAACGGATTTATTGTGATATAATTATAATCAACAAAAATGGTTTGAATTTATTTCATGGAATTTATGTAGATTACATGTAAAATTCCCACAAATATATTAAAACCTTACAATTTTCAATGATATTTATATGAAACTTATCTTAGTTATACAAATATATTTCCTAACTACCAACATAAACTTATTTTTTTTCTAATATCATGAAAAAATCTTGTTTTCTTTCTAAAATTAAGGCATGCATTTTTAATAACCCTTTATATGGATAGAAAATAAAGGGTCATCCATATAAAATAAAGGGTCATGCCAATTGGATTTAGCTAGGATAGTGACAAGGATGAGTGGTTATTCTCCCTACTTGGATTGAAAACCCACTTTTCAAATGTTTTCTTTTCATGGGCCAATTGTTGATTAGGATTCATTGTGAGATAAATTTTGATTGGGATTAACAAGGTACCAACAATCTCATTCTCACTTACAATATGCAGAGTGAGATGAATAGACACATGTAAAAATGAAAAGAAAATCTCAAAGCATATGTTTGGGTCTTTGAAAAACATCATCACAAACTAGTCTATATGAAAAATTCAAATATGAAAGGAATTTAAGGTGCTCAAAGTACAAGTATGGGCATTTGAGAAACATCATCACAAATTAGTTTATATAAAACTTCAAGTTATTAATTTTATGTTTTTCAAGAGAAATTGTTTCTGGCATTCAACTCACTTCAGTTAAATTAACAAAATGAAAGTTTGTGATGTTGTAGTTTAGTGACAATTTAGATTTGTTATTATGGTGAAGAATTAGGTTGAAATAATGGTGGGCATGCTCTTCCATGGCAAATAGCTTGTCATTTATGACTATTGTTATATTTATCAACCATGTTGATTCATTCATCTTTCTTAATTAAAAATAAAAATATTAATTTACATATTGATTTATATCTTTATAATATTAATAAAAGATAAAATAGCCTCATTCATAATTATAATTCCATTCCACTTTATTGGGAAAAAATATAATCAGACCAAAGGTGTTCTTATGATGGGTTTGGTTGGGTAGATTTAACCAATAAGATCTATGTATTTTCGTCCTCCTCCAAACAAAAATTGACACATGGCACTCAAACCATCATGGAATTATCTGGGAAGTGTGTTGTCATTTAAAGTTTTCTAAATACCATCCTAATTGAAAAAATAAAAATTCTAATCTCTAAATTTTGAAATATTTTGATTTTTTATTGGGTTTTAAGTTAATTTATCATAAAATTAAGTTTTAATGGGTTTTGAAAATATATATGTGTGTGTGTGTGTGTGTTTAAAATAATTTTTTAATAAAATTTTTAATAGATATATCTATATATATATATATATATATATATATATATATATATATATATAATCAATTTATAATAAAATTTTAATAGTTATTATACAAAATTTTAATATATACTATTAATATCTAAGTATCTTTTACATGTGACACTGTAACTATCATGAAATTTTCTGGGATGGTTTAAAGTTTTCTAAATCCCATCCTATATGAAAAAGAAATATTTTAATCTCTAAACCTTGAAATATTTTGTCTTTTCATTGGTTTCTGAGTTAATTTATCATAAAATCAAGTTTTATTAGGTTTTGAAAAATACATCTATAAAAACATTAGAATAATATATATATATATATATATATATATATATATATATATATATATATATATATATATATATATATATATAAACTAAATTTATTTAAATGAATTTATAAAAAAAATGTAATATTTATTATACAAAATTTCAATATATATTATTAATATATATTTTTAATAACTAAGTATTTTTTATTTTTTTATTATGATTATATTATATTATGATATCATAGAAGAGGGAATAGAAATATTTAGCAATAGTGAAGAACGATCCAAAGATGTGATAGAGCTTCAACTAGAGTGTAAGGAAATATTTAATTCTTGTAGTGATCCAAAATCTTTTGCTTGAGATGTGTTAAAGAATTACATGTAAAAATTGCAGCTTAAACAAGAAACTTTAAAGGCATAAACATAAGAAAAGAGAAGCAATTAGAATCATGGAATAAGAAACAAAATTGATATCGGAGTTTTTCCAAGGGGGACTACGTCTCCAGACCCTGTTTGACTGGTGGGGAGGCCCTCTTTCATTAAGTGGCAGTAAAAATGAAAGTACAATAATTAAATGCAAAATTACAACCTTATACTTCCATAGCTGAAAGTGCCTGAAAATTGGAGACCTCAGATGAAGAAATGGACAACACCATTAGATTCGTGGAGCCGAGAGGTGTAGAATCCATATAAAATTTGTCTGATTCTGACAAAGTGAAAATCTAGCCCCTCTGGAAAATGGCTCAGATCATGGTTCCGCTCGCCTATATTGCTGGCTCATCGTTTCACATCTACTTGCAATAAAAATAATTGTCTCGAAGTTCGTGCATGCTCCCGCTTTGCCTTGGCATGGGCGCACTTGGTGAAAATGAGGTGTAAATAATAAAAATCGGGCATATTTTCCAAACAAGCCCGTTGGGCTAATAGTTGAGGGAAAAGTTAATTGGACCGAAGTCGAGGGTTCCAACCTTGCCGAACCTCTGCATTTGGATTTTTTTTAAAACCACGTATTTTTAAATGTTGGTTGGTGTGGGCACCTGGGAGGTGGGCTAGCCATTCCGGTTGAGCGGGTTCAAGCCCCGTCAACTATAGTGTTTTGTGTATATACATGGGAAATGGTGGTTGGGGTGGCGAGGTTGACCACCGACCACCCCACTGTTCAATACATATTTAATATGTGCGGTTGGCTATGCGTGGGGTGCGATGGGTGTCATGGCCTGCTGACCCATTCTTAATATTCATTGTTATATTATGCCATGCGGTCGAGTGGGGTGGCGGGGGTGGTGGTCCACCACCCCCTTTTTTTAGTTATTTTTGGTTAAAAAAAAAATAACAATGTAAAATTTCAAACGGGAACTCTAGCCAAAGAAACCCGAAAAAACATAAAAAATTGCCCAAAAATGAAAAGGGTGTATTCTAGAACGAGGTTTTTTTTTTTTTTTTTTCCCCAGTGTAAATTTGCAACATTTTTAAAATATGGCAGTAAAACCAATTTTCATGTGCCAAAAAAGTGGAAAAAACACACAATGGTTGGTGCTATAATGGTGTTAGAATACCATTTTTATTTTCTGGGTATAATTTCAACCTATTTTTAGTAATGGCGTTAAATATAAAATAATGACATTTTAAACACTTTAAAATTCTAATCATTTGTATACATGTCATTTAACATATAATACCATGACACTAACAATCCCTAAAATTCTAATTGTTTTGAACCATAATGTTAAAGATAAAATATATTTCACAATTTTTCGCCCATAGAATTAAAAATTATTAAGTTTTCAAAATATTTCAACCATGATATTATGAAAAAATTATATGCCTAAAATAACCGAATGAAACATAAATTATTTCTTCAAGTTATTATTGCATTGTCAATATTTAGACAAACGAATTCATCATAATTAAAACATATAATCTAAAAAACATAAAAATGACTCATAAATTAAAATATCATTTTCATTGCTATGTGCAAACATCATATATATCAATTGTCTTACACAATTATTCAAAATCACTGATATTTTATTGCACACCATTAAAATTCACATCTTTTGATGAATAAATTGATGCAGATGAAGATGTTCCATATTTTTCTCCTTCATCAACTAGTGCCCCATCTGAGTCAACATGCATGCCCACCACTTGAGGTTTCAAAATCCTTGTAGATCTAAAAATGGGTTAAACAGACTGCCATCTCAACTCTGTTTCTTATCGTAGCAACCTTTTAAAAATCTCTATCGTCCTGGAGCGAAGAGTTCCTTTCTTTGTAAAATTGAAGTCATAAACAATTATGTCAACTTCCTCCAATTTTAAGGGGTCTGTGTGGCAACGATTTATATTTGTATCATTTATTTTTCTCTTTCTACCAATTTTTTTATCAACTACCATATCTAGCTTGTACACACCATTTAATGGGTGTGTGTTTGTGGCATACCAATGTACTTCAACACTTGTAACATCCTCATTTTCTATAATCACCTTTATAACCTTGGCAACCCAGAATGGATAGCCATGTAGATCTTCATGTGCTAAGACTACGATCATGCAACCCTCCTTAATATCTTGTACTAAACCTCTGTAAAGGTTTTCCATGGCTTCACGTTGAGCACGAGATATTCTGGAACCAATATACATATATCTTTCCTCCACTTGTGTAGAATTAATAATACCATGTGATTGTTGTTGTTCAAGAATGTTTGTTTCCTCCTGTTCATTTGACACATTTTGTGGCCAAATAAATGGAAACTTCAAAAGCATATCTTCATTTTCTGGTCTTGAAAGGATGTCACTCTGATCATTGAAAAAGGACTCCCACCAAACTGAATCAACACCATCAAAGTGCTCATATGTATATCTAATGGTTTTTTAATTTCTTCCAGGCATTTAGAATAATATATATATCTCTTTTTCTTTCGTGCATTATGAACTTCGCCAACTAATTGTAATAACAATATATTTGATGCAAATATTGGATGATCTAGAATGAAATTCAAAAATTCCAAACCTGATGATGGCACCCGTTCTGCAGTTGTTGAATACTTCTTGCCCCATATAAGTGTTTTCCCATTAATTTGTTTGATACGAAATTGATGTTGGAAGCTAATGTCATTAAGTTGTTCAATGCATTTCTCTTGACCATGCGATCCGAGAATAAACCTCCGCATGTCAACAATTTCTTCTAACACATGAAAAATAGGCTCTGGCATATATGATTTCTTAATACATTCAAGTAATGATGGCAAGCTCTCAACATTCTTCCGCCTCAATGTTACTAAAAAACGACTGAACATCTGATCAATATGGTCGTGAGTGTGCCCAACAAGAAGGAAGCCGACCTTTACCTTATGAAAATTCTCAATTCAACAAGCATGTTTAGATATCCAAAAACAATTTGATTTTTGTTTTCATTACAAGTGTTGTCTAATTGTAGATACAAAATTTCAGGAAGATTACCACTCCAATGAGAAAGCACATCATGAATTATGGTTATTGTCATATTTACATCATTATGAATATTTGGAGCTATGAAGTAAACTCTTGGCGACATTTTCCCATTGAAGACCATACAACCGACCAAATGAAACTGGATAAAATTTTCCTCTTGCAAAGTTTTTGGTGTGCGAAAAAAATGTGGTAGAAGTGTTTTCTTCTAGTCCATACCATCAATTATCAATCCCAAATATTTATTTGGATTATCATAACACTTCTTTCGATGCATGTACAGCTTTTTCCTTTCACTTGTTTGTTGTTCACGATGCTCTTGAAGGGATTTAACAATGGAATCTACACACAACATAAAACAAACGTATTAATAAATGCATTTTCATAGTTGATCACTATACAATTTAAAAATATAATGTTATGAATGCTTACCTCTTTCTGCTCCTTGAAGTTTATCCCTTTTTTATTTTAGAGAAGCACATGTACTGAAAACCCCCATCCTTGTCGTCTTGGGGATACGAACATTGTTCAATTCTCTCCTCCATATCTGCACTAAATATTGATATGTAATAAAACGACCATTTCCTTCAACACCTTCTACATATTCCTTGTATAAGTTGTAGATTTTTCGTCTTGAGAAATTATCTAGAATATGTATTGTATCTCTATTTGGCATACACTCTCCATGTTTTGAAAATAAGTCTTTCAGCCATGACATTGCAGTGTTTTCTAGTGGCCTAAACTCTCGTTTATGACGAAATTCTAAATAATATGTAGGATACTTTTCCAAATTATCTTGGATTCTTGATAGAGGAAAATTTCCAATTGAATGAATCATTTTGAAAGCCTTTTTATAGAGCAATAAAGACCCAATATGATAATCATAACCTGCCAGTGTAGATTGCATGCACCCCACTAAATATGAATTATGCATGCTTTTATTCATTGACAAATAGTTATTCATTTTCTCTAAAGAAAATTTGAAATCCATATGTTTCAAGCAATCCTTTTTACAACAGTCACTTGAAATGAGTTCACTGATAGAACTTCTTCTCATGAGATATACTACTCTACCCCTTGTATAACTAGAACATTTTGGATTGATACGAAAAGGTCTACTCATACTTCTAGAAACAATATTTTCTGGCAACATCTCTATCATTTCATCATTCTCTGAACAAGAATTTCCATGATCATTAGGAGGAATACTATTCTTACTATGACCATTTGCAATATAGTTAGGAAATTCACCACCATCATTGTTTGAAAAATATTCATTACCATCTTCGGCGGCATGAAAATTTTCAATACCATCATCTGTGGTTTTGAAATACTGAATTGGAGGATATTATTCACCATATTTATCTTTCCCTTCATCACTGCTGCTCTCAATGTTCATAGGATTAGGACTATGTGGAAATTGTGACTCCTGATTTATTAGAAAATTTTCATCCCGGCCTTTGTCACTGTTGCTCCCATAGTCCATATGATTAGGATTAGTGGAAATTGAGACTCTCGATTTATTGGATTTTCTTCATCCTTCTGTTCATCACTGTTGCTCTCAAAGTCCATAGGGTTAGGAATAATTGTAAAATGCGACACTTTATTTATTGAAATTTTATCATCCTGCCATTCATCACCATTGCTCTCATAATCCTTAGGATTAGGAGTAAGTGGAAAATATGACTCTCTATCCACTGAAAATTTTTCATCCTGCAATTCATCACTATTTCTCTCATAATATTTAGGATTATGTCTAAGTGGAAACTATGACTCTCTATCCACTGAAAATTTGTCATCCGACCCTTCATCACTATTGCTTTCATAATCCTTAGGTTTAGGACTAAGTGGCAATTGTGGCTCTCTATCCACTGAAAATGTGTCATCCTGCCAATCATCGCTATTTCTCTCAAAGTCCTTAGGATTAGGAGTAAGTGGAAAATGTGAGTTTCTAGTTTTTGGAAATTCTACATCTTGCCACTTGTCATTGTGGCTCTCATAGTCCATAGGATTAGGAATAAGTTGACATCTAGATTATCTATTCATTTGAAAAGCTTCACCAATAATTTTGTCACTACTTCTCTTGTTATATTCATCAATATGAATAGAGTTGTTATGTAAAGAAGATTTTGATGCTTCATAAAATGAAACTTCACTATTAGAGGAATCCATAACACTCAAACAAGAAATGGTGAATGATGCAAATGATCTCTCACAATGATAATATATAGCTGAGACAATGAGAAATTTCCTCCAAAAATTCCTTCCAAATTTTTTTGCTGAAATGTTTTATTTAAGTATCTCCCTCCAATTTTTTTTTAAACAATTTATTTGAAAATTAATTATTAAAATATTCACATAATATGTACCTTAATTTTGAATTAAATTCCGCAGACATTTTTCCCTTAATAATTGTATTCAAACTAAAATAATTTTAATTAAATTATATAATTTTGAATACATTATAAATTTTATTTTTATAATATTCATCAATTTTTTTTATCCCACATTCACCCCGTCATAAACAATTCCGATATTTTCTCTTTATAAGAAAATTCAATTTCACTATTCCACACGTGACGACAATATTTATCGAGGTTTGTTTAAAAGATTGGAACAATTTTCTAGTGGAGCAACATTGTCAATGAGAGATTCTCGCTTTTGAAAGGTTAGTTTTGTTTCTATTATTCCGAAATTACTAAGCTATTAAAATTAATGAAAGTCAAGTTATTTATTTATGTTAAAAATTTACCAGCTTTTTCCATTAATTATTTTAGGAAGAAAACGATTTTTTATTTTTTTGTATCTAAAAATTAATTAAAAATTAATATTCCCATTATCAGTGGGCCCGCTCGGGGTAGCACATGGATGATCTGGCCCAAGTGGGTGCACCCACTTGGGCAAGTGCATTGTGATGTGGGTGGACGCACCCACGGGGCGACGCACACCTGAGCCTGAGGGCACCCAAGGGCTCGGGCAGACACCATCCTGTGGGCATGTCTGCCCATAGCATGATGCCCATGGCGCCCTTGCTGTGGGCGGACGCTCCCATGGGGTGAAGTCCACTCGAGCCAAGGCAGGGGGGTCGTCTCCCTGGGCTCGGGCGGACGTCGCCACATGGGCGCTGTGCTGCGGGCAGATGCACCCACGCCACCCTTTGACTCGAGTGGATTCCACCCCATGGGAACATCCACCCGAGCTCGAGGGTGCCCAAGGCAGGGAGGCTGATTCTAAGAATCGACCCTTTAAGCATATTAAAAAAAAAAAATTTAGTGGGGTTGGGGAGATAATATAAAAAAATTACATTTTTTTTAAACAACTTGTTTTAAATTATATATATATATATATATATATATATATATATATATATATATATATATATAAGGGGGGTTGGGTAGATGACATGTAAAAAAAAATTGTTTGAGAGTTTATGTTGATGAAAAGATGTATAAAAATATCAATTTTTTTTAAACAAGTTTTTTATTTTGTTTACATAAGAAATTTGCTTTTGTGATTTAGTAATTTATGTTTATATATATATATATATATATATATATATATATATATAGAGAGAGAGAGAGAGAGAGAGAGAGAGAGAGAGAAAATGGCATCAAGGAAGGCTTTTGTCAATATTTTTGGACCCAAGTCAACATTTTCATCATATAAAGCTATAGGTGGGCCTTCAAAAACATTGCTGGACGAACTGCACCTCAGTTAATTATTGAAAATGTGGGAGATGTATCCACAAAAGAAATAAGTTGGTTTCATAATGTAAGAAATCAACATAGGTGAATCGTTCAAAATATACATGGTTTCTAAAAGATGTAGAAGACGAATCTCTGAAATTATATCTATATTCTAGTAAGAATTTTGATGTTGAAAGTTGTGATCTGGTGGGAAAAGTATTAGACCTATATATTCTTCCAAATACTAAAAGTGTTTATGTACTATCAAAACCGCCGAATTCAGATGATAAACATAGATATCATTTTACATTGTCGATGTATAACAAGAGGGAAGATTCTTCAAAGATATGCAAACAAATTGTGCAAAATATTGCACAGAAGATTGTAAGTATTTTTACTTACACTTATCTATTTTGTGTTATTCAAATTGTATCATTGTATTTTTAATAACTTAGTTAATGTTGACATATTATATTTTGTTTTATAGGATTTTGCTAAGGCCATTTCAATTATGTTGGGGGGAATCTATTATATAGAGCGAGATATTATGAATTTGGTCTCCATTTTCCATGAACATGAAGTAGAAGATATGGGAAAGAAGAAAAAAAATACTTCATGATGCTACAATATTTTATCAAAGGGATCAATCTAGTAAAGGTAGACATGTTACTTTTAAAAATGAGGAAGTTGAAGTTGAAGCTGAAGAATGAAAAAGTTGAAGTTGAAGCTGAAGAGAAGAATGTCTCCCTTACAGTTGATGATGAGGAGATTTTTTTGGTTCAAGAAAATATCATAAGAAATAAGGGGAAGAAACAAAAAATTGTTCATTCTAAAAAAAATCATGGACAACAGTGAAGGGCCTAGTGAAAACTCCAAAGCAAGCGTGGAAATCATTACGCCAGGAGTTGATTTAGAGAATGGCGTGAAAACAAAACAAAATTTCATTCGACATCAATTGAAGAAGACAAATTTAATTGAAGGTGGTCGGTCATTCCAACTTAATGTCATTCAAGTCTACAAGCCAGATGAAGGACAACTCAAATATCAAATTAGAAAGCCACACCACTTGCATGTTCACAATTTGAAAACATTGATGAGGTACAACCCTTTTGCACATATGGTTGATTATGTTTTTCTTGTTGATCCAAGTCAGGTTCCTAACAAAGAATCATTTGACAAGTCAAAATGTTTTGAATACAAATATTATGTACTTGGGGACAACCATTCTATAGAAGCTCAAAGGAAATTAATGGAGGAATATTTAGATAACCCGCGTTTTGAAACAATGAAATGTATCATTTATGATGGTTTAACAGATACACAAGCAAAGTTATTGGCATGGGATCATAATTAAGATAATTAGTAAAGGATGTCTGTGAATTTCATCCAAATGGTCAGATTTATTCATAGTGAATTTGAAGAAAAATGTGGTTGTGATAAGCTAAAGGTTGATCATGCATTCCAGAAGGAATGTTGTATGGAAATCGATTATCAAAAGAAAAAATAAGTGCAAAAGGGGGCATAGTAAATTATGAAATATTCAGAGGTATGGATAACATTTTCCAGTTGGCATTTAGAACTAGAGAGATATGGGAATTGATTGATCAAATTTTTGAGTTGTGGGAGACGTTGGCATCAAAAGTCAGAAGGTAAAAAGGTCTAAACCATTGATATGTACCAACAGTAAATCAAGTCCTAAAATGAAGCTCCTTCCAGAAGATATGACTATCACACCTTGGAGATAAATGCAAGGAGTGAAGGATGAAAATCTTGTCAAAATAATATTATCTCATGTAAAGTCAGGAGAATTATCAATGGATGAAATGTCTGAGGAATTTCTAAAGTAATTTTGTTATTTTTACTTTTTTTTTCATTATAAATCTTTGTTAAATGTAATATATTATTGTTGGTATTATTTTTTATACATAACACTATATTAACATTGTTTAATTCATTTATTTAGTCACAAGGTTTATATGAGAATACATGAACAAATGATTAAATTGTTGAATGAAGATAGTTGGGATGATGTTCTACGCAACTACCCAGATTCAAGTTCTACATCAGTGCTAAAATATTTTTATCTTCCATTTAAAAAGGTATGTTCATTCATACATTCATTTCTATTCATATGTATAATATTTTTAATTTATAACTTATACATTTTTTATTTTATTTTATTAAAGATGAAGAAGGATGCAAATGGAGCACCGGATAGTTTCAGAAGCTTTATTGAAAAAATAAAAATGAAAAGGATAAGAAAACAACGTCTTAGTGATGTTGAAATTGATCCCTATCTTAATCATTTCATTTGGAATGGGATCCACACAATCCAATATCAAATAATATTAGGTGATTGTGAAGACATTTCAAACCTCATACGTAGAAGGGATTATTCCCTAGTTATTGCAGATATTCCTCATGGTTTCAATATCCCAAACATTGATATAATAGTGACCCTTTTACTTATCAAGCATTTAGTAAAGTGGTTGTAGGATTTCTAGAAGTCACAACATCACCACTTTGGAGATTTGTGACATTTCATTCAGGCACACAATTGGGGTTGTTATTATTAAGCTTCAAAGGAAAAGAAAAGTCAAGGATGCAACTTCCATGGTAAGACATTGAAATTGCATATTTGATTAATGTTAAAAAATCATGTATGTACAAGTTAATTGAACTTTTACTATTTCATGTTATAGGAAAAATCAAAATCTTATTTGTGGCGGAAATCAACCAATTATATGTGACTGTGAGTTCATTCATGTTGAAAGTTGGACAAAGGATGATAGCTACAAGACTATTTTTTTCAATCAAGTAGATGGAAAGAATCAGCCAAGTACTGGTTCATGATGTTGTTGTTAGAAAAATAACATATGAAGATAAATAATAAAAAAGAGAGATAGTTAACATATATAAAAAACCACAGTCATTGATTAAATATATTTTAGATTTATGCTCAAATGAAGGAGATTGGGTTTTGGATTTATTTTCAGGCTCAAATAAGTTTTATTATATAAGAATGAATTTCACTGTTATCTTTTTTAAATTTTTTGTGTTTATACTAAATTACTAAATTTTTTATTTTGTACTTGATGATTAGGTACAATGATAGCATGTTTCTTACAAAAAGGTATAAATTGCATTTCCATTGAAAGACCCAGTACAATGAAAATTTATTCATCAGAGAATCAATGCTCTTCAATTTATTCCAGATGAAATACAAGAAGTTGGTTTGATAAAAGGGGATTTTAATGAATCTCATGTGGAAAAAAATCAAAATAACCTCAACCACCATTAGATGGAATGATTGGAAAGGCATACTTTGGGACGTTCGCATACATCAAAGATTCATCAAAAGAGGAAAATGATGAAACTGAAGCCAATGATGAAAATATTGTGCAAGAGAACAATAATGATACTCTTGAAGATGAAGAGTTTGGGTTACATGATATTATTGATTAAAGGTTAAGTTAAGCTTCCAAATAAAGCTCATTCTTTGTAACTATTCATAGGTTATACTTGTAATTTTTCGACTTTGACATTTTATGATAAGTATTAAATATTCAATTGTTGTTATTATATGTTTAATATTTGTATAATGTGATTTTCACTTCATTTTTATGTGAACCATTTAAGTTTTGAAAAAAACTGTAATTATTATTAACTCTTCACATAAAATGTACAAAAATTACTAATTTTTATACTTTTTTTGTTACTTTTTTCCTATAAAAATGGTTTATTTGACATATCAGTTTTAGTAAAAAGGACACAAAATGTTTATATTTTCAGCTATTTCTATATTCAAAATGTGTTTTTTTATGTAATTTGTTAAAAATTATTTCTTTTTTAGTGGCAAGTATTTCATGTGTAATGAAATATTATTTAACAATATATAATTAGATAGAAGATTAACACTTTAACATTTTTTACCTTTTCTTTTTTTTTGACAATGTGAAAATTTAAATATCTCACTACAAAAAAAAAACAAGAAAACAAATACTTGAAAAACACTTAAGCAAAATATGTAATTGAAAATAATTATTAGCATTTAATAGATTAGAAAAAATTAAGTAAAAAGTAAGTCTTCTAAAAATAGGGGATAATGCTCGAATCAACACTTTTCAAAATCAACATAAAAACACTAACATTTTAAAAATAATGTCTATACTCCGTACATAAGAAAATTTAATGTGTAAAAAGCATGCTAAAAAAAGTAAGAGTATTCTGAATCGACACTTTTCAAAATCAGACCTTTTTTTTCTACCTAAAAAAAGCGGGTACTCGTTTCCGTTCCTATTTCAAAGTTTACATTGTTAGTGGGTCAAGTGGTTACATCTGGCTCAATGGTGGTGTGTGTAACACTTCCTTCAATAATGCAGCAAAAATGACCCCATTTATGGCACTTTATGGATATCATCCACCATCCATCACATCATCTTTAAGAGAAAATTCTAAGGTTCAAGCAGTGGAAGATCGCATCGAACATCAACAAAAATTTCTCCAACTCTTAAATTATAACCTAAATTTGGCACAAAATCGAATGAAATGACATGCATATCAACATTGTAGTGAGAGAAGTTTTGGTGTAGGCGACTGGGTATTTTTACGGTTACAGCCATACACAAAAATGTCCCTCAAGAAAGCTAAGAAGGATAATAAATTATCACCAAAGTACTGTCTAGTCAACTTAGTGTTCATAAATTGATGTCATAAATTGTCAAAAAGGGCTAGTAAACTGTTGAAGTGAAGTGCACTATATGTGCCTAGGTATCTTCTTCCTACTTCATTGTGTTTAGTGTTTTTCTAGTGTTTTTGGTTTTGTATTTTTGTGTTAAGAGGAAAAGAACTAAATTGTTGGCAAAGAGAAGTTACTGATCACACTAAAACAGAACAAAATCTACTCTAAACTGTGTATGACACCTAAGAACAGAAAATGATAATTCACAAATTGCAAAGCTTGACAAGGAAAGTAACTCATAACATTAACTCAGTCCAATTCATTTCATTAGAGGTATGTTGGAACAACTTAAGAAAAGGTTAAGTTTGATGTAATGAGGTTCTCTTTAATAAACAACAACTTACAATATCACAGAGAAAATCTTATCCATGGTTAGAAATTTGTTGAAATACTTTGAGAAAAGATTATCTGCAATTTATTAAGGAATCTTGTACTAACATAACTTATGATAGTAGAATTAATCGACTCTGCAACTCAAAATGTTACTATTAAGCCTCATTCAAGGGTTAGAGATCTCTTGGAATGGCTTTGGAAAAAGGTTGTTTGTAAAATTATGAGAAATTGCAGAACAGTCAAGAATTCAAAATGGTATAACTAATTCTTGTCCATATGATAATGTTGTGTTAGAAGAGATTAAGAACAAGAGCAGTTTGTAAAATAATGAGGGCCTTTAATTCTAATTTAACAGGACTAGAATACAATTAACTAATAAAACTTGAAATACAATGAACAAAACTGAACTAAAATGCAATTAACCTCCGAAGTACTACAGCTCTATCTCATTCACGTGTTAGTGATATATTGGAACAATTCATGAGAATAGGATTGACTGTAATATTCGATGTAAGTAAACATAAAAACATGATGCTCAGAAACCTGCCTAGATTAATAATAAACAGAGTTAAAAATCACTTATCTAAAAATATGCACAAAGCCTTTCGGACAGTAGGGGCCCTCTACCATCAAATTGGCACACGAATCCTTAACTCCTCAAAATTGCTTCAGATCATGCATCAAAGTTGTACTTCTTTCATTAAAGGAAAATGCTTCAGAAATAGAGTATCACAGTCTTGGAAAACTAACAACAAAACATCAACTAGATAACTATCTCTCGGTTCACCGAGTTATTTTTATAAGCAAAAGACATAACTGTCATTGAGAAGAAATAGGGATAGGTGTCTTTTTCAATCAAAATCGAATTAGAACTCCTGTTGAGGCCTCGTACTTTTCTGAAGACATTTGCAGAGTCCTTGTCCTGGTAGAAGTCTACTTCTTAGTTTTGGTTTCCTCCATGTGCATAACCACTTGCAGATTTTTTCTCAGACTTCGTAGAGGGCAAGGAATGATGTAGGTGAGTTTTGGAATTCAACCATATGCGTTTTTCCTTTAAGTGACACCTGTAACTTGTGTGAACATAAAGATAGCTGCGGAATATGCGACTAGCTACAGAATGGCTGCATTCTATAGCTAAGTCTAGTAAAAAATCACTACAACAACAAAACCATAAAAGTATAGCAAGTCAGTCATTGTATGCATTCTTAAAGTAACTTTAATCATTCGTATTGATCTTTTAAGCCTATAATTGATAAAGGAAAAAGGAAATGAAGTGAAATTTGGTGAAAGAAAAGGACATCTTTGGGGCTCAACAAGTACTATGGTCCTTACAAGGTGTTGCAAAAGATTGGTACTATGGCATATTAATTGCAGCTTCCTGCTTCTTCTCAAGTGCATCCAGTTTTCCATGTTTCATGCTTAAAGAAGGTTATAGGTGAAAAACTTCCAGTTCAAACAATATTTCCAAAAATTGATGAGGAAGGAAAATTCATATTGGAACCTGAAGCAGACACAGAAACAAGAACTCGACAACTACGAAATCGATCAATTTCAGATTATCTCATCAAGTGGAATAACTTACCCATTGAAGATTTTACATGGGAGGATGAGAATTTTATACAAAACCATCTAGAGCTACTCAAGCATTGAGGAAAACACGTTTTTGAATGAGAGGGGCATGTTAGGTCCCTATATTAATAGTGTAGTCCCTTGTTATTGTTATTGTAGCCCCCTTATTTTTATTGTTGTAATCCTGTAACCCCCATACTGCTATCATTGTGCCCTTAAATTATTATTGTTAGGTCGGCTAGGATTATATTGTGACCCCATGGACTCCTATATATAGAAATGAGGTTGTTTCATTTGTATCATTTAAGAATTGTTCATTTATATAATTTAAAGGAGGTTGTCCCCTCGAAGTGGCTTATTTCTGAGGTGTTGATCTCTCTTTTGTTTTAATTTTGGAGCTGGTTTCATAACAAAATCTCATATTCAAAAGTTTGTGGCAGAATGTTTGGTTTTCCAACAAAATAAAGTTGATACAATTAAGACCTTGGGTCTGCTGCAACCTTTATCCATTCCAAGTCAATGTTGGGGGGAGGTTTCAATGGATTTTATCACAAGTTTACCCAAGCCTGAAGGAAATACTGCCATCATGGTGGTAGTTGATATACTTACCAAGTATGCACACTTTTGTGCATTATCTCATCCGTTTAAAGCCAGTACAGTTTCTACTGCATTTATGGAAACAATTCTAAAGCTACATGGAAACCCAAAGATTATTGTAAGTGACAGAGATCCCATTTTCACTGGAAATTTTAGGAAATAATTATTTTCTTATCTGGGTACTCAACTAACTCATAGATCATCTTATCATCCTTAATATGATGGGAAAACTGAGATAGTGAACAAATTTTTGGAAGGATATATTCGTTGCTTTGTTTCTAATAAAAAAACACAATCGACAAGTGGTTACCTTTGGTTGAATGGTGGTATAACACCTCCTTCTACACTGCAGCAAAAATGACCCCATTTATGGCACTTTATGGATATCATCCACCATCCATCACGTCATCTTTAAGAGAAAATTCTAAGGTTGAAGCAATGGAAGATCACATCGAGCATCAACAACAAGGTCTCCAACTCTTAAAGGATAACCTAACTTTGGCGCAAAATCCAATGAAACAACAAGTAGATCAACATCACATTGAATTTTTTTTTGATATAGGCGACTGGGTATTTTTATTTCTACAACCATACAAACAAATGTCCCTAAAGCAAGCTAATAAGGATACTATATTATCGCCAAAGTATTATTGTCCTTACAAGGTTATGCAAAATATTGGTACTATGGCATACAAATTGGAGCTTCTGGAATCTTTCCAAGTGCATCCAGTTTTCCATGTTTCATGCTTAAAGAAGGTTATAGGTGACAAACTCCTAGTTTAAAAAATATATCTAGAACTTGACGAGGAAGGAAAATTAATATTGGAATATGATGTAGTCATGGAAACAAGAACTCAAGAGTTACGCAATAGATCAATTTCAGAGTTTCTCATTAAGTGGAAGAACTTACCCGCTAAATATTCCACATGGGAGGATGAAAATTTTATACAAAAGAATCCAGAACTACTCAAGCATTGAGGACAACACATTTTTGAAGGAGAGGGGTATGTTAGGTACCTATAATACTAGTGTATCCCCTTATTTTTATTATTAGTCTAGCCCCCTTATTGTTATTGTTGTGCCCATGTAGTCCCCATAGTGTTATTATTTTTCCCCCATAGAAGCCTTCTATTGTTATTGTTGTGCCCCTACATTATTATTGTTATGTAGGCTCTGATTATATTGGTACCCCTTAGACTCTTATATATAAAAAGTATGTTTTTGTCATTATAATAATTCAAGAATTGTTCATTTATGTAATGTAAAGGAATTTCCCCCCTTGAAAAGGTTGATTTATAAGTTTTTGATCTATATTTTCTTCTATTTTGTGAGTTGGTTTTATAACACAGTTAGATATGGCATATTCTTGAATACACATGATAGGAGAGGCAATGGACATGTGTTATATTCTAGTTCTAGTTTAGATAGGTATCATGCTGATCATTAACATCATCCTTACAAGAGGACTGACAGGGAATATTTGTTGTATGAGTTCAAGAAAGCCAAGCCACCTACATTTTATGGAGAGTTTAAGAAATCAAAAAATGCAGAGGCATGGTTGCTTGGGTTGAATAATTTATTTGAACTACGTGACTATACAGATAACATGAAAGCTAGGATATCTATTTTCAATTTGAAAGGGAAAGTAGACATTTGGTTGGAAGATGTGAAGCGTGTTAGAGACATCAAGATAGAGGATTTGAGTTTGCATGAATTCAAGAGAATCGTCAGGAAGAATTACTTGTTGGAGAGGTAATATGAAAATAAATTCAAGGAGTTATATGAGCTAGAGATGGGATCGATGACAATGAGGAGAACATAAGCAAGTTCCTAGAGTTATTGATCTAACAACTCCGGGTTAAAATTTCATGTAATAAAGTTAATAAAGACAAAATAAGACCAATGTCACGGGACACATATTCCAAGATGAATGTTGGGAAAAACATCCTAGTGGGAATCACTTGTTGTTTATTGTGGCTAAGGGAAATTAGAAAAGGCAATGACAATGGCTTTAAAAAGGAAAAAAGGTATTTTTGGAATCTATTTATGAAAATAAAGGAAATTAGGAGAAAAGTAATGTGAAAGGTTACAGGTTGCATGTGAGGATGAAATTGAAGGAAAATAGAGGAAAAATGAAGAAATTAGATATATCTATAATAAAAATACATCAGAGCATCAGTTCAAGGCCTTTTGTCAGTTAATTTTTGGAATTGATTTTCAGAGAGGAGAAGGGCATCCAGAGGAGAAATCAAGCAAGGAAAACAAAGGAAGGGCAAAGAAAGAGAAGGAAGAACAAAGAAATCAAGGATCAAGCAAGGAAAGGTTGGATCAAGCAGCTTCAGTGGGAATACTTGCAGGTAATAAGTTGCATGTATGATTTCCTAGTTTTTCTTGCATGCATGGTTTGTGCTTTTGGATATTTGGTGTTTTTGTTTTCATTGGAATGGGTTTTGTTGGGTTTTGGTAGTGGATTTTAGCCTTTTCTTTCCATTTCCGGATAGCCATGGTGTGACAGGATTCATTCTTGTTTGAGATTTATAGCGTAGTAAGGTTTCAGATCCGAGTGAGATGGTCTCAGGAAAATCCCAAGGGTTAGGTTTGGAGATGTTTTTCTCCATGAAGCCCTAAAGAAGTGGGTGGAGACAAAAAATTCCTCAAGGGATGGTGAAGGGATTCTGAGGCATCTAAGCTTAGTTTGGTTTTGTAATCTCAGAACTAGTTTAGGTGAGATCACGGTATGGTGAGGGTGGAAGTGGTTTAACCTATGGATCCCCTTGGTTATTTATGGATTGGCTTATCCCATGAGATCCCACATTCATGCTTTTAATATGGTACAAGGGTGATTGGTTAAAAGAAAGATTTGGTTAAGCTCAATATATGGTCTAGTGGTACGTGGATGTCCCTGACTTGGTTTCCTTTTGCATATGGTTAATAAGAGCTAAGTGTCTCTTGTCATGGATGAATAGTTATACTTGTTATTATGTGGCTTTAATGGTTGTTCTATCATTTTTAATTATTTGGTTATATGTTGGTTATAAGCATGGTTTTATGACAAATATTATTCATGGGTCTCATCATGTTTTGATTAGTAAATGAATGAATAATAATACATGAACTAATTGGTGTTATGAAAACTATTGTGAGAGGAAATAGTCCTTATTTTTAACCTCATATAAGTTTCATATTATTATGCTCATATATGCATTCATGACCAGTAGGTTGCATGTTCTTCATGTGTTTAACGGAATGCTAGTCTTGGTTGGGAAAGGTCTGCTTAAGTCTTGGTTCAAGTTTTGGTTTGGAATCTTTTTTTCTATCTTATTCATAATTTCTGGAAGTATCATTGAGTTCTGGTTAGAGGTATTAGTTATAGCCCTGAAAAAGTGGCTAAGAATTTAGGTTCGCAAGCATAGAACTGACTAGAAAAGTCCATAGTCAATGGGAATCAAGCTTATGAGTGCAACTAGAGTGCTACAGTCTCATGGAGGCCTTGGAAAGGGAGCGAATGAGGATCTAGATTAGTAAAAAGGAAATTTAACTAAGTGGTTGGACACCAGGATGGGTTGGGTATCCCCTGAAGGTCTTGTAGCACCTGAGGGAGAACAATAAAGTCTTAAGTTGTCGATGCTATTTCCTTAAAGTCATATAGGAGGTTGAGTCTTATTATAGTGACCCCTAGATCATGTTTGCCCAGGGAAACTGATGAAAGTGGGTAACTATGGGAGGAGGTGGTTACAGGGTGGTGTTAGAGCAGGTTGCACTCTCTTTGGTTGAATTTTGATGATGTCAAGGTTATGGTTGACATGCATGGGGTCATGGTATACAATCGGTATGGTAATGCATGATGTTGTTATACTAATGTGATTATGATTATATATGTATCATGCTAATGTGGATTGATTTTTCAAATGAGATGAGCCTCCTCTAAATTTTAATAAGGTATGGCTTTGATTTTAG
This sequence comes from Pinus albicaulis, assembly GCA_034641835.2. Classification (NCBI taxonomy): domain Eukaryota; kingdom Viridiplantae; phylum Streptophyta; class Pinopsida; order Pinales; family Pinaceae; genus Pinus; species Pinus albicaulis. The sequence goes on from CM076574.1 coordinate 223,271,244, forward strand.
TATCTATTTGATTTATTTGACATGGCTTACTCGTAGGAAGAATAAAATTAAATATGAAAAGAAAAATGGTAGACTACAATTCACGTGACTCTCCCTACAAATTTGTTCGGCAACAAGGAGGTGAATATTCTCCCGGTATAGTAGATACGTAGAGGAGTTTGACGGTAGAAATCATAAATTTCAAAGCAGACAATGACAGGTTGGTTAAGGCTCAGGAAATAATTGCAAGGGCTCAGGAAAAATAGGTAGAATTCAATGAAGATATTCATTATATCTTTTTGGAATTGCAGAGATAGGGATAGTTGAGGATCATTCAAGAGTAGGGAGATAAAATTAATGGAGCCTATTGTAGTGGGTCCTGGTCAAAATATAGGTTTGATAGAGGGGAAACAGTCATACGTGGAAAATCATTAGATACATTTGAAATGAGGAGTGGTATTTATAGGAATCATTCTAGTTCCTCATCCATAAGACATTATCTTCATCATCACCATCATCAACCTTATAGAAGGAGTGAGTATTTTCCAGAGGAGTTCAAGAAATTTAATCCTCCTACATTCAATGAAGAGATGAAGAGGTCAAAAGATGTAGAGGCATGGCTTCTTAGAATGAATAAATTGTTTAGATTGCATAACTATTCAGATAACATGAAAGCCAAGATAAGCACCTTTAGTCTCAAAGGGAAAGAAGACATCTAGTGGGAAGATGTGAATAATTTCAAGGGAATTCAAGAAGAAGAGGTTGTTTATGATGAGTTCGAGAGACTCTTTGAGAAGAATTAATTATCTGAGAGATATTATGATGATAAAATTAAGGATTTTTATGAGTTGCAGATGGGTTATATGACATATGATGAGTATACTTGCAGATTCCTAAAGTTGTTGAGGTATGTACGTTACCTAAAGGATGAGAAGGCTACGATTCAAATATTCATTAGTGGGTTTCGAACAACATAGAGAGACCGGATTGAGTTTGATTAGTATAGATCGTTGGAGGATGCCATATAGAAGTTGAAGCATTATTATGAGAAATCAAAGAGAAAGGATGAGTCTAAGTGTGATTTGAAGGTAAATGCAAAATTTAAAGGGAATTGGACACTGAAGCAGGGAAGACCTCAATATGCAGGTGAGAAAGAAAATGTTTCTCTTTACAAGACTTTTAGTGTAGTTGAGAAGGGACATGGGTCATGACATGGAGATAAGAAGAATAGAGATGATGGTAGGGGATCTGATTAGTGTTGGATATGTGGAAAATATCATCGCAAGAAAGATTTTCCATTGTACCAAGGTGACATGCCTCATATCTACAGTGCTCAAGAGGCGCAGACATTTGGGGATGTGGGTCATAACATTCCTCAAATTTATGCAGTTGTGTACAATAAGCAGGAAGATCATCAGGAATTAATTATTGAGATGGAAGTAAGATTTATGGTCGAATTTTTTCTATTTTTATTGATTGTGGATATAATTATAGCTATGTTAATTCTGACCTAGTGGAGAAGTGTGGCTTGAGAAAATAAGTGCATGCAGATTCTTGGTTGGTTCAATTAGCTATAGGTACTAAGAAGAGAGTTCATCATTGGGTAAGATCTTGTGCATTTGAGCTAAATGGTTGATTTGAATGGAAGGTGGAATCTACCCACAATATTAATCCATGCATGTTATTTATCCACCCATGGTATTGTAAGTGGCATCCACCCATTGTATTCATTCACCCATGGTATTGTAAGTGGCATGCACCCATGGTATTCATCTTCCCATGGTATTTATCCACCCATAGATTTTACCCATGGTATTGTAAGTGATATCCACCCATGGTATTATTTCAGGCATGGTATTTACTCACCCATGGAATTTACCTGTGGTATTGTAACTAAGAAATGCTATAAGTAATAAGTCACATTTTGTAAAAGGACAAATTGTCCACCACAATGTAGCTTTTACATTTTTTCTCTATTCTAACAAAAAAATATCTTTGTGGTTTTGTTTACTTTTTTTTCTCCTCTTTTCTTATAGAATTTCAATTTTTTAATCTTGGAGACTCCCCCCAAGATTTGGATCAGTGATATCAGATTCAAGTTACGACTCCATGGGAATAAGGGTTTCAAGCATATTTTAGTTTCAATTTTTTGCAGCAATCATCAAAAAACTTCATGTAAGTGCCACAACATCAAAAATATAATATTATAAAGTTAAAAAAATATCATTTTAAATTAGTTTTTATTAGATAAAATTTGTTTTTTAGGGAATTTTATTTCATTTCCTAGTTTGAGATATGTGAGCAATTGAAGTTACACATGTCTAAAACGTCATGCGACCGTGCATACCATGAGATTTAGGCATAAGTTTATCCATCCACATGTCATAAAATTTTAAGTGTATTATTTCGATGGAAATATCTCATCAATAACTCAAATGGGTCTTTGACAGAATTTCATTTCATCACCCGTAGCAGAAGTTATCAGCAAAATTGCAGCAAGAGGTTTATAATGTGAAAGAAGTATTTACAACATCTCATTGGATAGGAGAATATACTTGACATGCCACCTCATGATTATGGTTCACCCAAAAACCCAAGTTTATGGTTCAATCTCATAAAATCCTTGTCATAAAATTGCATTTGCTAGGCTACACATTGTTAGTATCATAGTTGGTCACAAGCATTATAGGTTATCTCTATCCTCGGATCTTTGTTTTTCATGGTTATGGGTCATCTACAAACCCACGATTTATCTAAGTCCATTTGATAGGTCATACATTTTCAGTATCTCATTTGGTCATAAGAATTACATGGTATATCCTCAGATCTTCGTTCATAATGGTTATGGGTTAACCACACAAAACCCTTCTCTTCAATGGCTCTTCATATTCAACAAAGGCTTCTCAGGAGGTAACTTTATGCAATGGGGACCATTTCCTCTTAAGGAGGGAGGAATGATCTGAATGGAAAGTGACATATACCCATGGTATTCATCTACCCATGGTATTTATCCATCCATGGTATTGTAAGTGGAATCCAACCATGGAATTTACCCATGGTATTGTAAGTGGGATTCACCCATGGTATTCATTCACCCGTGGTGCTTACCCATGGTATTGTAAGTGACATCCACTCATGGTATTCCTCCTCCCATGGTATTTATCCACCCATGGAATTTACCCATGGTATTGTAAGTGACATCTGTATAAATTATACAAACAATATCTATACAATGGATTCAATCCGATTATGTGATATGCTAAAGGAAGATACTGAATCCTTCTACAAATTAATTACGAAAAATAAACATGATCACAAAATCACACCAAGTAAAAGAAAAAAGAAAATAAATCCACAATACAGATATTTTTCCTAGGGAAATATTACTGCTCAAAACCCCTCTATCTTATATTGTATATTCAACCAAGAAATCATGAAACAATACAATGCACTCTTCTCACAAGAGTCTGTTGCACTCTACCAATTGTCTCACACTGATCTGGACAAAATCGACCAACACTTAGCCAATTTCTTGCCTCTGCTCAGCCTACCTTGCTTGCACAATTCTAAGAGAATTGATTCCCTATTATTTAGGAATTTCAGCGTTCCAAAACTGTGCAATGCTCATGGGCAATCCTATGGGTTTATTACTACATCTGGGCAGTTTGCTAATAATACAACTCATATTTAACATCCCTTTAACCTCTGTCTCAACCGTGTCTTCATCAGAACTGACATGCATGCATCTATTAATATTAAATCATTAGTTACTTGACATATCACTACGTGTGAACTAAATCTGATTTAATTCATTTGACCTCTCACTAGTGCAACAATCAGTTACAACTAGTTAAACTAATTTTAACTCAATTAATTTAGTTAACTAATTTCTCATCCATTAAACTAATACACTAACTACAACTTGGACTCTAAAACAAATAGAATCACTCTACATGCCTCACCAACCACCCTCAACTAGAATTTCATGAGCTAACTGAGTCTATCACACTTAGTTAACTATTCAAGGGATTATGAGATAAGATTACAATTTTATGTCCAATTTAATTAATGGAAAATTAAATTAGGCACACATTTCTTGTTGAATTTTCAACACTCCCTCTCAACAAGAAAGGGATTATCAGCTACCCTGATCCTACCTCTGTGGTATTCAAATTTTCTCTTGGTGAGCAACTTCGTCGAAATATATGCATCATGGTCCTCTGTGGGAATGTACTGAAGTAACATAATGCGTCTATGAACAAAATCTCTGAGATGGTGGTACCAAATGTCTATATTCTTCGACTTGTCATGGAATACCAGAAAAAAATTATAGTTTTATGCAACTCCGGTTATCACAATGTATCACCGTTGGATCCGTCTGACACCCAAAAAAACCAACAAGAATCTTCCTCATCTATATGGCCTCACATGTCACCTGATTGGCTTCCATGTACTCTGCCTCGGCTAAACTGAGTGCAAATAATTTCTGCTTCCTGTTGTACCAATAAAATGTTGTCGATCCTATGTTGAAGATCCCCCTTAATGGAAAATTAAATTAAGCACACATTTCTTGTTGACTTTTCAACACTCCCTCTCAACAAGAAAGGGATTATTAGCTACCCTAATCCTACCTATGTGGTATTCAAATTTTCTCTTGGCGAGAAACTTCGTCGAAATATCTGCATCATGGTCCACTTTGGGAATGTACTGAAGTAACATAATGCGTCTTTGAACAAAATCTCTGAGATGGTGGTACCAAATGTCTATATTCTTTGACTTGTCATGGAATACCAGAAAAAATGATACTTTATGCAACTCCGGTTATCACAATGTATCACTGTTGGATCCGTCTGACGCCCAAAAAAACCAACAATAATCTTCCTCATCTAGATGGCCTCACATGTCGCCTAACTGGATTCCATGTACTCTTCCTCGGCTAAACTGAGTGCAAATAATATCTGCTTCCTGTTGTATCAATAAAATGTTGTCGATCCTATGTTGAAGATCCCCCTTGATGTGCTCTTCCTATCTGATGGACTGTCTGACCAATTTGCATCAGTGAAGCCTTGAAGATTCACTCCATTTGTCTGTTTGTACCATAATCCATACTCTATAGTGCCCCTGAGATATCTCAAGACATGCTTCCCCACCTTCCAAAAGATCTTGGTTAGCTTAACCATAGCTTGACTAAGTTGGTTAACTTTGTAGCATCTGTTTGGTCGTGTGTTCACCAAGTACATGAGTGAACCCATAAGTTTCCTGTAAACAATAGTGTCCACTACCTCACCTGAAGTAGCATCCTCCTTCCTCTAGTTTTCTGCAAGAGGAGTCTCCATGGGTTTACAGCTCTCCATTTGGAACTTCCTCAGAATCTCTTTGGCATACTTACCTTGAGAAAAAATAGCTCCCCATTTCACTGCCATATCTCCCAACCAAGTAAATAGTGAAGGAGGAGCCCCATGTCCTTCATCTCAAACTCTCTTGCAAGATCCTCTTTGCAAGAATTTATGAGCTGCTCATCACCTGTCAGAATAATAACATCAACATAAAGTACAATAATCAAAATCTTACCATCAACCATAATTTGGTACAGGTTCTCATCTGCTTCACTGTTTGTGAAGCCCAATCTGGTGAAATAGCTATCAATCTTGGTGTACCAAGCACGAGGTGCTTGCTTCAGCCCATACAGTGCTCTCTTGAGTCTACGCAAATGGGACTCCCTGTCAAAGGGCTCAAAACCTTATGGCTTCTCAATGTACACTTCTTCCTCAATAAATCCATTGAGAAATGTAGTCTTCACATCCATCTGATGTATCTTCCAACCCATATGCGCTGAGAGTTCAAGGATAGATCTAATCAATGAGTACCTTGCAACTGGTGCAAAGGTATCCTCATAGTCAATCCCCTCAACTTGTTAGAATATTCGGGCTAAAAGTATAGCCTTGTACTTCTCCAAATTCTCATCTGCTGCCTGCTTCACCTTATAGATCCATCTAGATCCAACCAGTGACTTCCTGACTGGTCTTGGGGCTACTTCCCATGCACTGTCCCTGATGATGGAGTCATACTCCTCAACCATGGTGTCAACCCAAGTTGGTTGTTGCACTGCTTCCTCAAAAGAGGATGGTTTTGTCACAATACACTTGCTCACAAGAGCCATGTATCTAGTAAACATGTCTGGTGACTGTCTCTGTCTGCGCATTGATGTAGGTGCTCCTACATGTTCTGTCACATCAAGTCTCAATATGTCAGCTTTTGTGGTGCGCCTCCTACCATGTCTGGTGGATGGCTCTGCACGAGTGGTTTCTTCCACTCCACGATCCTCTGCATGTGGCTACTCCACATCTTGAAGTTCATCCTTTGGAACCAAGAGTTCCTCATTTGCATGCAAATCAATATCCCTCTCAAGGGAAAATCACATGGATTTATCCTCATCAAATTTTACATCTTGTCTGACAACAATCATCTTGTTGTTCGAAAAATACACCCGATAATTGTGGGGAGTATCAATTACCCCAAAATATCCCAATTTTTGTTGTTGTTTCTAACTTCTTTCTGGAATATTTGGTCATATGGCAATAGACGGATGAGATTTTTTTTTTTTTTAATATGCAACATCAGGTTTCTTACGAGAAAATTCCTCCTCTGGTGTACTCATGCCAAGTATCCAATGAGGACTATGGTTCTACAAAAATACCCTTGTGTTGCATGCCTCTGCCCATAGATGAAACAGTAGGCCCTGATCATGTAACATCGCTCGTGTCGCACCCACAATCTTTTTTTTATTTCTTTCTGAAACCCCATTCTATTGTGGGTTATGAGGCGCAGTCAAATCGCTCTGAATTTCTTCTTTGGTACATAAGTTCTGTAATTCATTGGAGATGTACTCACCAAAATTGTCACTCCTTAGAGCCTTCACATGATTCCCTATATCTTTCTCAACTGGTTATTTTAACTCACCAAATTTTGAGAATGTTTGATCTTTCTTCTATGTGAAGTAGATCCAACACATTCTAGACAAATAATCAACAAAATCACATAATACATGTGCTTTTCTATAGAAGCTATAAAGAATGTTCCACAGACATCTGAGTGAACTCTCTCAAGGATTTACATTGCTTGATTCTCCTTCTCCCGAAAAGTGGCCTTTACATACTTCCCCATGGTAAATACCTTGCATGTGTCTATCTACGTAAGATTACCCTTTGGAAGCCCCGTAGAAATCTGCTACATGACCTTCAAAGCACTGTGGTGTAGATGGCCCAATCTCCTATGCCATTACTCACCCTCATCCTGGCTCACCACTCTGTTGTCTTTACTCATCAATGCTACGTAGCCATCTGCATCAAGTTTGTAGAGGTTCTTCACATGAACCCCAATATTCTTAACTTTTCCTATGGCTTTGTGACAAAGGAATGCTTTCCCTTCACTGAAAACCACATAATATACTCTATCCTCCAACATAGCAACTGAAACTAAATTATTTTTCAAGACTGGTACATGCATGACATATTTTAATAAGAAAGGTTTAATTGACTATATTTGGAAAGTAACTGTACCAATCACAGTAGTGCTATACCTCATGTCATCACCCATCTTGATGTGCATCTGAAGATCCTTCTCCTCCAAATTACTAAAGAGTTCTTTGTCTCCCGTCGTGTGGAAAGATGCACCACTATCCGAGTACCACACTGATCCCATCGCACTAGACACCATTCATGTGATGAATGAGAATTCCAACTCGAACTGTGAAGCTAAAGCATCACCTGTTGCAGATCTTGAAGCCTTCTTGTTGTTGTTATTATTATTTGGACAATTAGTGGCATAATGTCCATGCTCGTGACAGTGAAAAAATTTCACTCTGGACATGTCACGCTTATTGCCTTCTTTGTCTGTCTAAGATTTGGAATAGGATTTATTTCCATTCCCCTTCTTTTCCTTACCAGCCAAGGGGAATTTTTCCTCATCATTTGTCTTGGATGAGGATCCATCCCTAGCATTCTGCCTGAATTCTTCTTGTACCAAATCCGACCAAAGTCGCTCCCAATATGGTAGCTTCTCCCTCCCATTGACAGAGTCCTGATAAATATGCCAACTCTTGGGAAGGCCTAGAAGTGATAGGCTCACCAAGTCATCATACGCTAGTGTAATCTTGACACTTCCAAGATCATCTCGACATTGGACGAATTTGGTCAAGTATTTAGGAATAGTGTCACCTTTCTCCATTTTGATTTTCCTAAACTTGTCCTTTAGTGCCAATTTTTTGTGGTCACTTCTATTCTAAAACAGATATGTCAAAGCCTTCCAAATTTCATATGGATTTGATTTGATATGGATACTCGAGACAATGCGATCTCGAAATTCTTCTAATAATATCCTCCTCGCCTTTGCAACCTTCTTTTGCCAAGCATCAAGAAGAGCGGTGTTTGTTGCCGCGAGCTTTGGAATATCAGTGTCGATAAATTATTTTAACCTGTTGTCCTCTAGAACTGCTTCCATTCTGACTTTCCATGCAATATAATTAGAAATTCCCTTGAGTTCATATTCCAATCTTAATCCATTGAAAGCCATCTTGATCCGCCCGTCGCACCAAAGAATATTTTTGCAAATTCGAATGTTGTTAAGCACAAACTTAATTTATTCTCCACTATAGTGATTTCATGTGCTCTGATACCATGTATAAATTTTACAAAAAATATGTGTACCAATGTATTCAATCTGATCATGCGATATGCTAAAGAAAGATATTGAATCATTCTACAAATTAATTGCGGAAAATAAACACGATCGCACAATCACACCAAGTAAAATAAAGAAGCAAATCAATCCACAACACAAATATTTTTGTTGGGGAAATCTTACTGCTCAAAACCCCTCTATCTTCTATTGTATATTCAACCAAGGAATCATGAAACACTATAATGCACTCCTCTCACAAGAGTTTGTTTCAATCTACCAACTATCTCACACTTATCCGGAAAAAATCGAACAAAACTTTGCCAATTTCATTGCTTTTCTCAGCCCGCCCTGCTTGCGCAATTCTAAGAGAATTAATTCCCTATTATTTAGGAATTTCAGCCTTCCAAAACTATGCAATGCTCATGGGAAATCCTATGGGTGTATTACTGCATCTAGGCAGTTTGCTAATAATACAATTGATAGTTAACATCCTTTTAACCTTTGTCTCAACTGGGTCTTCAAAAAAAATGACATGCATGCAACTATTAATATTAAATCATCTGTCACTTGATAGATCACTGAATGTGAATTAAATCTAATTTAATTCACTTGACATCTCACTAGTGCAACAATTAGTTAAAACTAGATTTTAACTCAATTAATTTAGTTAACTCATTTCTCATGCATTAAACTAATACACTAAATGCAACTTGGACTCTAAAACAAATATAATCACTCTACATGCCTCACCAACCACCCTCAACTCGAATTTCATGAGTTAACTGAGTCTATCACACTCAATTAACTATTACAAGTGATTATGAGATAAGATTACAATTTATTGTCCAATTTAATTAAGGGAAAATTAAATTAGACACACATTTCTTGTTGACTTTTCAACAACATCCACCCATGGTATTTACCCACCCATGGAATTTTCTTGTTGTATTGTAACTAAGAAAGGCTATAAGAAACAAGTCGCATTTTGTGAAATGATAGATTTTCCACCACAATGTAGATTTTATAGTTATTCTCTATTTTAATTGAAAGTTTCTTTGTGATCTTATTTATTGTGTCTCCTATTTTTCTTGCATTTCAAATTTTTAGATCTTGGATGATCTGAAAGGAGTGTATTAGTTTGTTGTGCTAAGTTTCCTTTCAGTATTAAAAACATGTACAATTTGTCTCCATTTGTTTGCTTAAGGAATGAGTGTTTTAACCATGAAATATAGATGAATTTGTGAACTTTAAGCATGAAAATAAGTCTAAATAACACTAAACAGAAGTGTATAACAAAGAATAAACATTACACATAGGTTTTACACAACAGGCATGATGAAGCTATTCACCCCTCTTGGGCTACATCTGCTAGTCCAACTCCCAATGGCATGTCCCTCTTTGTCATTATGCTCAAAATTTAAAATTACATGTGTTTACAAGCCTCTAATGGATGTTTTCTCTGCACCAGTGGATCTAGAATGCTCAAATTAGTCTTGGTAGACCCTTGTTTCACCCAAATTGGTCAAAAATTGACCTCCCAATGCATTTTTCCCAATATCAACTAGAATAGCTCCAATGAAAGTGGAGACTGGCACTTAAATGTCACTAAAAATAGTAAAAACCATAAATTTAGGGCACCTCCACAGTACCACTGAATAAGAACATTAGAATTGATGTCAAATAGTTTGGGCAGGGTGGTCACATGTCGACCCCCTGATGTTAACTCCGCGGTCTAACTGTTTGATACTTCGCATTAGTGGTATGGAACCTAGAGTCTTTAAGGGTTCCGAAAACCCGTGGCAGTAAAAGCCATGAAACTGCACCCATGTGAGCGCAATATTCCCCGTTGGAAGTTACAGTTGATAAAACCGTCACATTGCAGTTTGTGAATGTATATATCACCGTCAGTTAAAGTTTGTAGCCGCCGGTTAAGTTTTTTGTTGCGGGTTTGTTAACGTTTTATGTGATATATTCTTGGGGCCACCAGTGGATTGGGACCACTGGTGGTCCCCCCCTCCAAATATGAAACTTAAACACTTTAAGTTAAAGCGGAAGACTATACAGTTAAGTAACATGTGGTAGGCGAGATAGTCGAGGTCGCGGGGTCGACTCCCCCCCCAACTCCACTAAAATTTTGTAATAGCCTCCTGGGGACATGTGGAAGCCTTCGGGATTTTTACGTGTCTCTCATCCAATGACCCATTTCAAAAACCTACAAACCCCATCAACGGTCAGAAACACACTTCCTACCACCAAATGAATGACCCGAAATTAGCCACATGGCAAGATCCAATTAGTTGTGAGAAAAGAGAATATTCGCCAGAATATGCCACCTGCTGACTGTACCTATATGTTGACTGGATATCCTAGTCACAAAATTTTAGCTTTGCGAAAATGAGCAGAACGCGATATCTTCCTCATACGACATTGGTTTTTCAAACCGTTCACGACACTGGAGTCACAACGATGAGACCTTTCCGGTTGCTCAGGTTTGATACTGTTTCGAACACTTTGAATTTTGAGCATATCACATGATATCCTGATCAAACCTCTCCATTGGGAAGCTTTTGGACCCAAAAAGACTTTAATTACATGTTCAGAAGATGAGGGTACAACTCCCTCAGATTTTCCACTTCCATCCACTTTTCCTTACTTGATTTGCTGCCCTTGAGCCCAATTCGAAGATAATTGACACTTCCCCTCTTAGAAGTGTGTGTCATCCTATCAAGGATGGAATCCTCCTTGAGCTCATCCAGAAATTCTGGCAAGAAATATTCTATAGATGGCAGTTGAATATCACTCCCTTGATCATTATCCAAAGGAGACTCATACAAACGTAAATTTTCTACATTGACAACAGAATACATTTTCATATATGAAGGCAAGTCTAGTTTAAATGCATTATTACCAACTTGTTTAATGACCTTGAATGGACCATAGTGAATGGGCTTGAGCTTTTTATCTTCTCCTTGCATCCTTTCTTTGGTTATGTGCAACCATACTTCATCTCCTTCTTGAAACTTGTGATCAACTCTATGTTTGTCATGCCTCTCCTTGTATTTGTGTTGACTCTTCTCAAGTTGTTCTTGAACTTGTTGATGAATAATCTGAATTTTCTTAGTGAAATTTCAAGCCTTGTCAATATCACTATGCCCATCAATTGCAACATCCTTCTCAAAGATGAAGTCTAATGGCAATTTCGGCAAATACCCAAAGCAGGCTTCAAAAGGTGAAGTATTTGTAGAAGAGTGCTTGGCTACATTGGAAGCGTGTTGAATGTAATGCAGTTGTTCATCCCACAACTTGAGATTTTTGCTGCAATATCCTATCAATAGATGCACAACGGTTCTGTTCACCACCTCGATTTGGCCATCAGTTTGCAGATGAAAAGCAATACTCTTTTTCAACTTTGTGTCCATCATCTTCCAAAGATTGGACCAAAAATTCCAAACAAACCTGGAAACCATGTCACTAAAAATAGAAGTTGGCAAACCATAATGAACCCATACATGTTGAAAATAAAGTTCAGCAGTTTGTTCAGCAGTAATGGTTTTCTTACATGGCATAAGTAAACACATTTTACTAAATCTATCCACAACTACATATAATCATGTTGTTTTCTTGACATCGGTAGACCTCCAACAAAGTCCATGGAGAAATTCTCCCATGGCCTTGATGGTACCTGTAGTGGCATGTACAACCCAAGCTTCCTATTTCTAGGCTTTCTTTTTGCACACATAGAACATCCTCTTATAAAACGTGACACACTATCTATCATGTGAGGCCAATAACAATACCTTTGTAGATGCGCCACTATTTTGCTTACCCCAAAGTGTCCAGTAATAAGAGACGAATGAACCTCTCTCATGACACTAAGTCTCTCTCCTTGTGGTATACACATCTTTCCCAAATGAAACAACAAATTTTTATGCATGTGATAATCATTTTCCTCAACTTGATTCCCTTCACTCAAACTAGCATACACATCTTGAAAATCAGCATCAGATGCATACTGTTCTATGTAACTCTCATGTAAAATAGAATAATTTTTAAGTAAAGTAGAAGAAATTATAACTGGACTTGAAAGCATATCAACAAATTTATTGAAAATACCTTTCTTGTACCTTATAACCAAGTGAAACTGTTGAAGATATCCCATCCACCTGAAATGTCGTGATTGCTGCAATTTTGTTTACCACTGCAAGTACTGTAATGGTTGGTGATCGGTATGTATAATCATCTCTTTACCCATCAAGTAGTGTTTCCACTTCTTGACGCTTTGTACCAATGCATACATCTCTTTGTGATATGTAGGATAATTTGTTACAACACCATTGAATGTTTCAGAATGAAAAGCGATAGGCTTACCATGCTGCAAAAGTACTGCACCCATGGCATAATCACTAGCATCGGTTTGTATCTTGAATGGCTATCTTAGATTTGGTAATGCAAGGACCGGAGCTGAACTAATCTTGTCTTTTAAAGCTTCAAAATATTGCTACTGTTTTCCGCCCCATTGGAAGCTTTTCTTCAAACTTGTCACTGCATGCATAGGAGTTGCTATGGCAGAAAAATTAGCAATAAACTTTCTCCAATACTGAGTTGCACCTAAAAAAATTCTTACCTCAGTTACTGTTTTGGGAGTGGGCCAATTCACAATGGCTTCCACTTTATAAGGATAAATTCTTAACTTTCCTCCTCCTACAATGTGTCCCAAATAAACCATAGAAGTCTTTCTGAATTCACACTTAGACATCTTAAGAAATAATTTCTCTTTGCTCAAAACATTAAGCACCTTTTTCACATGCAAGCCATGTTCTTCTCTTGTTTTGCTGAAAATAAGTATATCATCTAAATAAACAATCACAAATTCATCAAGAAATTGACGCAAAACATTATCCATAACATGCATGAAATTTGTCGGTGCATTACACAAACCAAACGTCATAACCAACCACTCAAAGAGTCCTTGTTTGGTTTTGAATGCAGTCTTATATATGTCAATTTTTGCAATTCTTACTTGATGATATCCACTTTGTAAATCTAAATTAGTGAAAAAAAATTCTTCTTTCAACTGATCGAGAAAATCATCTATCCTTGGGAGTGGGTATCGATTTTTTACCGTTAGCTTATTTAAATCTATGAAGTCTACACACATGCGCCAAGTCCCATATTTCTTCGGAATCAAGACTATGGGTGAACTACATAGCGAAGTTCTTGGCCTTATGAGTCCCTTCTCCAACAAGTCCTTGATTTGCCTCTTTATTTCATAATTCTCCATTATCGACATGCGATACATGCCAATGTTTGGAAGAGGACAATCTTGTTGCAACTGAATCTCATGTTGAATCTCCCTTTTAGAAGGCAATCTTGTTGGCTCCTGAAACATCTCATGATGTGCATCAAATACATCATATAAATATGATTTCAATTTAGGATCACAATCTTCAAATGAATCATGATTAACATCATCTTTAGGATTAATCATTAGAAGAACAAAATTCTTACTTGAATTTACCAGCCTATTTACTTGTCCAGCATTTACCATTGCAATATTTGTCTTCTTGCGATGTGCTCTAACAATGTACTCCTTTCCATATTTGAATAAATGGTATTTCTTCTCATGGAAATGGAAGATCGCTTTCTTGTCATACAAGTAAGGACTGCACAACACAACACCTGTAATATCAAGAGGAACCACATCTAATTCAACTATGTCAACAAAATGTGCAGTTATTGCAAAGTGCAATATGCACTTCTTTGAAACCTGTAAATTTGCATCCTTACAAATCCACCCAAGTGGATATCGTTTTGGATGTGGAATGGTCTCAATATTACATTTCTTGACCAAGTCTTCAGGGATTAAGTTTTCTTGTGACCCACTGTCAAACAGTGTGTCAATCTTGGTATGTTTGGATATGACCCTCACATGAAACAGTTCAATTCTCTCTTTTTCATTTGGAGCTTGTATGTGATAATTTCAAGTACTAGTACTGGGTTTTGTTTCAATTTCTTTCCCCTTCATGTTCTTCAATCCCATGGCTGTAATTTTAGTTTCATCACCTGAATCCTCTCCTAAGTCATGTTGAGTTGTAGCTACAATTTTCTGCTTCACTTTGTTATTGTTATACTTGGGTCTCTTTTCAGGATGTAATTTCCAAAAAAATTTACCTTCATGGCCTTCTCTCGAACAATGTTTACAAACAACTTTCTCTCCCTTTTTCTTGAAAAATGCATTCCTTTTTCCCTTACCTTTGGAGGTCTTCTCTTTTTTTTTCCCTTAAAAGGTTTCTTCCTACTCTCATTAGTAATTTTTTTCCCTCTTGCTTCTAGATGTGTAGCCTGAACACAAAATTCATCTAGACTTGCAGGGTTAAACATGAGAATAGTATGTCTTAGGTAGTTATGTAAGCCTCCTATGTACTTGAGAAAATTATCTTGGCTCTACAAATCTACCCTTAATAAGAGAGCTCTTCTCCTAAATTATTGGGTGTAGTCTTGTTCATTTTGACCTTTCAATTGTCTAGATTTTTTCCAGTTCATTATGGCTTTTTGCATGTGAGCTAATGGATAAAAATATTGCTTTATTGCAATAATGAAATCAGTCCATGGTAGGATAATCTTACCATGCTTCTTGATCTCCTTCTTTGTCTTGGCTTCCCACCAAACAAGAGATGCACCTTCCATCCCCAATGAAGCTAGTTGGATTTTGGTATCATCATCATGAAGGTTCTAAATTCTCAAATAGACCTCCAATTGCCTAATCCAATTATCAAGATTTTCTGCATTGACTTCACCATTAAACATTGGAAATTCAAACTTAACATCAAGTTTTAGAAAAGGAATTTTACCAGTTTTCTTTGACTTGTGTGACTGGTGTACTGAAGATGAAGTAGAGGATGATGATGATGAGTGTGAGGATGGTGACTTTCCACTACCTCCATTTCCTTCATTGCCCTTATTTGAATTATCTTCATCATTATGGCCTCCTGATGATCCCTGACCTTCCTTTTGAAGTTTGGATCCTTCTCCTTATATTCTTTCATTCTTTCTTGATAAAGGACTCTCACCATTTCAGTCATGTCAAGGAATTCTTTCCTAAACACTCTTTCTTCTTCTTTAGGATCCACCTCTTCATTAGTTTCTTCTTCTCCTGGAGGCATGATTAAAGCTTCTTCTACTTCTTTTGGAGGTGAACTAGGTGGTGGAGAATGTGGCAATATTTCCCACTTTGTTATGGCTCACTTTGAGAACCTCTTGCTTCCACCAATTTTCCTTCTCCTCTCTTAAGCTTGAGCCTAGTAAGCATGAAAACCCTTGAAAATAGTTAAACAAATCTTTCACACAAAAACACCAGAGAATAAACTCTAGCTCTGGTACCAACCTGATATGAAAGGAGTGTATTAGCTTGTTGTGCTAAGTGTCCTTTCAGTATTAAAAACATGTACAATTTGTCTCCATTTGTTTTCTTAAGGAATGAGTGTTTTAACCATGAAACATAGAATAATTTGTGAACTTCAAGCATGAAAATAAGCCTAAATAACACTATACTGAAGTGTATAATAGAGAATAAACATCACACATAAGTTTTACACAACAGGCATGATGAAGTATTTCACCCCTCTTGGGCTACATCTGCTGGTCCAACTCCCAATGGTATGTCCCTCTTTGTCATTATGTTAAAAATTGAAAATTACATGCGTTTACAAGCCTCTAATGGTTTTTTTCTCTGTACCAGTGGCTCCAAAATGCTCAAATTAGTCTAGGTATACTCTTGTTTCACCCAAATTGGTCGAAAATTGACCTCCCAATGCATTTTTTCCAATATAAGCTAGAAAACCTCCACTAAAAGTGGAGACTGGCACTTAACTGTCACTAAAAATAGTAAAAACCATAAATTTAGGGCGCCTCCACAGTAATTTCGTATAAGATTGTTAGCATTGATGTCAAATAGTTTGGGCAAGGCGGTCACATGTCGACCCCTCACCGTTAACTCTGTGGTCTAACTGTTTGAAAATTCACATTAGTGGTATGGAACCAAGAGACTTTAAGGGTTTTGAAAACCCGTGGCATTAAAAACCATGAAACGATGCCCATGTGAATGCAATATTCCCCACCGGAAGTTACGGTTGATAAAACCGTCACATTGCAGTTAATGTCATTGCATGACATGTGAATGTATATATAGCTGCCAGTCAAGGTTTGTAGCCACCAATTAAGTTTGTTGCTACGGGTTTGTTAACATTTCATGTGATCACAATCTTGGGGCCGCCAGCGGGTTGGGACTGCTAGCGGTCCCCCCCTTAAAATATGAAAATCAAACACTTTTAGTTAAAGTGGAAGACTATACAGTTAAGTAACATGCGGTAGGAGAGATGGTCAAGGACTTGGCGTGCAGACCAGAGGTCGCAGGGTCAACCCCCCCCCCCCGACTCCACCAAAATTTTGTAATAGCCTCTTGGGGACATGTGGTGGCCTCTAGGCTTGCCACATGTCTCTCATCCAATGGCCAATTTCAAAAATGTACAAACCCCATCAACGGCCAGAGACACACTTCCTACCACCAAATGAATGACCAAGAATTAGCCACGTGAAACGATCCGATTGGCTATGAGAAAAGGGTATATTTCCCGGAATATGCCACCTATTGATTTTACTTGTATGCTGACTGGGCATCCTAGTCACAAAATTTTAGTTGTTTGGGAAAGAAAACAGAATGCAATATCTTCCTCAAATGACATCGATTTTTCAAACCGTTCATGGTGCTCGAATCGCAATGACAAGACCTTTCCTGTCGCCTAAGTTCGGTACAGTTTCAAGCACTTTCAATTTTGAGCATAACACATGATCTCCTGATCATTGGAGGACTCTCCCCTACCCCCCCACCCCTAGGATCTAGATCAATGGTATGCCTATGGTAACACATCTAAATGTACTGCCATGAGGATCATATTGTATGCTTTTGGGTATGGATTGGTTGTACCTCCATAGAACAAAATTATGTTTTTATGAAAAGACGATTGAGTGCCTAGATGATAATGGGGAAAAGATAACCTTGCAAGGAAATAAGAAGCCTACATCAGTGAGGATGGTCATAGATCTATAGGCTAAGTGCAGTTGAATAAAAGGGTGTGTGATTTTTGGAATTCATATTTCCAGTGACAAGGGTAAGGATGTTTAGGATGTAGAGATATTCAAGAGGTATATATTCTTTTAAAAGTTTCAAGATGTATTCCCAATAGAGATTCCAGAGTTTCCCCCTCACATGGAAGTAGAATTTTCTATTGAGTTGGTATCAGGAGCAACACCAGCATCAAAGGCACCTTACAAGATGAGCACACCAAAGATAGTGGAATTGAAGTTTCATTTGAAAGAAATGCTTTATAAGAGAAAATTTAGGCTAAGTGTATCACCTTGGGGTTGACTGGTGTTGTTCGTGAAGAATAAGGATGGTACTCTTAGATTTTTTATTGATTACAGGTAGTTGAACAATGTGATGATCAATAACATATATCCATTGTTGAGGATTGATGACTTGTTTGACCAGTTGAAGAGAGCAACAATGTTTCGAAGATTGAATTGAGATTAGGATACCATTAAGTACACATCAAAGAAGATAACATCTACAAGACTACTTTCAGAACCCAGGTACGGGCATTATGAGTTTGTTGTAGTTCCATTTGGTTTGATTAATTCCCCAACTTCTTTTATGTGCTTGATGAATAATGTATTGTGTCTTTATCTTGACAAGTTTGTTATTGTATTCATTGATGATATATTGATATATTCCAAGAATTAGGAAGAGAATGCAGAACACTTAGCAGTAGTGTTGAGATTTCTAAGAGGGCATCAGTTGTATTCCAGGCTTAGTAAATGCAGCTTGTTTTTTATAAAGGTGCATTATTTGGGACATGTTGTCTTCAAGGAAGGCATAACAATGGATCCAAAAAAGATAAGGGCTATCATGGAGTGGGAAACTCGTAGAAATGTGGATGAAGTTAAATCATTCATGGGTTTTGTAGGTTACTATAGGAGGTTCACTAGGAACTTATCACGCATTTCATATCCTATTACATCATTGCTAATAAAAGGTAAGAAATTTGAATGGATAGAGGAATGTGAAGTCAGTTTTGAGCAGTTGAAGCAATTGTTGAGAAATGCTCCAGTCCTTAAGATTGTAGATTTTGACAAAGAGTTCGTGGCGTGTACAGATGCTTGAAAAACATGACTTGGTGGAGTCTTTATGTAGGAGAAAAAAAGTGTTGTGTTATGATTCCAGGAAAGTGAATAAGCACGAGCATAATTATGTGACTCATGATCTTCAGTTAGCATCTATTATTCATGCCTTGAAGATGTTGAGGCATTATATTCTTGGTAGGAGGTTTGTATGCATGAGCGATCATAACAGGTTGAAATATATGTTTTACCAACCGAATATGAACACCAGGCAAGGTAGATGGTTGCTTACCCTTAGTGAGTTTGACTTTGAGATCAGATACATTAAGGGTAAAGAGAAAAAGGTTGCATATGATCTCAGTAGGAGAGTGCAGATGAATCATATAGAAATTATGAGCTCGTATGGGACAAATGTTTAGATTTATGCAGGAACACAATGAATTAAAGAAATACACATAAACACAGAGATGCAATAGAAATAAAACTTCATTTAATTAATATAATGTTGAATAATGTTTACATACATAATGGAAAATAAACTAGCTACAACACTGGTATCTTATCTATGAGAAGATATGTTGAAGCCACGGGCCTCTGAACCATGTTGCAATGAGGCTCAAGGGCCTTTTCATTATTGAAAAATAAGAGAAAACCCTAAACAACCAAAATCCTAACCCAAGGAAATGTAACACCAAGAGTTTATGGGCTTCATTGGTGTTAGTTGGGTAGAAAAATTCCCGGGGTCCTAACTTGACCATATTATCTATGTTTGATGCTTATGATACCTCGTTGAAAATACTTCTCTTAGGACTAAAACTAATGTAGCGATTTCTATGAAATCATTGGAGGAATCATGCCTAAAAAATGGTGTTTTGTGTCTCAAAACGATTCCAGAAGTTCAACACCAGAAAAATTGCTAAAAATAGTAAATAAGAAAACTGATGAAACTAACTATGTGGAATAGGTAGGTGGCCACCGATATCCACCTAGATCAAATTTATAGGATCAAATATTATAGACAAGACAACATGATGACTAGGGAGCTTAGGCACATGTTACAACATGGTACAGGTGATCAGGATGTTGATTATCATCTAACAAGAGATGGCTTGGTGAGATTCATGGACAATATCTATGTGTCATATGATAGTGGGCTCAAGAAGCTTATCTTAAGGGAATTTCATGTCAAACCATATTTAGGTCACCTAGGATATCAAAAGGAGTTAACAACAGTGAATAAGTTATACCATTGGCCGAATTTTAAGAAGGAAATGGCAGATTTTGTGGCTATATGCTTGGAATGTTAGCAGGTGAAAGCTGAGCATAAGCATCCAGGTGGGTTGATTTAGCCTATTCATATTTTATAATGGAATTGGGAGGTAATTTTCATGGATTTGATTAAAATTATTTTGAGGACATCAAGGCATCATGATTCTATCATGGTTATGGTCGATAGATTGAGTAAGGTAGCTCACTTCATTCTAATGAAGACTACTTGTTCATGTAACAGATGTAGCGGAGGTCTTCATCGTAGAGATTGTGAGATTGCATGGTGTTTTGAAGAAGATTGTGTCAGACATGGTTGCTAAGTTCACTTCCAAGTTTAGGAAGGAGTTGTTTGCAGGTTTGGGGACAAAGTTGGCCTTCAATACAAATTATCATCCATAGACAGATGGATAGACAAAGAGGGTCAAAAAGATTCTAGAGGATATTTTGAGGATGTATGTCATTGTTGAGGAGGTAAATCCTCTCCGTGGACAGAGGCGATCCCACTAGCCCTAGATTGGATCTAGCAACAATTGAATCACGCAATGACGTTGGTTCCTAGTTACAAGAAAGACAAAGACTGCGATAAGTAGCCTACCTCAAACCCACGCTGTTGTTGTCGATGAAGAAGCGGTGCTCCTCATCCCTAGCCCGACAGATTATAATCCTTCCGTTCGTCATGTCTGGATACCTGTACACATGCAAAGAAATGACAACATACAATGTAATACTTAAAGCATGTAACTATATATCAGTCAGAGAAGATATAATTTGTTGCATTACATAAAAGAATAAACACAAGAATGGAACCATAATTAGAGTCGCTTATATTATAAATTAAAAAAGGGAGATTACAACCAAATGCTCTGACACTATGATCTTCCTTCAGCGGGGCTTGCAGTGGAGCGTGTCTCAACAAAGCCTGTTGGGAATCTGGACGAAGCTCTCTCTCTTACGGGATTCTCTTCGGCTTAGCTCTCAATAGTTGCCCAGCTATAGTTTCCTTCCTACAAGTTCAACTAGCTTGCTAATGGAGAGGGAAAGCTTTTATAGATGGAGGAAAGGAAGTTGGGATTTCTATAATCATGGTATAGGCCCTATCTCTTAGGAAGGTTCCATGAGAGGTGGAAAACCACTTCCTATACATGGAGATTCAGAGCCAAACCACTCAACTCCTTTTGATGATTCATTTTGGAGTTTTTTAGAATCAAAATTCCGCCATTTATTTTTAAAAAACATCCCTTAATAAGCTTGGCACGAGTGAAACATAGCGACAGAGCACCATTTGGCACGCCCTTTAGTGTGGATTTCCCCCATTGGCGCGAGGGATGAACTAGCTAGTCGCGCCAAGGCTAAAACATCTGTTTTTACGGTTTTTCAGAGGAAATGTTCTTCAGGAGAATGTTTTTCCTTATGCAAGAGGATGCCATGAAGGTGTTTTTAGGAAATTTTACTGTTCATAGGTGATGGGAATAGTCCTCCAATGTACGGGATGAGGGATTGCAGGGACGGTGAGAAAATGCTGTGTAACAGATGCCCCCTAAAGCATGAGGTTCGAGAGAGAGGGAGTGGTGAAATGATTTATGAGAATGCGCCCAACTGAAAACACTGCTGTTGGAAGACCTGCAAATACAAATACAACTGATATCTCTGATACATGATATGTGGTATGGGCGTAGCCATACAATAACCGGGATCCTAGGTATGGACACAGCCATCCAGCAAAGAAGGATCAACAAGTAGACTCGGGTATGGTCGCAGCCATCCAATAAAATGAGTCATGTAATAAATCATGATAATCCACAAAGAATTCGCAGCCTAGATTTTATTAGACAAGATCCAGGGTCTTGCGCTCCATTTCGACCCGAACAGAGTACAAGTCTGAGCATGCGAATAAGTGAGCTGAAGTCGAACATGCAAGGAATTCGTCTGATTACCAGCCCATAATGAAAGTTGTTAACATACGCGAGAAGAACCACCAATAATGATGATGGCTCTCAAGGTACAATAGGTACAATCCACAAAATGTGAACAATGAGCTGGCGTCGAACACCCGCATAATCATTCGATTGAAGGCCAGTAATGAAAAACTTACGTCGAATGCGAAGAACCTGCCATTGAGGCATGTAGGCTCCAAGGTACCTAAAGGGAGTCTCTAGATCAGCTTCTTGGATAATGAGCTGAAGTTGACAGGAAGTGACCTTGATTGAAGGTGGGCCATAGTGTTTCCCACATCATCGACACGAGACAGAGGAACATGATGTTTGTGAATCAATATCAACAGAGAATCAGAGGGAGGTTGAAAAATGCAGAGGCCAACTTGTCTTGAACATATCGGTGGCACGACATTGGATTTGGCAGTATTTGACATCAAAGTATCTAAGGTCATGATGACGTGGCAAAGAGAAGATGAGCGGTCAAAAGAGATTACCCAAACCCATGGAGGCAAGCAGATAACAAGATGAGATGTCCCCAACCCGACACGAATGCAGACAAGTGCCATGTTCAAGAGTGACATATTGCCGACACGACGATGATATTGGTTCCATTTTTCCCCACCATTTCTGGTGAGTACCCCAATTATTTTTGGAAACAAGCTTGAAGGGGATAGAATATGCTTGCGATATAAATTTTTCCTTTCGACAAATCTGACCTAGTACATTTAACGAGCCCTAGGAAGGAGGAACTCGGGTAATGTTATTACGACGGAGTCTGATGTCATCAGCTTTTAACGAGTCTAAAAAATAAAGAACTCGGTGTCTTTTCATGTTTAGAGAGTTTGAAAAGACAACGGAAAAGAAAACTCCAGCAGTCCCTTTTCGTAGATAGTCCCTTAGACCCGAAAAGGTAGAAAACTATGTCTGAGAGAACCTCCTAGTTGCATTAGTCTAGGGTATTCATTTTTTGTAAATAATCTATCCTAGCCTAAAAAAGGGGTAAACGTATACTGGGTAGATGTCGTTTCACAACCAATTTAACGAGTTCAAAATGACAAGAGTCTCGGCAATCTTTTCAATTTTATAGAGTCAGAAAAGATCTGAAAGGTGACTCCTCCTGGAGGAATGAGTGGTATTAAGGGTAGTAACTAGTTCCGGTGATGCTGGAACTACTCAGAACAAGATAAAAGTCAAGAGGCTGGCTAACAAGACCACTCATCATAGTGGTTCCTCAGAAATGGGTAAAACAACCAAGTGAAGGCATATGATCGGCCAAGTAGATAGTGATGGTGGAATGAGAAAACCAAGGTTCATCTGGCAAAACAGGCTGATAAAATGGAAATCACAAGAGGTAAAATGGGAAAGGTTTCATTTTTACACAATCTTGAAATCCGGAAACTCTGCTTGAAGTTGGTTTCATTTTTACACAAGCTTGAAACAAAGATAAACTATGCTTGAAACTGGTTTCATATTTACACAAGCTTAAAACGGAAACAAACTATGCTTGAAAAAGTAAGCATGCCCCCAACATGGTGACTCAATTCGAGGTACATTCCCCCCAAGATTCAATCCATATGAAAGGCAGATGGAGTGAAGGTTCAAGTTACGAGATCAAGAGAAAGACTCGACTGTGATTTTATGAGATCTTATCAAAGACTCGAATTGAATAGGAAAGTGTTTCATTGTTTTAACGAGGTTGAAACATTAAAATAACTATCCTCAGATGACCTTGTTTCATTTTTTAATGAGGTTGATACAGAAAACAAACTATCCTCAGAACACCTTGTTTCATTTTTTAATGATCTTGACACAAGAAAACAAACTATGCTCTGGACATCTTGTTTCATTTTTTAATGAGCTTGACACAAGAAAACAAACTCTGCTCCGACAAGCTTGTTTCATTGTTTAGGGAGCTTGACACAAGTAGATGAACCATGCTCTGAAAACCTCATCATAATGAATAAGAAGTCATAGCTTCTAAGGGTTTCCCATCCGATGGAAGGAAAACATCTTGGAATTCTGGACCCAATGCCCCCAACACACGATGTACAATGACACTATCATTGAATATGGGCACAGGACAGGTAGCCACATAATTTACATGCGGTGGGGATGACACAACCGGCAGATAAAGATCTGGTAGAGATGATGGTCGACTAGCTGCCATATTAGGGCCAAACAACGCAAGTTGATCGATGGTCACGATTTGACCGTGGTGCAGAAAACACATCACATGAAAGAGGGAGGAGACAAGTGCTCCCATGGCATAAGTATAATTTCGGCCCAGGAATAAATTAAATTCAAAGGGGCCATGAACAACCATCATGTCCATATGGACAGTTTTCCCTCCCAAAGTAATAGGAAACTTCGAAAGGATCCCTAACGATTGACTAGTTCCTTTGTTAAACACCAACAGATTCTGTGTAACAGGCACAAGCGGCGGTGAACCAAAAGCTTGCCAAGTAGTTGAGGATAAGATACTAGTAGACGTGCCTTCATCTATAATGGTGCTGGGTACGACCAGATGGGAGTCCTGTACCGTGATGTCAAAGGGCACATAAGAAGGAAGGCGATAATCTGCGAATCGACCCCAATTGAAGGAAGCGACCAAACTACTTGGAGGGGTTACCATCAAATCGAGATGGTCTTCCCCTGGTGTTACGGGAGAAGAAAGAGCATCCTCCACTACCTCCATCACAGAGGCGGGAGGGGTATCCTCTGGGACCTCCATCACGGGAGGCGAAGGAGCAGCTTCATGAGGTATAGGGATAGGAGAATCTTTCTCCAAGTCTGAGGAATTTGAAGAAACAAGAAGAACCTAAGGGATGTGAGATCCACTCTCAACGGAAACGTCTTGGTGCACTGTAGACGGGGCCAGCTCAATCGATCCCATGACCAATAGTTGGTCAGGGATGGATTCATGATGGTGAATTTTCGGGGGATCGGGATTAGGCAAGGATGACTCTTGACTGATCGTTGAATCAACTAGTGAAGGACTCAAAGAAATCTGTTTGTAACTAGCTGGAAGGTAAGGTGCAGAAACAATCGAGTTGTCAAAAACTCTCTGGCTTCATCTATATACGGACAAAGGTGAATGGCATGGTGCCCTTCACACAACTTACAGGGATTGGCAAGCTTACCCTGCTTCTTAGGAGCTTTACCAGCACTAGCTGAAGACGTGCCCCCAACCTGACTCCTGGAAGCCAAAGGCAACGACGGATGACCATTGGACCATACTTTGAGCACCTTGGGAATGTCAGGGCAATCTCGAAGAAGATGGTTTCCCTAGCACAACATGCAAGGGAACTTGACTTTACGTGGAGGGTTGGAAGGTTCATCGAGAGTAGGTGTTTTATAAGCAACAACTGCAGAATTAGCCTCCCACTTCTCTGAATTCTTCTTCTTAGTCTTCTTCTTCTTCGTCTTAGCCACCTGGGTACTAGAATCCTGTTAGGTCCCTATATCACTAGTATAGTCCCTTATTATTGTTAGTATAACCCCCTTATTTTTATTATTGTACCCTTGTAACCCCCATTTTGTTATTATTGTGCCCTTAAATTATTATTGTTAGGTCGGCTAGGATTACATTGTGGCCCACTAGGATTACATTATGGACCCATGGACTCCTATATATAGAAAGGAGGTTTTGTAAATTGTATCATCCAAGAATTGTGCATTTATGTAATGTATTGAAGGTTTCCCCCTTTAAGTGGCTTATTTCTAAGGCGTTGATATCTCTTTTCTTCTATTTTTGAAGCTGGTTACACAACATTTGGTATCAGAGCTTTGGATTCTAGGGTTTCGCTGCTCCAAACAGGTCATCGTGGAATTGTCGCTATAAATTTTTTTCTACGAAGTTTTAGAAGTTGAAATTTTTAGGGTGCGAAGCCGAAATCTTGAGGAAGATTGTCTAAAAATTTTAGAGCTTGGTTCGCAATATTTTCGGAGATATGAGCTGTGGAAGTTAGGTCTTTTTTCAGGCTCCTAAACAGGTCATCGTGGTATTTGCGCTATAACTTTGTTTCTACGAAGGTTTAGAATCTAAAATTCGTATGGTGTGAAGCGGAAATCCTGAGGAAAGTTGTCAAAAAATTTCAGATCTTGATTCGCAATATTTTTGGAGATATGATCTCTAGAAGGTAGTGCTTTTTCAGGCTCCTGAATTTCATCTCAAAGAGGTGATCGTGGAAAAATTTCAATAACTCTCTCTCTGGGCATCGGATTGGAGTTCCGTAGAAATTTGTCGCAAGTACACAGACTGTAGTTTCTTGGCTATCAATTTCAGAGACAAAGGAAAAAACAGTGACACGTGGCAAGTCGTACAAGTTCGCTCTACTGAACGAGTCCATAATTAGGTCATTGTGGGAGATTGTACACAAATTTGTCTTGGAGAATCCAAATCAGGTCAGACCTGTGGCATTTAAAAGAGAATTCAGAGGGATACTTCAGTGATGAATTTTAGATATAGAAAAGCCACAATCACAGAGATAATACAATTTCAATATCGAGCTCCTCAAAATCAAGTAAAAGGTGTGTATTTTTTTTCCGAATTGCATAAGTCTTGTTTGAATAATCAAGTTGAATTGATTGCAAGGGCATATTGTAGAATAGATATCAGTATTGGATTATAAAATGGCCCCAAAAAAGAATTCAAAACCCATTAAGCCTTTGGAAAGCTCTACTATGACTCATGAAGACGAAGAATTGCAACATGATCTATCAAAATTACAAGAGCAAGTGCAACAAATTTCACTCTCGCAAAGAGCAACAAAAAATGAAATGGAAGTTTTGAAGAAAGGTGTGGAAGCTAAGATGGATGGCATGCAAGCTAAGATGGATGGCGTGGAAGCTAAGATGGATGGCATGGAGGCTGGCATGGAATCTAAGATGGATGACATGGAATCTAAGATCGATGAGAAAATGGAAAACATGAAGAATTTTCTAAAAGAAGACATGGAAGGTTTGACAAAGTTGATACAAGAAAGGTTTCCTAATGGTGAAAAGATAGTAGAAGAACCTCATGATGAAAACAAAATAAATGTTAATTGTGATTTCATAAACTCTAATGTTGGCGGGAAGAACCACCATATTCCAAAGATGGATATGAGGAAGTTTGATGGAAAGGATCCTGTAACATGGATACTACAGATGGAGCGATATTTTGATCTCCATAATGTGCAAAACACACAAAAGGTACGCATTGCAACTTTACATTTAGAACAAAATACATTTGTATGGTATCGATGGCTTTGCTCCCGTAAAAAAAGTGTCACTTGGTCAATTTTTACGGAGGAAATGATAGCACATTATGAGGATACAAAGAGCAACACCTTCTTTAGCCAATTGATAAATCTCAAACAAAAGGGTTTAGTGGGGCAGCACATTGAGGACTTCCAAAAATTGAATATAAGGGTAACTGATATTCCAGAGGAACAAGGGATTGATCTCTTCATAGGCACTTTAAAGGATAACATTCAACATGAAGTTCGCGTTCTGGAACCTGATTCATTGGAGAAGGCATTCAGGTTGGCAAGAAAAGTTGAATGTAAAATTATGGCAACAAGGAAGCCTACCACTCAATTCTATAAAGAAGGAAGTGTTGCTACGCCTAGATTTCCACAACCTACAAGGTTGACACCACAACAATTGGAAGAAAAAAGAGCAAAAGGGCTTTGCTACAATTGTGATAGCAAATACACTAAAGGTCATAAGTGTGCTGAAAAGAAATTATTTTACATAGATTGTGAAGAAGAAGAAGAAAATGAACAAGAAGAGGATACACACCAGGAACTAGCCATAGAAGAGGAAGAAATGAATCCGACCATATCATGTAATGCACTGGTAGGGATTACCACTCCTCAAACTCTCAAGATAGCAAGACAGATCAAGAAGAAAAAGGTAATAGTGTTGATTGATTCAGGTAGCACCCATAATTTTATTCATTGTAAGGTAGCCAAGGAATTAAATTGTTTCCTATACCCAGCACCTGAATGTCAAGTGATGGTTGCAAATGGAGGAACTATAAATTGCTCTGGAAAATGCCATAATATCAAGCTAACCATGGGGGAATATGTATTGACTAGTCCAATGTTTTCCATTCCTATGGGAGGTATTGATGTTGTACTAGGAGTACAATGGTTACAATCTTTGGGGACGGTAGCTTTTAATTTTCAAGAACTTTTCTTGAAATTTTTTTCAGAAGGAAAGGAAGTCGAATTACGGGGTATTGAAGGGAAGCCGGAAAGGATAATAAGCTCTAATGTCATGACAAAGCTTCTAAAGAAAGAACAACGAGGCGTAATTGCACAATTATGCTCACTAGAAGTTCCGACATCAAAATCATCTATTTCTGCAGATCTCCAATAAGTCTTGGACAATCATTCCAAGGTGTTTGAAACTCCCAAAGGACTCCCACCTATTCGTGATCATGATCATGCTATTCATTTGATTCCAGGAAGTGTTCCTCGAAACATCAGGCCTTATAGATATCCTTACTTCCAAAAGAGTGAAATTGAACGTATGACTGCAGAAATGTTAGAGGCGGGTATAATTCAACCTAGTCAAAGTTCTTTCTCTGCTCCTGTAGTATTGGTACACAAGAAGGATGGATCATGGCGAATGTGTCTAGATTATAGGGAGCTCAATAAGCTCACCATTAAAGATAAATTTCCCATTCCTATGATTGATGAATTATTGGATGAATTACATGGAGCAATTTATTTTACCAAGTTGGATCTTCATTCGGGATATCATCAAATTAGAATGAAGACTGAAGATATTCCAAAAAAGGCATTTCAAACTCATGAGGGTCATTATGAATTTTGGGTCATGCCTTTTGGCCTTACCAATGCACCTTCTACATTTCAAGGGTTGATGAATTCCATTTTCAAACCCTTCCTTAGAAAATTTGTGCTAGTATTTTTTGATGATATACTAATCTACAGCAGGTCTTGGAAGGATCATGTTGAACATGTTGACGGGGTGCTCAAACTATTGCAGGAGAAACAATTATATGCAAAAAAGTCCAAATGTTTCTTTGGAGTACAAGAGGTGGAATATCTGGGTCATATTGTATCTCATGAGGGTGTTAAAGTAGAACCTAACAAAATTAAAGCCATTAAGGAATGGAAAGTTCCCACAACCATAAAGCAGTTGCGAGGATTTCTCGGGTTAACAGGGTATTATCGCAAGTTTGTTAGGAATTATGGGAGAATAGCAGCACCTCTAACAACATTATTGAAGAAAGATGCATTTTCATGGACTCCTGAAGCAACTAAGGCCTTTGAACATCTTAAAGAGGCAATGTGCCTAGCACCAGTCTTAGCTACGCCGGACTTCACAAAAACCTTTATTGTGGAATGTGATGCCTCAGGAAATGGAATTGGTGTTGTTTTAATGCAAGAAGGAAGACCCATTTCTTTTGAAAGTCGTCCAATCAAAGGAAATTATTTACAAAAACCTATTTATGAGAAGGAAATGTTAGCAATACTGCATGCACTAAAGAAATGGTGAACTTACCTAATGGGAAGACATTTCAAGGTAAAAACTGATCATGATAGTCTTAAACACTTTTTGGAACAAAGACTATCTTCAGAAGAGCAGCAAAAATGGGTCACAAAGATGTTGGGTTATGACTTTGAAATAATCTACAAAAAAGGAAAGCTTAATGTTGTTGCGGATGCACTCTCAAGAAAGAATGAAGAGGTGGAAGCATTGCTTTGTGCCATTTCTATTATCCAACCAGATTGGATAACTGAAGCAAAAGATGAATGGAAGAAGGACAAAGATGTATGGACACTCATTCAAAAGTTGCAGCAAGATCCTAGTACATCTGATACATTTAGTTGGAAAAATGATTCCTTATGGTACAAAGATAGCTTATATCTTTGTAATAATTCCCAACTAAAACAAAATATTCTTCTGGAATTGCACACTTCTCCTTTAGGAGGACACTCAGGATTTTTAAAAACTTACCACGGGGTGAAGAAAGAATTTTTTTGGGATGGCCTTAAATCTGATATTCAAAAGTTTGTGGCGGAATGTTTGGTTTGCCAGTAGAATAAAGTGGAAACAATTAAGACCCCGGGACTTCTACAACTTTTATCCATTCCAAGTCAACGTTGGGAGGAGATTTCAATGGATTTTATCATAGGTTTACCTAAGTCCGAAGGAAAGAGTGTCATCATGGTGGTAGTTGATAGACTTACCAAGTATGCACACTTTTGTGCATTATCTCATCCATTTAAAGCAAGTACGGTTGCTACTACATTTATGGACAGAATTCAAAAGCTACATGCAAGCCTAAGGGTTATTGTGAGCGACATAGATCCCATTTTTACTGGAAATTTTTGGACGGAGTTATTTTCTTGTTTGGGTACTCAATTAGCTCATAGCTCATCTTATCATCCTCAATCTGATGGTCAAACTGAGATAGCAAATAAATTTTTGGAAGGATATCTTCGTTGTTTTGTATCTGATAAACAAACACAATGGGTCAAGTGGTTACCTCTCGCTGAATGGTGGTATAACACTTCCTTCCATACTACAACAAAAATTACCCCATTTATGGCACTTTATGGATATCATCCACCATCCATCACATCATCTTTAAGGGAAAATTCGAAGGTTCAAGCAGTGGAAGATCACATCGAGCATCGGCAAGAAGTTCTCCAACTCTTAAAGGATAACCTGAATTTGGCACAAAATCGAATGAAACAACAGGCAGATCAACATCGCAGCGAGAGAAGTTTTGATGTAGGAGATTGGGTATTTTCACGGCTACAACCATATAAACAAATGTCCCTCAAGCAAGCTAAGAAGGATAATAAATTATCGCCAAAGTACTATGGTCCTTACAAGGTGTTGCAAAAGATTGGTACTATGGCATACAAATTGGAGCTTCCTGCTTCTTCGCTAGTACATCCAGTTTTCCATGTTTCATGCTTAAAGAAGGTTATAGGTGAAAATCTTCCAGTTCAAACAATATTGCCAGAACTTGATGAGGAAGGAAAAATCATATTGGAACCTGAAGCAGTCACGGAAACAAGAACTCGACGGCTACGGAATCGATCAATTTCAGAGTATCTCATCAAGTGGAAGAACTTACCCACTGAAGATTCTACATGGGAGGATGAGAATTTTATACAGAAGCACCCAGAGCTACTCAAGTGTTGAGGACAACACTTTTTTGAAGGAGAGAGGCATGTTAGGTCCCTATATTACTAGTATAGTCCCTTATTGTTGTTAGTGTAACCCCCTTATTGTTATTATTGTACCCTTGTAACCCCCATTTTATTATTATTGTGCCCTTAAATTATTATTGTTAGGTCGGTTAGGATTACATTGTGGCCCAATAGGATTACATTATGGCCCCATGGACTCCTATATATAGAAAGGAGGTTTTGTAAATTGTATCATCCAAGAATTGTGCATTTATGTAATGTATTGGAGGTTTCCCCCTCGAAGTGGCTTATTTCTAAGGCATTGATATCTCTTTTCTTCTATTTTTGAAGCTGGTTACACAACAAATCCAAACTTTCACCAGGTGAAGTAGAAGATGAGGAAAAAGAAACAGGCGAATAAGGGGAGAGGTCCATCTTCAAATCAACATGGTGTTGCTTAGGCGGAGGAGTGGATGGTACAGTAGCTGGAACACTTGAGACTAGAGAGGTTGAAAACAACCAAACAGGCAACCCAATAGCTAACCCAGGGAGGGACAACGTGGCCATATAAGGAGCACCAATATTTCCTAAAGCATGGAAAGGACTAGGACTCCCTTCAGAGGAGACTCCTTGATTGGAAAACTCTGGAAAAGTTGCCATCATAAACGACCTTGAAATAAAAAACTAAGGAAAAAAATTCTAACCAGGAATATTTCGTGGGCGATTAATTTTTAAGTCGCTGAAACCAGACTCTGCTGTTTCATATTTTAAGAGTCGAGAAACAAGAAAAAGGTGACTCTATCGCTTTCAAGTTGGACATGAGCTTGAAAGGACAAGAGCTCGATGATATTTTCAGTTAAAAGAGTCAGTAAAGATCAAATTGTCTGCTCTGGTAATCTAGGTAAATGGGTGTACCAGATATCCGTGAACTGCCATATACACCTTGGTAAAAATGAAATAGAAATAAACCAAGGACTTAACGTATGTGCAGGTAATCTCCCTGAATGTTGTGTCTGGTGTATCACGGGTAAAAGGCGGCAGACTCGGCTTCCTATGGATAAAGGATTGCAACCTAATGGGGTCTCCCTTTATATATGTGACAGTATGGGCAGCACAAGTCCATACTAGCGCTATCTGTATCCAGATGGCAAGCGAGAGCTGCTAGGCTTAAAGACGCCATAGACTACTAGATGTTTAGTTAATGTTTCAATGTTGCCTTAGGTTAATTCAGTAAATTTTAAAGTTGATATTCAATTTACGTTTCAATTTCAAGGCCCTATCGAATGTTGGATCTCATAAAACCTCTAAATGCAAACTACATGCCACAAAATATCATTTTGTTCAATGAAGAGCTATCTACGGGAGAGTTGCGAGCTTTTCAAATGACAACAAAACGAAGACACAAAAACATCCACTAGTGTTTCAAATGCAAGCTAATGAAACTAGAAAACTTCTCTCCAGAGTTATATAACACTAGTGATGCAAAAGAGCTTTCAATTTTCACTATGCCAATCAAAAAGGAAAAGATTTTATTTTTGTTTTTTTGTATTTTTCAATATTTTAGAGAAAATGCACTAAATGAATGAAAAATTAATGAAAACACCAATTCGAGAAACGATAGTGAGAGAGCTGAAACAAACAAGTTCACTCAATACAAACACACACAATCAAGACTCAAACTAATGACGAAATCCCTCAAAGCGAAGAAAAATCTCGAAAGAGACTCAAACAAACCATGTAATCTAGGCTTGGAGTACCACAAAGAGAAATTGAACGAAAGAAAGGACAATCACTCAATTAACGCAATGATTCAATGGGATTGAAAAAGACAAATGCAGAGAAGCAACAACAAAATTGACTAGGCAAGCAAGGACCCAAAACTCCCACGGGAGGCTCAGCACACTGAAGCACCTAAAAGCCATAGGGCTAAAATGAAAAACTGATAGTAGAGGGAAAAAAACGGGAGGACAAGGGCCAAACATAGTAAAAAATGACTTCCAGGCACTCAATCAATCATAAAAATGACACCAGGACCAAAACTCAAGCTCAGAGAGCCCAAAGGCAACCAAACCCTAACACCAAGCAGAGTTGGCGCGCCTGTTTGGCTATAATTTGCACCAAAAAGGCATTGGCGCGGGGGCCTAACTAGCAAAAAGCGCCAGCTGGCGCGACTGTCAGGGGAAAAACCGTGCCAATTGAGTTTACCCTAGAAAAATGATGAAAATGGACAAACAGAGACTGGATTCAGTTTTCTAGGGGCTGAACAGGTGTTTAACACCAAGGAAGGTGGACCAGAAAATCAAATAAATCAATAAACAGCGCAAAAAACACCCAAGAGAGGAAGGACTAACTCCAACTGATTCCCCAGTGGAGTCACCAAATTTTTGAGGAGGTGAATCCCCTTTGTGGACAGAAGCGATCCCACTAACCCTAGATTGGGTCTAGCAACAATCGAATCACGCAATGACATTGGTTCCTAGTTACAAGAAAGACAAAGACTGCGATAAGTAGCCTACCTCAAATCCCACGTTGTTGTTTTCGATGAAGAAGTAATGCTCCTCGTCCCTAGCCCAATAGATCACAATCCTTCCATTTGTCACATCTGGACACCTGTACACACGCAGATAAATGATGACATACAATGTAATACTTAAAGCATGTAACTATATATCAGTCAGAGAAGATATAATTCGTTGCATTACATAAAATAATAAACACAAGAATGGAACTAGAATCAAAGTCGCTTATATTATAAATGAAAAAATGGAGATTACAACCAAATTCTCTGATGCTATGATCTTCCTTCGGCGGGGCTTGCAGCGGAGCATGTCTCAACAAAGCCTGTCGGGAATATGGACGAAGCTCTCTCTCTTACGGGATTCTCTTCGGTTTAGCTCTCAATAGTTCCCAAGCTATAGTTTCCTTCCTACATGTTCAACTAGTTTTCTAATAGAGAGGGCAAGCTTTTATAGATGGAGGAAAGGAAGTTAGGATCCCTATAATCATGGGATAGGCCCTATCTCTTAGGAAGGTTCCATGAGAGGTGGAAAACCACTTCCTATACATGGAGATCTAGAGTCAAACCACTCAACTCCTTTTGATGATTCATTTTGGAGTTTGTTAGATTCAAAATTCTGCCATTTATTTTAAAAAAACATCCCTTAATAAGCTTGGCGCGAGTGAAACGTAGGGACAGAGCGCTAGTTGGCGCGCCCTCTAGTGTGGATTTCCCCCATTGGCGTGAGGGATAAACTGGCTAGTTGCGCCAAGGCTAAAACATCTTTTTTTAGGGTTTTGCAGAGGAAATGTATTTCAAGAGAATGTTTTTCCTTATCCAAGAGGATGCCATGAAGGTGTTTTCAGGACATTTTACTGTTCACAGGTCACAGGAATAGTCCTCCAATGTACGGGACGAGGGATTGCAGTGACGGTGACAAAATGCTGTGTAACAGTCATGCATCAATAGAGGAGGTGGGAGGAGTATCTTCCACTAGTTGATTTTGATTACAACAATGGGTATTAGGAGTCACTGAGGATGAGATTTTTGGAGGCACTGTATGGGCGGAGTTATGACACTCCCATTAACTTGAGTGATCCAATGAACGTGGTACTTATTGGACTGGACATGTTGGCAGAAATGGAACAAGAAATATGGGTTATAACGAAAATTCTAAAGGCAACATAGGATAGGAAAAATAGTTATGCAGACCAACTGAGGGAATTTAAGGAGTTTTAGGTTGGGGAGCATGTGTATTTGTGCATTAAGCCTCAAAAGAGCTCCTTGAGGATTGGATCATGTGCCAAGTTGGCACCACGGTCTCGCAGGCCTTTTTATATCCTTAAGAGGATTGGATCAGTGACTTACAGACTTGCACTGCCTCTGACAGTGAAATTCCATTATGTTTTCCATGTTTCATTGCTTAAAATATATGTAAAGGATGTTGACCATGTGATTTCTTTGTGTATATTACAGGTGGAACCAGAAGGATAATTCCACTGGGAACCTCAATGCATATTTCAGAAGAAAACACTCATGCTTAAGAACCGAACAATCGAGCAAGTTAAAGTATAGTGGAATAACTTTGAGCCCGATGAAGATACATGGGAGATGGTTGATAAAATGCGGGCTATGTATCCCTCGTTATTTGTCGATTGAGGCAAAGTAGTTTTTAGTATATGTACATATTTATGTATGGTTTTTATGTAAATATAGCAATGAGTTGTATTATAAAGATCCAATAAGTGGTATGGTTGTCATGTTGTCATGATTATCATGGTTCTGTTTTTGAGCAGGTTGTTCTTTGTAAATATTGAAACGAGCTAAGTTCAAAAGCTCCATATGCAATATGTTTTTATTTTCAGCAGTTTTTCTAGTTTTAGGTGTCATAGAACATCGAGGATGGTGTTCCCCTAATAGGGAGGGGTTTTTAATAGCCCCAAGTTAAAATTTCATGTAATAAAGTTAAAAAAGGAAAAATAAGACCAAGGTCATGGGACACATATTCCAAGTTGAATGTTTGGAAAAATATCCTAGTGGGAAATGGAAAAGGCTTTGAAAATTGGAAAAGGAAATGGAAAAGGCTTTGAAAAGGCAGATATGTATTTTTGGAATATATTTTTGAAAATAAAGGAAATTAGGAGAAAATGGAGGTGAAAGGTCACAAGTTTCATGTGAGGAGGAAATTGAAGGAAAATACAGGAACAATGAAGAAATTAGAGACATCAATAATAAAAATGCATTAGCGCATCAATTCAAGGCCTTTTGTCAGTTGAGTTTTGGAATTTGTTTTTAGATATGACAAGAGCACCAAGAGGAGAAAGCAAGCAAGTAAAGAAAATGAAGAACAATGAAAGAAAGGAACAAATAAAAAATGGTTGGATCAAGCGGCTTAAGAGGGAATACTTCTAGGTAACAAGTTGCATGTATTATTTCCTAGATATTCTTGGCATGCATGGTATTTGCATGTGGATATTTGGTTCTTTTGTTGTCATTGGCATCTTTTTTGTCGAGATTGAACAATGGACTTTAGCCTTGCCTTTCCATTTCTAGATAGTCATGTTGTGATGGGATTCATTCTTGTTTGAGATTTGTATTGCCGGAATATTTTGGATATGGGTGAGGTAGTCTCAGGAAAATCCTACGGGTTGGGGGTGGAGATGTCTTTGTCCTAGAATCCATCAACAGGTGGGTGGAGACAAGAAAATTCCCCAAGGGATGGTGAAGAAATTCAGAGGCATCCAAGCTCAGTTTGGTTTTGTGATCTCAGAACCGGTGTTGTGGTCCCGTGATTTGTTAGATTGGTGGGATCAAATGCACAGGGTAACATCAAACCAGTATTTGGAGCCCACAAAGGAAATGGAAAAGGCTTTGAAAAGGCAGATATGTATTTTTGGAATATATTTTTGAAAATAAAGGAAATTAGGAGAAAATGGAGGTGAAAGGTCACAAGTTTCATGTGAGGAGGAAATTGAAGGAAAATACAGGAACAATGAAGAAATTTGAGACATCAATAATAAAAATGCATTAGCGCATCAATTCAAGGCCTTTTGTCAGTTGAGTTTTGGAATTTGTTTTTAGATATGACAAGAGCACCAAGAGGAGAAAGCAAGCAAGTAAAGAAAATGAAGAACAATGAAAGAAAGGAACAAATAAAAAATGGTTGGATCAAGCGGCTTAAGAGGGAATACTTCTAGGTAACAAGTTGCATGTATTATTTCCTAGATATTCTTGGCATGCATGGTATTTGCATGTGGATATTTGGTTCTTTTGTTGTCATTGGCATCTTTTTTGTCGAGATTGAACAATGGACTTTAGCCTTGCCTTTCCATTTCTAGATAGTCATGTTGTGATGGGATTCATTCTTGTTTGAGATTTGTATTGCCGGAATATTTTGGATACGGGTGAGGTAGTCTCAGGAAAATCCTATGGGTTGGGGGTGGAGATGGCTTTGTCCTAGAATCCATCAACAGGTGGGTGGAGACAAGAAAATTCCCCAAGGGATGGTGAAGAAATTCTGAGGCATCCAAGCTCAGTTTGGTTTTGTGATCTCAGAACCGGTGTTGTGGTCCCGTGATTTGTTAGATTGGTGGGATCAAATGCACAGGGTAACATCAAACCAGTATTTGGAGTCCTCGGACCTAGCCTTCCTGGACTCAGAGAGGGCTCTCTCTATTTTGTGCAAAGGATGTGAACTTGTTTGCTTTTAGGGTTTGATTTTGGGCTAGTTGTTAAGTTTAGGGTTTGTTTCTTTGTTTTGGTTGGGTAGATGATCAGGTAGAATATATAGAGTGAGGAAATATTCAAGTCATTGGGCTATGGAGTCAATAAAATTCATGGAAAGTTAAATAATGAATCAGGGTGCATCACAAGAAAATCTAGGATGGCCAAATGGATTTTCAAGGTTTGTGTGACATGAAATGAACATCAAGTTTGTGAACAAAGTAGGGCAAAGGGAGATTAAGAATCATTTTTCAAATACTTTAAACAAGAAGGGTCCTCAACACTATTTAGCATAAATAAGTAATCAATATACAAGGCACACCAATAACTCTTTGATTCAACTCAAGCAAATAAGCATTTCATACAAACAATCCAATGAAATATAGAAGGAGAGAAACTCATTTAATTTCTAGTGATTTCACCTTCAAGGTTAGAAAACATTTAAGATAAACATATGAATTTAATCAAAGAAGAGGGAACTCTTAAACATCAATGATCATAGCCATAAGGATCTCCAAAATAACTATTCAAGCATGGACAAAGGGTATGATCGAAACATAGCCTCTTTGGCAGGACCTAATTAGTGGTACTTCAAAGATAGATCTCAAGAACAATGTTTTAGTGACATCAAACAAAAAGGGCTAACCATAAAACATATTTGATACCTACTGTATTAAACCATTCATGAGATAAACAAGCTTCGATGGGTCTAGAGAGCAACAAATAATTCTCTAAACTGACCTAGTAGAGGAAAACATAGAGGCAATGAAGAACAAACAAAGCTAAGGTGCCTTTGAAAAACATTTCTTAGTATAAAACCTTTGTCCGACTGCAATTTAGAAGGATGAAACAACATGATACATAAGAAAACATGAACTGAATAGAAGCACATCACCATTAACCAAGCTCAGGGATCCTGCAAGCAAGCCTTCTCCATCATCAATCAAGACAAGCCATTCACAGACTCCACAACACCAATTTCTTCTTCAATCTCCAAAAAAAACTATATATTGCTCCAAAGAGTCATCAAATGCCAACCTTTTACAATGAGGCCCTCATGCTCTATTTATATAGTAAAGGAGGGAAAAACCCTAACTAGGGTTTGAAAATGTAAAAAAAATCCATAAATGTCATTTATGTCTAAGAGACCATGCAAGGCCCAAGACACAAAATATCTCATGAAATAAATGAAAAACTAACTCCTAGCACCTAACTTTGGAGTGATTTGCCTCAAAAAACACTAAAATATAAATTTTCTATTAATGGGTGTCTTTTGTTGACTTTTTGGCCAAAAACGTAGCATAGAGTTTTGAAAGCGTAGCGCCTGCCTGGAAAAAATAGGTCAACTTGCAACCAAGTTTTGATGCCCTTCTCGATGTCGGAATTGGTTCCGTGATGGCTTGTTGGAAATCCTGCTGAGTATAATTTCTAAATCTACCCTTGGTTTTCTGATTGAGCTCAATTAAAATATCCAAAAGGAAAATTTCCAGAAACTACTCTAGGCACAGCGCCAAGCTTGTAAATGAGGCAGAAAGGTGACAAATTAGGTGTTTTTTGGCCTTTTGAGGGGTAAAAAATTCTCCAAATGCTATGAAAATTGGTGAGCATACTGTAATTGAGCCGAGGATTCCAAAAATGACAAGTTTTCCTCCCGAGGACGCCTGAGATGAAAACGTAGTGCCAAGGGTGTTGCGCTTAGAGGCCTCCAAATTTGTAAAAAACCAAAATTTGTCAAAAGTCTCCCAAAATTGGTGGATATCTTCTTCATGGGGTTTGAGAGGCTTGTAGAGAAGCTTGGGCCAAGATTCCAAGGTTTTCTTGGTCTTTGAGTTTAGCCCTTGCAACTTGGTTTCTCAGGCCATAATTCTTGGTCATCTTCATTTGGAGATCATTATCCTTATTGGCTTTCTCTAATTTAGACTCCAACTGTATGTTGGCTCTTTCTAGCCAAGGCTCCCAATCATACGCTATCTCCATAGCCAAAAACTCATATAGAGGGAGTTGCTCTGCCAGGGATGATTCTTGTTCTCTTTTTTTTGCCAATGCCTTCTTCAAACCCATGGTTCTTGGTCTCCTCCTATACTGCCCTTCTTCATCCTCACTTTCCTCATAGGTGCCCATGAACTCTTCTAGCTTTACCTGTGCCCTTTGAGCTTCTTTTTAGGCCCGGATTGTTCTAGCCTCATAAATGGAAATTTGTGCTCCTAGCTTCCTGTTCTCCATCTCAAGGGTATCATTCACACTCTTGGCCCTTTCTAGATTTTCTTGGAGGTCTTCAATTAGGGCATTTTTGTTCTGCATGATCAAGTTTGAGGTCCTTGCTCCATTTTCCTCATCACTGTCAATCTGAATGATTTCAAACTCTCTCTCAACCTCATGTTGATCTTATTCTTCTTCCTTTACCTTTTTTTTTCCTTTGTCAATATTCTAAGCTGAGGTGGATGGCATGGTCCCTTGCCTTTTAGAGGCAACAAACACAAGCCTTTGTCCTCTTTGATATGTCAATGGAAGAGGTTTGATAGTGATCATTTCAGTGTCTTGGTCATGGCTGCCATCATTTTTTTCCATTTCTTCTTATTCATGACCCTGACTATTTCTTACCTGTTTGCCTTCAACATCAGCCTCACACTTATCTTCTTCACTGATTTCTGCACCTTCATTTTTTTCCTCATTGAAGCTGATTTCCTAGGTGTCACTGCTGCCTTCAACCTCTTCATTTTCCTCACTGTTTTCATCTTCATCTTGGCTGCTCTCTTCATCTTTTCCCTCATATCTGTCATGACTAGGAGCCTCACTGTTTTGACTATCATTAGGGCTCTTAGCCTCACTGTTGTCCTTAGGATCATCCTCTATTTATTTGTCACTTGCCTCATCTTCATCATTATCCACCTCCATGTCTTCTGCTTCATTTCTGACCTCTTTTTATGTTTACATGTTTTATGCCTCTTGTTGGCTCAGATCATCATCACCATGATCTTCACTTTGGTTTGATTCATTGTCACCCTCATCCTCATTGTCACTTGCTTGTTCATTGCCACTTCCTTCTTGATCTTATGCATTAGGAGAAGATGAGCAAGGGAGGTTTTCTTGAGGAGAGGATATGTGTATATGATGAGTCATGGTCAGTGGGAGGTGATGGAGGAGTGGAGGGAGGAGGATGAGATTATGAGGGTAAATTAGGCTGATGATGAGGTTGTGGGCTTATGAATATTTCATGAGCAATTAACACCTCCCAAGGTATGCCTTTTTTCTCCAACTGATGTAGTACCACCATCTTGATCAAGGAGTGGTGGAAAAAACTCTTCATTTTTTGGGAATAACTTCTCCTTCGAACAACAGAAGGCATCTTATCGATACTCCTATACAAGTAGTAGGGTAAATGAAGAATTTTAACCCTAGTAAAATGCATGAGTAATCTAATATAGTAGGAGTAGAGCCTAGAGTATCTCCCCTCACATGTAAAATATTTCATGACAACCTTCATTAAGGGTGAATACCTCTCTAGAAAGTGTGAGAAAGGGAAAATAGTCCTAGGCTTGAGAAAAGGCTCATAGCATCTCATGTCCAACATTTCCCTTTTGAACCATTTTTCACCAACATCAGGTATACCTGTAGCACTATAAATGGCATCTGATGAGAGTTCAAAGGTCACCCATGCCAAGCTTGATTTTTTGTTATGTAGGTTAAGAATTAATAACCTTGTGAGCTCTGGGTGATTTTGTACTTGTTGGACCCTTTCACAAAACTGGAAACACCCTACATTCTGAAAGCATGTGAGAATCATGGCAGAGGTAGTAATCTCCACAGTGTCTTGGGGTTCAAATCTATTAACCTTCCCACCCTTGTGCTTTGGCCTCATAGGCACTTGACCTCCTTCATTGATCACACTTCCTTCTTCTCCTGACATGGTGGTTATTGCTGCCTTTAAACAACCCTAGGCTTGCTTGTGAAACTTGATAGGATGAGTGAAATGGAATAATGGTGAAAGGAAATTTTTTGTAAGTGAATGAGATGGAGGTGTGGGTTTATGATTGTTTCCCCTTTGAGCTTTTATGAAGGTTTAATCTTTAACTCACTGTAATTACCCTAATGGACATCTTCCTTGACTGATAATTTCTTGCTTGGAGGTCAAAAGAGAGTGTTTGTCATGAGGACTTAGGGTTTCTAGTCACTAGGTTTTAGTCAATTTCCTTAAATCATTAATTCATCAAAACCACTTGGAGGATAAGGATAAGCAACCACCTACCAAATTTCAACTTCTTTGCATGTAATTGGATGCAACTTTGGAGGTGTTCCCTTGTGATTTTTGGCAATTTTGCAACTGGAAGAAGGTTTATGGCCTAGGCGTAGTGCCTGCATGAACAGTTCGGTGTTGGGCCTGTTGAGTGCAGCGCCTACCCAGTTTTAGGCTTTCCTGGCTCCTACGTGCAACACTGAATGGGTTTTGGGCCTGTTGGACCTCTCTGAGCGTAGCACCGGGCACTTATCTGGGCCCGTCGGGCTCCTCCTGGGCGCAACACTGCACGATGCCCTGCCTGTTGGGCAAATCTGGGCCTGCAGGTAGCACTCACCTGAATGCGCAACGCATTTCCCTGTAAGCACAATGAAATGTACAGTTACACTGTGAAATCTCCCCTAAGCACAGCACCGGGTGTTGTAAGTGCAACGCCTGCAGCAAAGCATAGCGCTAGGCAAACTTCCCCGATTTTCACTGAAACTCAGAAATTTCTCTTTGAAAGCTCCTTACTCTTTTTGCAAGTGACAAATGAACCAAATGATAAATAAAATTCTCTTTTATAGTCTTAGGAAAACAAATTTATCCCTTGTGAACCCACTTTCTAATGTTTTCAGTCCCTTGGTCACTTTTACTGATTTTCACTAATATTTGTTTGTCTTTTACTGCAGGTGACTTGAAAACTTTTAAGTGGCTCTTTTTCCTTTGGTGGCAGCTTGCTTAGCACTGCCAAAACCTATTTTTCTTGCATTGTGAAGTTTGGAAATCATGTTTTTACCCCCTTTGATATTTTTGAGTGTGGGTGACCTGAAAACATGGCTTCTTGCCCTCTCACTGATTTTATATAGGTATAATAAATCCATCTTTGAAAAGTTCCATAACCTTCACAATCATGTATGTTGTCTCCTCTTGGCCACTTCTGATTTTTTGCGGGTGCCATGACATAATGTTTTAACCCTGTCTGATGCTTCATGGTGCTGGACACATTCAACTTGGAAAACCCTAGAATTCACCTACAACAGTCTCTTCAAACTTTCTTTTTGCTATCATCATGGATGCCTATCATCTTCATATCATCTCCCTTGACTATCTTTCCAAAACCTTAGATTTATGGGTTGTTTGAGAATAATAATTAGTGATTTGTTCTAAGTTCTCTATATCCCTTTCTAGTTCATTCATTTATGTCTAGTTCACCTCACCTTTTTCCCTTCTTCATTTATAATTTATAAAACTCTTTAATTCATGCTTGGTTGTACTGGTGTGCCTCTATGCATGCGATTTGTTGTATTGGATCTTGCTTGGCATGCTGCTAGCCCAATCAGTCTTAGGAACCCTAATTATTCTTGAACATAGGCTGCTTCCTGCTTCTTTGCTATGGATTTGCTTTAATTAGGAGCAGGCCTCTTACCTTGCCAATTTTACTGTTGATAATCATCTGGACACTCCTACAAAAATGTCAAAATGAACAATTTACTTTTTCAGAACTTGAACTCGATAAGGTGACATTCCTTGGAGACTTTTCTTGATCTCACTTGGACAAAAAGGTGCTAATATTATTTCACATTTGATTCAACTTCTAGTACATGAAAAATAGTGATTTAGAACACCAAGATTAACCCTACAACCTATGAAACCCTAGTGACCTAGTGGAAGGATTTTTGACTTGGTCTTTGACTGAAAGCTTGGTTTGGGGTCTTCAAGTATGAAAAACAGAGTTTTTGACAAATTGATGTATTGAAGATCCAAATCCAATGTACTTGATTTGTCTAAAGAGCCTACAGAGATAGTTTTGAGACCATCAATGCTTGAGGCATTTGATGAACATGGAAAAGGGTATGTTGTTTGGCAATCCTAGATGGAAAGTGGAAGGGTTAAGCATAGGAAAAATAGAGTATTGAGGTTATGGGTGTGAAAATGGGACAAAGATGAGTGTAATAATCACATGAGGGGTCTTCTAGGAGTGGTAGGCTAACTAGGGAATAGCAGAGTAGTAAAATTATGAAAATTTTGTTTCAAGGATAATGAAGGCAGTGAGATTTCTAAAACTCACAATATTCATGAATATTTTTTTTAGAAATCTAGGACAAGTATTTAGTCATCTAAAAATAGAAAAAAATTATTGATGACTAACAGTGGCTCCAATTGGGGAAGGCAGCTCCTTTTCAGGAGGTGTCCAAAACTTCAGATATCAAATCTCTGAGTTTATGAAGACCAGTGCCTCATCCATTGGGAAAATTTTTCTTCTTTCATTTGCTGATGTTTCTTTTGAAGCTGTGATCTCAAAATATGAAAGACATGTTTGCTTCAAACTCATCTCTGCCTACCCATCATACCTTTTCCTATCATTTTTTCTTCTTGTGGGTGCACTTGGACTGGCAAGCCCTTGACATTCTTTTTCTTTTGAAAGCAAAACAAAATATCTACTTGTATCCTTATTACTTCCAA
Source organism: Pinus albicaulis (assembly GCA_034641835.2). Lineage (NCBI taxonomy): Eukaryota > Viridiplantae > Streptophyta > Pinopsida > Pinales > Pinaceae > Pinus > Pinus albicaulis. The sequence continues at coordinate 223,315,341 of CM076574.1, forward strand.
GAGTTCAAATTATGGTAGTGAACTATTTTATTTTCTACGTAGACTATTCATCTGTCAATATTAAACTGTTTGATAGACTTCATTCTCTAATCTATTGACATGAAATTGAAAACATGATTTAAACCAGGATTAAGCTATCTAATTTACCATGGGCTGTGGAATTGGGACAAACTACACATAGACATTATTTTTGTACAAACAAAACTAGAAAGTATAAGGGTTGTGTCTCATAATTTTTTAGTCATCCCTACCTTTCTCTTTGGTTCGGATCTGAGCATTGAGAACCAACATCTTTTCTTCCTAATCTATTGCTATTGACAAGTCAAGCTTAAATGATTTGACAAGCATTCTTTCACTAACCTATTAGCATAAATTCAAAACATGTTTAGCCATGATTAGGCTAGATGAATGAACAAAACTCTTTTTCTTAACAAGTAGTGGCATTTAGGATTGCACACTTTCAGTAGTACTCTTTTTTTTGGGTATGGGGTTGTACCTCTTCTTCAAATCTGCCCTCTTTTTCCTTCTTTCTTTGTTTTTGTGTTTTTTGTTTTTTTATGATCTCTCATCATGCAATGTTATGTACAATGAATGAAAGCTTCAAACTAGGACTCTTGACAAAAATAGTGCTTGACAATCCTGCCATTGACAGGACCTCCAAATAACCCTTCTCCATTCAATTCTTGTAAAAATAAAGCATTATTACCTCTAACTAAATGAATGATATAAGAACCTTTCCACAAATTCTCAAATTTGACATGTTTACCTTTGTCCTCTCTCCTAGAATCCCATTTCAGCACTGTGTCTCCAATGTGGAAGTTATTGGCTTTAGTTCTTCTGTCAAATATCTTCTTTATGTTTTCTTACAATGCTTGTGTCCTTTTGCAAATTTCTTCCCTTATCTATTGAAAATGAATGGTTTGGTTCAACCTCCTTTGCATGTCATTTTCTTTTGGTTGCACTTCTTGGAGTAGCTTCATGACTGGAACTCATAAATATGTTGGGAATATTGCATCCATTCCATACACTAGTTGATAGGGAGACACACCGATTGAATTCTTGGTGGTTAGTCTATCAGCCCATAGTGCATGCAGTAGTTTGCCATGCCATGCTTTTTGGTTCTGTTCCAGCAACTTCTTAATAATGTTCACTAGACTTTTGTTGGAAGACTCATCCAACCCATTACCTTGAGGGTAATAAGCTATGGAATGCCCTAGTGTGATGTGATACTTATAGAAAAAGTCAAACATTCTTTTGGATTTAAAGGCGACAACATTATATGTAATGATCTTTCTAGGAAAACCAAATCGGGACAAGATGTTGGTCTCAAGGAATTTGATAATGACTGAGTCGGTAGCATTCCTAGAAGGGATGGCCTCTATCCACTTGGTGAAATAATCAGTAGCAGTGAGGATCTACTTGTGTTGGGTAGATGAATAAGGGTGGATTTCCCCAATGAATTCCAAACCCCGTTGTTGAAAAGGAGCTTCAACACTGATGGGATGCAAAGTCAAAGGTAAAATTTTTCTCTTGCCATCAAAAATTTGGCACTTATGGCAAGTCATAACCAGTTTGTGAGTGTCAGGGAAAAGGGTGGGCCAATAGTAGCCAGCTCTAAGGATTTTGTTAGCAGTGGTTTTCCAGTAGAGATGACCTCCACACTCTCCCTCATGCAGCTCATGCATGATTCTATCTGCATCATCTTCAAGCAAACATTTAAGCAATATGACAACAAAATTCTTCCAATACAAAGCTCCATCTAAAATGCAGAACTTTAAAGCTTTTTGTTTCAAGAATCTAGCTTTTGTCTTGGATAAGGTAGGAGGAGCATTAAGATAAAAAATTACATACAGAATATCAACATACCAAGATGAGTTCAAAAATACTTCTTCAATGTGGGGAGCTGTGAATTCTTATTTTTCCTCTAATGCATCAACCATATTCATGTCTAGTGCTTGGAAATTTGATTCAGCCATGAGTTTTGCAAGTCCTTCTCCCTTAATTAGTTTAGTGGGCCTAATTTCTAAATCATATTCTAAGATAATAGCAATCCATTTACCCCTTTTACCATCAGGGTCCTGATTTAGAATTTCCTTGACAACTATGTGTGGAACAAAAGTGATGATATGAGAGTGAAAAAAGTAGACTCGGAAATCTTTCAATTCTTTGATAAAGGCAAAGGCTTGTTTCACCATGATGTTGTATTTTAAGGGAGCATCTCTTAATGCCTTACTGAAAAAGGCTATGGGTTTTTCTTGCCCCATCATGTTCTTTTGTAACAACATTGCAGCAATGGTGTGCTCGGATGCAAATGAGAAAATGTAGAAGTCCTTGGTAAATTCAGGACTGATTAAAACTGGTGTTTAGGTGAGTGCCTGTTTTACCAGCTCAAAATATTGTTTGGCTTCCAAGGTCCATTTAACTCCTATCTCCTTTCTAAGCATGTTTGTAATATTCCTCAAGAGTTTAGCAAGGTTGGGGATGAATCTTCTAAGGAAGTTGATCTTTCCAATGAAAGATTGCAACTCTTCATGTTTCTAGGATGGATGATTTGCAATATTCCTTCAGTCCTTTTGGGGTCTATTTTGATTCCCTCTTCAGAGATGATGTGGCCTAGGAGCTTACTTTCATAAATACCAAACAATGTTTTCTTAGGATTCAGAGATAGGCCGTACCTCCTACACTTTTTGAAGACTTTCCTCAAGTCGACTAAATGTTCTTCATTAGTCTTAGAATAGACAATGATTTCATCAAGGTAAATGACTATGAAGTCACCTATGTCTTCTGAAAAAGCTATGTCCATGGCCCTTTGAAAAGTGGCCCCTGCATTCATTAACCCAAAAGGCATTTTAACATACATAAATGTGTCCCAAGGTGTAGTGAAAGCAGTTTTGTGTTGATCACTTGGGAGTACTAGTACCTGATTATAACCTGAAAAGCCATCAAGCAATGATATTCTCTTAGAGCCAACTACCCTTTGCAATATATGATCCATTTTGGGCAAAGGATAGTTATCTTTCAGGGAGGCGTTTCAAATTTCTAAAGTCAATGCACAACCTAATCTCCCTGGTCTTCTTCCTAACTGACACAAGGTTTGAAACCCATTCTAAGTACCTAAGAGGGACTATGATCCCAGCATCATACATATTTTTAATCTCTTTCTCAACTAAAGGTACTAGGATGGGGTTTATTCTTCTCAATTTTTGTTTGAATGGTTTCTGATTTTCCTTGAGAGGAATTTTATGTTGAATAATGCGTGTGTCATAGGACTTCAAGTCCTCATACCCCCATGAAAACACATCTTTAAACTCTTTAAAATGCTCAATATATTTCTGTTTTATTGAGGAGGAAGGGTTTTGGACAGCTTGACCATTTTAGGTTCATTTATGTTGCCTATGTTATATTCTTCTACATTAGTCTCAGTAGATTCCATCTTTAGCTTTCTAGCTACATCATTAAAATCAAAGAACTCCTCTAACGGTGTAAGGCCCCTTGGTAATGTATCATCTTTACATTGTAAAACCTCAAGGTCCTTTTGATCTATATTTTTAAACAATTCTGCCTCATAAGGATTTTCAAGCAGATTTATATCAGCTGTAGAGGACAGCTCTGTTTTTTGGGCATGTTTTTCAGCAAAATAATCTTCTTCATGCCCCAAGCTTGTTTCCAGTAGTGCAAATTCATTCTTAGATTGCAGAAAGTCATAAATTTGTTTATCGCCCTCAAACACTTTCCAATAACCTATGTTTTCAAGTACTGTAGGCCAGTTTTTTACTTTGACATTGTATTTTTCATTTGCATGGGGTATTTGGTAATTTCTGGCAGCAAAGGCAAGCTCATTGGCAAGCTATTTTGAGCTCTAGGAATGAAAATGAGTTCATATTTTTCAAAGGTTTTCAGAAGGTCTAAGACAACATTCCTATACTCTCTTAGTCTAGGATTCTTGACTGAATACTCCCCTTTGATTTTCCTAATGACCAACTCTGAATCTCCTTGGACTGAGATCTTCTTAGCTCCTACGTTTTTTAGCAAATGCAAACCAAGGAGGAGAACCTCATATTCTGCAATGTTGTTGGTGCATTGAAAATCTAGTTTGTAGGAATGGCCTTAATTTTTGTTATGTATCCAGATACCAGCTCCTGAACCAGCTTTGCCACAAAAGCCAAAAAATCTCATGTTCCAAAGTGTTTCCAGTTCATACTCGCCACTATGTTGTTGTTCGGTACTGCTAGAGTTTTGGCTGTTGAGTTCTTCATGCAGTGTCCATTTTGAATGTTGTGGTATGTCTGGATCTGTCTCAATTTCATTTACCTGTTCACTGATGTTATCTTCATTATACAAAATAAAATATTCAAGGTCCGAATGAATGGAATAAATAGGGGTGTTGTCATCATTTAAGTTTAGAGTGTCGGTATGATTCCCTATGTTCAACACTTTCAGAACTTGGGACCTATACATATCTTGGGTTATCAGTTCAATGAGAGGCATGGTTATCTTGATTTTAGCAATCTCTCCCTCAAAACTAAAAGGAACTTGTGTTTTGGGCATATATACATTAGTTTTATCAACCATAATTTTTTCTACAAGTTTAGTTTACTAATTCTGAGTTGGGATTTTGGACAAAAGATTTTTCTCAGGGCCACTAGTAGATGCACTAGGGAAGCTTGTGTCACCACTTGGTCGGCTAGTTTTGTCTCTGTTTGGATCAGTTTTCTTAGCCATGGTGTTGGTATTGTCTGTTGTCTTCTTAGGAGTATTTTCAGGTGTCTTCCTAACAGCAGTGTCTACTTTGTTCTTTTTGGAGTTTTATTGGTTCTTTTTGCTCCTAAGGTCATATTGTCTATGGACCTCCATTATGGAATTTTCAAATTCTAATTGGTAATCCTCAGAATCCTCAAATTTTGTTTCAGTTTGATCTGAGGAAAAGAAACCTTGTTCTTCTTCTATGAGAAAAACATCACCCTTATTATCAGAACCTATCAAGTTTACATGGTTTTTTGCAGGTTCTTCAGACTCTCTTTCTTCTTCATCTACATAATTGTCTTGGAAAGGGGCCTGATTTGTTGGTCATCATCTCTCGGTCTGTTTTGTGGAGGGTCTCTTCTGAATTTTGGATTCCTATTTCTGTTTTGGGGATTTTCTTGGTTTTCCCTAGGAGGTGTTCTTTCACTCAAGTTTATCCTTTCCATCATTCTTTCCATTACCCTCACTAAATAGTCAACTTTGGCATCAGATGAGGAGGTTGAGGTCATAGTTTCACCTTTGTAGGTGACTCTCTTTTCTGACCTCATCCTAGCCCTTTTTTCAATCAAGTTGGCCTCTACATTCACAGCTCCCCTTTGCATGTCTTCTAAAATATGGGGATCTCTCTCTCTTAATTGATAGGCCATGTCTAGATCCAAACCTTCTGGAAATTTTGCTAAAGCTAAGGCTTGTGGGGGTTTCATGTTTGGTGGGAGGGCATTGTAAACACTATTGAACCGGGTGCAATAGTCTTGGACACTTTCCCTAGTGGTTTTATAAATGCCTGGTAAATGGAAGGGAGATCGTGTATGTTGTTAGGAGTCAAGATTTTAAACAATTTTTTGGCTTCTCCTCCTAAGCTTTGTGCAAAAATCCTCATTTTTATGGTTTCCTCTTCTAATTCCATGTAATCAAAGGCATCATTTACCCTATCTACATGCTGTTGGGTAGTGGTAGATTCAGCTCCGGAAAAGTGAGGGATTTTGGGTTGGTAGTCATTTGGAAAAGTTAACAAAGGTTGTGGCAGTGCCACGGGGGAATACCATGTTGCCATGATGGGAGTGAATGGAATCCAAGGAGGATTTACAAGGGGAGGGTTTGTGAGAGGGGGTGGAGGATGAAGTGGAGTGATTTAAACAGTGGATGTGTGGATGGGGGTGGTAGAGGTACTTGGACCAGAAAACTAATTTTGAGCTGATTTGGGATAAAAAGATCCAAAGCGATGGAGAAGCTGAAAGTCGGGAGGAGTGGAAGGAGAGGCTTCTCTACTAAAAATCTGCTACAAATATATGGGCTCAAGGTCAATCTAGTCAATCCCACTTTGTGACTTGGTTCTGAAAAGGTTTCTTGTATGATGTAAGTCAAACTGGGGATCTTGCAAGGCTATAAGATGTTAAGGGACAAAGCTTTCTCTATGAATGGTCCTAACAGTATTTGGATTCTCAGTTTTAGAATTTTTTCACAAAATATTTTCTGGGTCATCAACTATGGTGGGAGGGTTTGGGTCTGGGTGAGATCTGGTACTGATCCTTTGTGAAGCCATATTTCAAACCCAAGGTATAGAGAGGCTGAAATTTTATGACTGTTTTTGGAAGGCTAACCTCTCTTAGTGTTTTCCAAACTCACATAGTGTGTGACTATGCCTCTAAACTTCTCAAGGCTGATCTGACACAATCCTAGGGAATTCTATGAAGACTAGTAAAGTTAGGAGGCCTACTGGAGGCTTGTGGAGTCGCCAGGTGGATGTTTTTTACTGTTTTAAGGATATGTGTTTATGGTACGCCACCAATAACTGAAAAAAAACCAATCTAGGGATGTTTTGAGGTTTTCTTAGTTCCTTTATTTATCCCTAAGGTTTCTATGAGTGTCCTCCAGTTGAGTCATCATTTTGCTAGAATGGTAAGACAATTAGATTCTACTATTTGGCTAAAATATTGAGTTCTCTATGATTTGATAAGAGTCTTTGAAGTTCTAAGGAGTACTTAGATTGTCACTAACTCAGAAAGCTCTCACCTTGATTTCCATTTATGTTAGGCGGTGAGTTGGTGATAAATCAATAGATACTATGTGATAAGGGCCTCTGAATTTTCTAAGGATATATAAGCCTCTTACTTACTCAGAAGGTCCCACCGTGATCACCATTATGTTGGGGTCCCATGATTTGTTAGATTGGTAAGATCAAATTCACAGGGCAACAACATACAAGTCTTTGGAGTCTTAGGACCTAGCCTTCTTGGACTCAGAGAGGGCTCTCTCTATTTTGTGCAAAGGATGTGAACTTGTTTGCTTTTAGGGTTTTATTTTCGGCTAGTTGTTAAGTTTAGGGTTTGTTTCTTTATTTTGGTTTGGTAGATGATCAGGTAGAATAGATAGAGTGGGGAAATATTCAATTCATTGGGCTATGGATTCAATAAAAGTCATGGAAAGTTCAATAATGAATCAGGGTGCATCACAGGGAAAATCTAGTATGGTCAAATGGATTTTCAAGGTTTGTGTGAAATGAAATGAACATAAAGTTTGTGAACAAAGTAGGGCAAAGGGAAATTGAAAATCCTTTGTCAAATACTTTAAACAAGAAGGGTCCTCAAGGCTATTTAGCATAAAGAAGTAATCAATAGACATGACACACCAATAAATCTTTGATTCAACTCAAGCAAATAAGCATTTTAGACAAACAATCCAATGAAATATAGAAGGCAAGAAACTCATTTAACTTCTAGTGATTTCACCTTCAAGGTTAGAAAACATTTAAGATAAACATATAAATTTAATCAAAGAAGAGGGAACTCCTAAAAATCAATGATCATAGCCATAAGGATCGCCAAAACAACTATTCAAGCATGGACAAAGGGTGTGATCGAAACATAGCCTCTTTGGCAGAACCTAATTAGTGGTACTTCAAAGATAGATCTCAAGAATAATGTTTTAGTGAAATCAAACAAGCAGGGCTAACCATAAAACATCTTTGATACCTATTGTATTAAACCATTCATGAGATGAAAAAGCTTGGGTGAGTCTAGAGAGCAACTAAGAATTCTCTAAACTGGCCTAGCAGAGGAAAACATAAAGGCAGTGAAGAACAAACAGAGCTAAGGTGCCTTTGAAAAACATTTCTCAGTCTAAAACCTTTGTCCTACTGTAATTTAGAAGGATGAAACAACATGATAAATAAGAAAACATGAATTGAATAGAAGCACACCACCATTAACCAAGCTCAGGGATCCTACAATCAATCCTTCTCCATCATCAATCAAGACAAGCCATTCATAAAGTCCACAACACCAATTTCTTCTTCAATCTCCAAAAACAACTATGTATTGCTCCAAAGATTCATAAAATGCCAACCTTTTACAATGAGGCTCTCATGCTCTATTTATCTAGCAAAGGAGGGAAAAACCCTAACTAGGGTTTGAAAATGTCAAAACATCCATAAATGTCATTTATGTCTAAGAGACCATGCAAGGCCCAAGACACAAAATATCTCATGAAATAAATTCAAAAATAACTCCTAGCACCTAAATTTGGAGTGATTTGCCTCAAAAAACACCAAAATATCATTTTTCCATTAACGAGTGTCTTTTGTTGACTTTTTGGCCAAAAATGCAGCACAGAGGTCTGAAAGCGTAGCGCCTGCCTGGAAAAAATAGGTCAACTTGCAGCCAAGTTTTGATGCCCTTCCCGATGTCAGAATTGGTTCCGTGATGGCCCGTTGGAAATCCTACTGAGTCTAATTTCTAAATGTATACTTCGTTTTCTGATTGAGCTCCATTAACTTGTGAAAAACGTAAATTTCCCAAAATTTCTCTAGGCGCAGTGCCAGGCCTGTAAATGAGGTAGAACGGTGAAAAATGCGGTGTTTTTTTGGCTTTTTGAGGGGTCAAAAATACTCCAAATGCTCTGAAAATTAGTGATCATACTGTACTTGAGGTAAGGATTCCAAAAATGGAAATTTTTCCTCCTGAGGATGCCTGAGATGAAAGCATAGCTCCAAGGGTGCTGCACTTACTCCAAGTTTGTAAAAAACCAAAATTTACCAAAAATATCCCAAAATTGGTGGATGGCTTCCTCATGGGGTTTGACAGGCCTGTAGAGAAGATTGTGCCAATATTCCAAGTTTTTCTTGGTCTTTTTCCTCTTTGAGTTCTTGTATGTTGTCATGGTCCTTTTTGAGTTTAGCCCTTGCAACTTGGTTTCTCCGGGCATAATGCTTGGTCATCTTCCTTTGGAGATCAAGATGCTTATTGGATTTCTCCAATTTATCCTCCAAGTGTATGTTGGCTATTTCTAGCCAAGGCTCCTGATCATATGCTATTTCCATAGCCAACAACTCATCTAGAGGGAGCTGCTATGCCAGGGTTGATTCTTGTTCTCTTTGTTTTGCCAATGCCTTCTTCAAACCCATGGTTCTTGGTCTCTTCCTAGACTGCCCTTCTTCATCCTCACTTTTCTCATAGGTGCCCATGAACTCTTCTAGCTTTACCTATGCCCTTTGAGCTTATTTTTGGGCCTTGATTGCTCTAGCCTCATAAATGGAAATTTGTGCTCCTAGCTGCCTATTCTCCATCTCAATGGCATCATTCACACTCTTTTCCCTATCTAGATTTGCTTGGAGGTCTTCAATTAGAGAATTTTTGTTCTGGATGAGAAAGTTTGAGATCCTTGCTTCATTTTCCTCGTCACTGTCAATATGAATGATTTCAAACTCTCTTTCAACCTCATGCTGATCTTCTTCTTCTTCCTTTACCTTTTGTTTGCCTTTGTCAATATTCTGAGTTGAGGTGGATGGCATGGTCCCTTGCCTTTTAGAGGCAGCAAACACTAGCCTTTGTCCTCTTTGATATGTCAATGGAAGAGGTTTTATGGTGATCATTTTAGTGTCTTGGTCATGGTTGCCATAATTTTTTTCCATGTCTTCTTCTTCATTACCCTAACTACTACTTACCTATTTTCCTTCAACATCAGCCTCACTCTTAGCTTCTTTATTGATTTCTGCACTTTCATTTTGTTCCTTATTGAAGCTTCTTGCCTGGGTGTCATTGTTGCCTTCAGCCTCTTCATTTTCCTCACTATTTTCATCTTCATCTTGGCTAATCTCTTCATCTTTTACCTCATCTCTTTCATGGATAGGAGCCTCACTGTTTTGACTGTCATTAGGGCTCTTAGCCTCATTGTCGTCCTTAGGATCATCCTATGTTTCTTTGTCACTTTCGTCATCTTCATCATTATCCACCTCCATGTCTTCTACTTCATTGGTTACCTCTTATTCTATTTCCATGTTTTCTACCTCTTGTTGGCTCAACTCATCATCACCATTATCTTCAGTTTGGTTTGATTCATTATCACCCTCACCCTCATTGTCACTTGCTTATTCACTACCACTTCCTTCTTGATCTGATGCATGAGGAGAAGATGAGGAAGGGAGGTTTTCTTGAGGAGAATATTTGTGTAGATGATGATTCATGGTCAGTGGGAGGTGATGGAGGAGTGGAGGGAGGAGGATGAGATGATGAGGGTAAATTAGGTGATGATGAGTTTGTGGGCTTGTGAATATTTCATGAGCAATGAACACCTCCCAAGGTATGCCTTTTTTCTCCAACTGATGTAGTACCACCATCTTGATCAAGGAGTGGTGGAACAAACTCTTCATTTGTTGGGAATAACTCCTCCTTCGTACAACATAAGGCATCTTATCGATACTCCTATACAAGTCATAGGGTAAATGAAACATTTTAACCCTAGTAAAATGCATGATTAATTTGATATGGTAGGAGTAGAGCCTAGAGTATCTCCCCTCATATGTAAAATATTTCATGATGACCTTCATTAAGGGTGAATACCTCTCCAGCAAGTGTGAGAAAGGGAAATAGTCTTGCAGCCTTCTTTGTACCTAGGCTTGAGAAAAGGCTCATAGCAGCTCATGTCCAAGTTTCCCTTTTGAACCATTTTTCACCAACATCAGTTATACCTATAGCACTGGAAATGGCATCTGATGAGAGTTCAAAGATCACCCCTGCCAAGCTTGATTGTTTGTTATGTAGGTTAAGAATGAATAACCTTGTGAGCTCTAGGTGATTTTGTACTTGTTGGACCCTTTCACAAAACTGGAAACACCGTACATTCTGAAAACATGTGAGAATCATGGGAGAGTTAGTAATCTCCACAGTGTATTGGGGTTCAAATCTATTAACCTTCCCACCCTTGTGCTTTGGCCTCATAGGCACTTGACCTCCTTCACTGCTCACATTTCCTTCTTCTCATGACAAGGTGGTTAGTGTTTCCTTTAAACAACCCTAAGCTTGCTTGTGAAACTTGATAGGATGAGTGAAATGGAATAATGGTGAAAGGAATTTTTTTGCAAGTGAATGAGATGGAGGTGTGGGTTTATGGATGATTCCCCTTTGAGCTTTGATGAAGGTTTAATCTTGAACTCACTGTAATTACCCTAATGGACACCTTCCTTGACTGATAATTTCTTTCTTGGAGGTCAAAAGAGAGTCTTTGTCATGAGGACTTAGGGTTTCTAGTCACTAGGTTTTAGTCAATCTCCTTAAACCATTAAATCATCAAAACCACTTGGAGGATAAGGATAAGCAGCCACCTACCAAATTTCAACTTCTTTGCAGATCCTTGGATGCAGCTTTGGAGGTGTTACCTTGTGATTTTTGGCAATTTTGCAAGTGGAAGAAGGTTTCTGGCCTAGGCATAGTGCCTGCACGCACAGTCGGGTGTCAGGCCTCTTGAGCGCAGCACCTGCCTACGTGCAGGCCTGCTGGGCTCCTACGTGTAGCGCTAAATGGGTTTTGGGCCTGTCGGGCCTCTCTGAGTGCAGCGTCGGGCACTTATCTAGGCCTGTCGGGGTCCTCCTGGGCACAGTGTTGCACGATGCCCTGCCTGTCGGGAAAATCTGGGCCTGCGAGTAGCACCCACCTGAACGCATAGCGTGTTCCCCTATAATTGAAACACAATGTAAAATTACACTACGAAATCTCCCCTAAGCGCAGAGCCAGGTGCTGTAAGCGTAGTGCCTGCACCAAAGCGTAGCGCCAGGCAAAAATTCCTGATTTTCACTGAAACTCGAAATTTTCTCTTTGAAAGCTCCTTACTCTTTTTTTCAGTGAAAAATGAACCAAATTATAAATAAAATGCTCTTTTATAGTCTTAGGAAAAAAAATTTATCCCTTTTGAACCCACTTTATAATGTTTTCATTCCCTTGGTCACTTTTACTGATTTTCACTAATATTTGTTTGTCTTCTACTCCATGTGACTTGAAAACTTTTAAGTGGCTCTTTTTCCTTTGGTGGCAGCTTTCTTAGCACTGTCAAAACCTCTTTTTCTTGCATTGTGAAGTTTTGAAATCATGTTTTTACCCCCTTTGATATTTCTAAGTGTGGGTGACCTGAAAACATGGTTTCTTCCCCTCTCACTGATTTTCTTGAGGTATAATAAATCCATCTTTGACAAGTGCCATAGTCTTCACAATCATGTATGTTGTCTCTCCTTGGCCACTTCTGATTTATTGTAGGTGCCATGACATAATGATTTATCCTTGTCTGTTGCTTCTTAGTGTTGGACACATTCAACTTGGAAAACCCTAGAATTCACCTACAACAGTCTCTTCAAACTTTCTTTCTACTATCATCATGGATGCCTATCATCTTCATTTCATCTCCCTTGACTATCTTTCCAAAACCTTATATTTATGGGCTGTTTGAGAAGAATCATTAGTGGTGTATTCTAAGTTCTCTATAGCCCTTTCTAGTTCATTCATTTATGTCCATTTCACCTCAACTTTTTCCCTTCTTCATTTATAATTTCTAAAAATCTTTAATTCATGCTTGGTTGTATTGGTGTGCCTCTATCCATTTTATTTGTTGTATTGGATCTTGCTTGGCACACTGCTAGCCCAATCATTCTTAGGAACCTTGATTATTATTTAACATAGGTTGCTTCCTCCTTCTTTGCTGTGGATGTCCTTTAATGAGGAGCATGCCTCTTACCTTACCAATTTTATTGCTGATAATCATCTGGACACTCCTACAGAAATGTCAAAATGAACAATTTACTTTTGCAGAACTTGAACTTGATAAGGTGACCTTCCTTGGAGAATTTTCTTGATCTGACTTGGACAAATAGGTGTTGACCTTATTTCACATTTGATTCATCTTCTAGTACATGAAAAATAGTGATTTAGAACACCAAGATTAACCTTACAACCTATGAAACCCTGGTGGCCCAGTGGAAGGATTTTTGACTTGGTCTCTGACTGAAAGCTTGGTTTGGGGTCTTCAAGTATGAAAAACAGAGTTTTTGACAAATTGGTGTATTGAAGATCCAAAATCCAATGTACTTGATTTGTCTAAAGAGCCTACAGAGATAGTTTTGAGACCATCAATGCTTGAGGCAGTTGATGAACATGGGAAAGGGTAGGTTGTTTGGCAATCCTAGATGGAAAGTGGAAGGGTTAAGCATAGGCAAAACAAAGTACTGAGGTTATGGGTGTGAAAATGGGACAAAGATGAGTTTCATAAGCCCATGAGGGGTCTTCTAGGAGTGGTAGGCTAACCAGGGAATGGCAGAGTAGTAAAATGATTAAAAATTTGTTTTAAGGATAATGAAGGTAGTGAGATTTCTAAAACTCACAATATTCATGAATCTTGTTTTTAGAAATCTAGGACAAGTATTTAGTCATCTACAAATAGCAAAAAATTATTGATGACTAACAACCAGCTTAGGGGAGATCACGGTATGGTGATGGTGGATGTGGTTTCACCTTTGGACCCCCTTGGTTTTTTATGGATTGGTTTATCCCATGAGATCCCACATTCATGCTTGGAATATGTCACGAGGGTGATTGGTTAAAATAAATATTTCGTTCAACTCAATCTATGGTAGGGTGGTACGTGGAAGTCCCTGATTTGGTTGAATTTTGCATATGGTTAATAAGAAATATGTTTCTCTTGTCATGGATGAGTAATTATACTTTTTATTATGTGGATTTATTGATTTTTCTATCATTGTTAATTATCTAGTTATATTATGGTTATAAGCATGGTTTTATGACAGATATTATTCATGGATCTCATCATGTTTTGATTAGTAAATGAATGAATAGTGAATGCATGATGTAATTGGTGTTATGAAAGCTATTGCGAGATGGCATTAGTCCTTCTTGTTAAACCTCAGATAAGTTTTAGATTCCTATGCTCATATATGCATTCATGACCTATAGGTTGCATGTTCACCATGTGTTTGGCAGAATGCTAGTCCTAGTTGGGAAGGGTTTGGTCAAGGCATGGTTCATGTTTTGGTTTGGAAGCTTTGCTTCTATGTTATTCATCATTTATGGAAGTCTCATTAAGTTCTGGGCAAAGGCCTGAGTTCTAGCCCTGAAAAAGTGGATCAAAATCTGGGGTCGCAGGCATAGAACTGATTGGAAAATTCCACATTCATTGGGAAGCACTCCTATGAGTGTGACTAGAGGGCTACAGTTGCATGGAGGCCTTAGAAAGAGAGCGACTAAGGCTATATGTCAGTGAGAAATAAATTTAACTCAGCAGTGGACACCTGGAGGGGTTAGGTAGCTCCCAAAGATCCTATAGCACCTAAGTGAGGCTAGTAAATTCTTAAGTTATTGAATCCATTTCCTTAAAGTCATATAAGAAATTGAGTCTTATAACAGTGACCCCCAACTCATGTTTACCCAGGGAAAATGGTGAAAGCGGGTAAATGTAGGAGGAGGTGGGTTATAATTGAGGTATGTGTTGTATCTTAAGGATCAGAATGCCAAAGTTAAGTTATTTTCATTGGATTACCATTAGAATTTAAGGATTAGATTGAGTATGATGAGCCTCGGTTGCTGGAAGAAGTTATTGGGAAGTTGAAGCATTGTTATGAGAAATCGAAGTGTAAGACTAAGCCAGATTTATGCAAGAACACAATAAAATATAGAAATAGACATAAACACATAGATGTAGTGGAAATAATGCTTCATTTCCTTAATATCAAATAATAGAAATATGCTTACAGACATGATGGAAATAAAATAGTTAGGGTGTTGGTAGCTTATCTCTGAGAATATTTGTGGCAGCTACATGCCTCTCAAATGTGTTACAATGAGGCTTGAGAGCCTATTTATTATTGAGAAACAATGGAAAACTCTAAACTTCCAAAAACCTAACCCTAGAAGATGAAGCGCCAAAACAATGGGCCCTGTTTTGGTAAATTGGTGTTTCAACTTCCCGGGGTCGTAAATTTGGCATACTATCTTCGTTTGACGCACATGATACATTGTTAGAAAGATCTATCCAAGGACTACAACTGATGACTACAAATAATAATTGGTATAACGGATTCATATTCCAAAAACCTTCGTTTAGGGCCTCAAAATGGCTTTGGAAGTTCAGGACCCAAAAAACTGCTAAAAATAGTAAGTTGTGTTGCAACTAAAAAATTAAAGAATTGGTGTTGGTGTTTCAAATGGAATAGGTGGGTGGCCACCAATATCCACCTGGATCAGTAGGGTCCAAAAACGGCTCCAGAAGTGCAGGACCCAAAAACCTGCTAAAAATAGTCAGTTGTGCTGAAAGTGAAAAGCTGCAAGAATTGATGGTGCGGGTCCAAATGGATTAGGTGGGTGGACACTGATATCCACCTGGATCAAAGACTGAGTCTAAGGAAGGTTGAAAAGGGAATGGAAATATTAAATTTAAATGGCCATCGAAGTGAACAAGGCCCCAGGATGCAAGTGATAAAGAGAATTTTGTTCCTTACAAGAAGTTTAAGGCGGTTGAGAAGGGACATGGGTATCAGCCTAGAGAGTAGTAAAACAAAGGTGATGGTAGGAGACAATTTCAGTGTTGGATATGTGGCAAGGATAATCTCAATAAGGATTTTTAATTGTATTAGGGTGTTAGACCTAAGATCTATTGTGCTAAAGAGGTGCAAACAATTGGGGATGTTGGGAAGAGAATTCCTTAGATCTATGAAACATTTCATAACAAGTAGGCAGATAACTATAAATTTATTATCGATATGGATGGTAAGCTTTGTGATCAATTTGTTTATATTTTTATTGACCCTAGATCTAATTATAGTTATGCTAACCCTGATTTGGAGGATAAGTGTGGTTTGAGAAAAGAGGTGCATGCAAAGTCTTGGTTAGTGAAGTTGGCTACAGGTGCTAAGAAAAGAGTTCATCATTGGGTAAGATCTTGTGAATTTGATTTGAATGGTATTCCTATTTCATCGCATCTGAATGTACTTCCTTTTTTATCACATAATATGCTTATGGGTATGGACTAGTTGTATCTTCACAGGACTAAGGTGGATTTTTATGAAAATTCTATTGAGTGTTTGGATGACTATGGAGAATAAAGAATCTTTCAGGGTTAGAAGAAGGAAACATCGGTTAGAATGGTTACATTTATGCAAGAAAATCGCAATCGCGGGAAAGGGTTTGTATTTTTTGCAATGCATGTTTCTAGTGGTAAAGGAAAGTATGTTGTGGATGTGGAAGTCTTGAAGATGTATCTAGTTTTATCGAAGTTTCGAGATGTATTCCCACTAGATATTTCAGAGTTTCTGCCTCATATGGAATTGGGCATTTTCTTTGAGTTTGTACTAGGAGAAACACTAGCATCAAAGGCTCCTTACAGGATGTGCACTCCAGAGCTAGTGGAATTGAAGTTGAAGTTGAAGGAAATGCTTGACAAGGGATACATCAGGTTATGCATTGATTACAGACTCAAGAAGAAGAAGGATGGTAATATCAGGTTATGCATTAATTACAGAAATTTGAATAAGGTGACGATTAAGAAAAGGTACTCTTTGCCAGGGATCGATGGCTTGTTTGATCAGTTGAAGGAAGAAACATTGTTCTCAAATATTGATTTGAGATTGGGATATCATCATGTATGCATCAAAGAAGCGGAAATATACAAGACTAATTTCAGGACCAGGTATGGCAATTATGAGTTTTTTGTAGTTCCTTATGGTTTGAATAATGCTCCAGCTACTTTCATGTCCTTGATGAAAGTGTGTTGTGTCATTATCTGGAATTTTTTTTGATTGTATTCATTAATGAAATATTGATATATTCTAAGAATGAGGAAGAGCATGTCGAACAATTAGCAACTATATTGATATTTATAGGAGAGAATTAGTTGTATACCAAGCTTAGTAAATGCAGTTTCTTTCAGACATAGGTACATTACTTGGGACATGTTGTTTCCAAGGAAGGTATTGCAGTAGATCCAGAAAATATCAAAGCTATCATGGAATCGTCAGATCCTAGGAATTTGGATGAGGTCAGATCATTAATGGGGTTAGTAGGCTATTATAGGAGGCTCATCAGGAAATTCTTGTAGATTAGATATCCTATTACATCGTTGCAGTTGAAAGGAAATAAATTTGAATGGACAGAGGAATGTACAACAAGTTTTGTGTAGCTGAAGAAATTGTTGAAAAGTGCTCCAATTCTAAATATTGGAGATCCAAATAAAGAGTTCATGGTGTGTACAGATGCTTGCAAGAGGGGACTTGGTAGAGTCCTGATGTAAGAGGGATAGGTGGTATGCTACAAGTCAAGGAAACCGAATGAGCATTAGAAAAGTTATGTGACACATGGTCTTGAGTTGGTAGCAATCATTCATGCATTGAAAATGTGGAGGTACTATATTCTTGGTAGGAGGTTTGTTTTGATGAGTGATCATAGTGGGATGAGGTACTTGTTTGACCAACCTAATCTGAATGAAAATAAAGTTAGGTTTTTGTCCACACTTACTGAGTTTGACTTTGAGATCGGGTACACTAAGGTAAAGGAGAGAAGGGTTGCAGATGCTCTTAGCAGAAAATCACAAGTAAATCACATAGAATATATGAGCTCATATGGGAAAAAATTATAGGATTTGATATTACAGGAACGAGAACAGGATGATAGGGATAAGGAGCTTAGGCACAAGTTACAAAAATAGGTTACAGGTGAACTAATTGACAGGTATAGGGAGCTTAGGCACAAGTTACAACAATAGGTTACATGTGAACAAGATGTCGATTATCATATCACGACAGATGGTTTGGTTAGATTTAGGGAAAAGATCTATGTATTGGAAAATAATGAGATTAGGAAGCTTATCTTGTGATAATTTCATGTGAAGCCATATTTAGGTCACCTAGGATGTTAGAAGACATTGAAAATGATTAATAAGTTCTACTGCTGGCCAAATTTGAAGAAAGAGGTAGCTGAGTTCATTTCTAGGTGTTTGGATTGTCAACTGGTAAAGGAAGAGTGTAAACATCAAGGTGGTTTAATACAACCGATTCTAATTCCAGAATTATGAAAATGGGAGGTAATTTTGAATTTATTTCATCACATGTTTGCTGAGAATATATAGACAACATGATTCCATCATGGTTGTGATTTAT
Organism: Pinus albicaulis; assembly: GCA_034641835.2. NCBI lineage: Eukaryota > Viridiplantae > Streptophyta > Pinopsida > Pinales > Pinaceae > Pinus > Pinus albicaulis. The sequence goes on from CM076574.1 coordinate 223,333,507, forward strand.
AGGTTAAGATTAGTAGCTCGCTTCATAGAAATTGAGTCCACTTATTCAGCTAGTGAGGTAGCACAAGTCTTCATCAATGAGATTGTGAGCTTGCATGGTGTTCCAAAGAATATTGTGTTAGATAGAGATTCCAAGTTAACTTCGAGTTTTCTCAAGGATTTATTTGTAGGTTTGGGTACATATTTGGATTTCAGTTCAACTTATCATCCACAGACAAATAAACAGTCAAAGAGGATCAACAAGATTTTGGAGGATGTGCTAAGAATGTATGTTATGCATCAGCAGAGGAGGTGGGAGGAGTATCTTCCACTGGTTGATTTTTCTTACAATAATGGGTATGGTGATCCAGATTTATGCAGGAACGCAATAACAAACATAAATAAAAAAAACCATAGAGATGCAGCAGAAATAATCTTTCATTTCATTAATATCAAATAACAGAAATATGCTTATAGATAGAATGGAAATAAACTAGCTAGGGCACTGGTAGCGTATCTCTGAGAAGAGATATGGCGGTTACAAGCCTCTGAACTATGTTACAATAAGGCTCTGGGACCTATTTATTATTTAGAAATAATTTTAAACCATAAACATTGAAAAACCTAACCCTAGGAGATGAAGCGCCAAAACTATAGGCCCCGTTTCAGTAAATTGGTGTTTCAACTTCCTAGGGACGTAACTTTGGCATACGATCTCAGTTTGATGCACACCTTACCTCATTAGAAATATATATCCAAGGAATAAAAATTTTGATGTGATTAATATCAAACCATGAACCCATGTTGCTATCGATTTTTCCAAAAAACTTCATTTAGGGCCTCAAAACGACTCCAGAAGTTCGGGACCTGAAAAACTACTAAAAATATTAAGTTGTGCCAAAACTAAAAAACTAAAAAACCGATGGTGGGCATTCAAATGGAATAGGTGGGTGGCCACCAATATCCACCTAGATCATTAGGGCCTCCAAACGGTTCCAGAATTTTAGGACCCGAAAACATGCTAAAAATAGTAAGTTGCGCTGAAAGTGAAAACCTGAAATAACTGTTGGTGCGGGTCCAAATGGAATAGGTGGGTGGACACCAATATCCACTTGGATCATTCCTCCATCCTTATTAATAAATGATCCCCATTACATTAATTTCCTCCATGAGAGGGAAATTTTGTTGAACTTGGTATTGGATTTGTCTAGGATGTCGTGGACCTGCCAGCAGACGTGCTGGATGCGTTCAATAAATTTGGTTGCCTCAGACATTACATGTGTGGATTATTTTTTCTCTTTCGCATGAGGTATGGCAACATCAAGTAGTGGTATTCCGAGGGTCAGATCAATGGAGTGCTTGTCCTGACAGTGTAGAGGAACCTCTGTGGGTGAGGAGAAAATGTCCTCGTATTCGTCCATGACTTTATCCATCTGTTGCAGCCGTGTAGGGGTTCTCTATTTTGAGGCTGTGGCCACAATATTCTTCTTTCCCTGTGAGTGATTTGTAAGGAAAATAAATTTCTTGGTTTGGGAAAAAATATTACTGCGTTGTTTTGCAATAGTCAAGGAGATGGCAGGAGGCGGTGCTACCTTTAGTATTCTGTAAAAATTATTTCGCAAAGTAATAACAACAGAACGAGGCCTAGACTCATACACAACATGTCACCTCCACAAGTATGGTTGGCCCAATAATACATCAGCTACTTCAAGAGGATAAACATCACAAAATACCTCATTCGTGAATGGCTTGATGTTGTACGGAAGGTGGCACTGCTGGCGGACACAAAGATCTCTCCCTGGGTGAAGCCAGTCGATGGTATACAACTGTGGTTGTGCTAAGGTTAGTAGGCCGAGCCACTTCATGACCTCTTCTAAAATGAGGTTCTTTTGGCTTCCATTATCAACAATAAATTGCAGTGGAGAACCCTTCACCCACATCTGAGAATGAAAGAGGTTCCCCCCCTCCTCTGGATCCTCAAGATCCTCCCTCTGGAGCTTGGTGGTGGCAAAAATGGAATTGAGTTCTGTATCAATGATATACTTCCCTTTTCCATCTCCCTTGTCTAGTTCTGGCTCAGGATCAGAGCATGCATCTGATTCGGGTGCCTTCAGTTCGGCCACCAGCGATTGTTTGGCTCGACACTCATTTTTTCTGTGAGTGGGGTTGTTATGAAATTCATGCCACTTCCCCGTGTCCTTATTTGGATTTATGGTGGTGTTATGAGTTTCCCCTCTTTGGCTCTGCGCCCTATTCTGTAGTTCAGGGGCGCCTTTCCCTGGCTTCAGTTTCGCGAATCCAAAGTCTTACTTATTTTGCTTAAATTTCTGCTCGATATTGTCAGCATAGTGATATTTCGTGCCAAGTGAGGTAATGTCGAGGAAATCCATTTCCTCCTGAATGTGTCTGTGCAAAAATCTGCAGTAAATGAGCACGAAATTTCTCTCTGAATCTTTAATACCCAACTTTCTGGGTAAGGTATGGAACAAATTCGTCAGTTTGTGCACATCTTGATCCCTTTGCTACCGCAGCATGGTCCATTGGATTTATTTGTCCTCATAGCTCCCCAAGAGTTAATATTGTTCCTTGATGTCATCTCGGAACGAAGTCCAAGTGGGTGCAGCCAAGAACAGAGAGGGTTCCCCCTTGTCCTTTTTCTCACAGTAGGTTTCCCACCAGTCTTTGACATGGGGGGCAGCTTTGAGGAATGCAAAAAAAATGTTTTCTCGGTCGGAGAAATCAAAGGAAATACCCTTCTAGAAAATTCAACCATCTATCTACGACGTTTGCATCTATCTAGAATTCAAATATAAGAAAGTCAAAATTTACTTGTACCTTAAAGGGAGTGGCACCTCCAGAGTGGTTGTTGGATGTAGATGCACCATAGGTGGGCAGCCGTTGAAGGATCTAAGAAAATTTATCCATCATCGCGTTCCTTTTTTTCTAGAGTGCCTCCTCGAGCAATATTTTAATAGGAGCTCCTCCTCCCTCTTCTTTCTTTTTTTCTGCCATGGGAGGTCATCAGGGTCTGTGAGGCTGACCTTGCAAGGGTTCAACCAGATCGAGCCCTAACTCCTTATACCCTGACCTCGTTGGGGACATGCAAAGAAAAAAATAGAAAGAGAAGACCACTCTGATACCACTAATCTGGATTTATGCAGGAACACACTAATATACAGAAATAAACATAAACACATAGATGCAGTGGAAATAATCTTTCATTTCATTAATATCAAATAACATAAATATGCTTACAGACATAATGGAAATAAACTAGTTAGGGCGTTGGTAGCCTATCTCTGAGAAGAGATGTGGTAGCTACAGGCCTCTGAACTATTTTACAATGAGGCTTGGGGGCCTATTTATTATTAAGAAACAATGGAAAACCCTAAACATCTGAAAACCTTACCCTAGGAGATGAAGCACCAAAACTATGGGCCTTGTTTGGATAAATTGGTGTTTCAACTTCCTAGGGATGTAACTTTATCATACGATCTTTGTTTTACGTGCACCATACCTCATTAGAAATATATATCCGAGGACTACAGATTTTGATGTGAGAAACATTGGTCTATAAACCCATGGTGCTCTCGGTTTTCACAAAAATCGTCGTTTAGGGCCTCAAAATGGCTCCGGAAGTTTAGGACCCGAAAAAACTGCTAAAAATAGTAAGTTGTGTTGAAACTGAAAAACTGAAAGAACTGATGGTGGGGGTTAAAATGGAATAGGTGGGTGGCCACCAATATCCACTCAGATTATTAGGGCCTTCAAATGGTTTCAGAAGTTTAGGACTCGAAAACCTGCTAAGAATAGTAAGTTGCGCTGAAAGTGAAAAACTGAAAGAACTGATGGTGCGGGTCCAATTGGAATAGGTGGGTGGCCACCAATATCCACTTGGATAATATGAGGAGTCATTAAGGTTTATTTTATTTGAGGCACTTTATGAGTGGAGTTTTAAAACTCCCATCAGCTAGAGTGATCCAGTGAACAAGGTGTTGATAGGGTCGGACATGTTGGGAGAGATGGAACAAGAAATACAAGCTATGAAGAAAAATATAAAAGAAACACAGGATAGACAAAAGAGTTATGTAGGTCAACACATGGAATTTAAGGAGTTTCAAGTTGGGGAACATGTGCACTTTTGCATCAAGCCCATTAATATCTCCTTCAGGATTGGGTCATATTCGAAGTTGGAACCTTGGTATTATGGACATTTCGGAATCCTTGAGAGGATTGGAACAGTGGCCTAAAGACTTGCACTGCCTCCGAAAATGAAATTCCATTATGTTTTCCATGTTTCATTTCTTAAAAGATATGTAAAATATGGTGATCATGTGATTGATTGGTCTGTATTACAGGTGGAGCCAGAAGGAGAATTCCAACCACAACCTCAGTGCATTTTGTAGAAAAATATGCTCATGCTCCAAAATCGAGCAATCGAGCAAGTTAAAGTGCGGTGGAAGCACTTTTGACTCGATGAAGCTACATGGGAAATGGTTGATCAAATGCAAGCTATGTATCCTTCATTATTTTTCGGTTGAGTCAAAGGAATTTTGGTATATGTATATAGTTATGTATGGTTGTTATTGTAGATATTGTAATGAGTCGTGTTATAAAGCTCCAATAAGCAGTATGGTTTTCATGTTGTTATGTTTGTCATGTTGGTTTTCCATTAAGTAGGTTGTTCATTGGAGATTTATAACACAAATCATTACGATATCTACAATAAAAACCATACATAACAGGTTGGTTTTCGTTAAGTAGGTTGTTCATTGTAAATACCACATCGAGCTAAGTTATAAAGCTCCATTGGAAGTATTTTTTCGTTTTCAACGATCTTACTGGTCATGGTTTCATAGAACACTGAGGACGGTCTTCCCCTAAGGGGAAGGGTTCTGTAACAACCTTCGGTTAAAATTTAATATAATAAAGTTAATGAAGGAAAAATAATACCAAGGTCATGGGACACATATTCCAAGTTGAATGTTGGGAAAAACATGCTAGTGGGTATTCATTTGGTTGATTATGGATAAGGAAATGAGCAAAGGCATTGGCAAAGGCTCTGAAAGGAAAAGATGCATTAATTGGCATTTAGTTATGAAAATAAAGGAAAATAGGAGAAAAGAGAGATGAAGGGTCACAAGTTTGCATGAGAAGGAAATTGAAGAAAATAGAAGCCTCATTGGTAAAGAGGCCTCATTGATAAAAATGCTTCTGACGATCAATTCATGGCTTTTTTATAGTTCAGATTTGGAGTTGTCTTTATTCTCTCTATTCAATCTATTCTCTCATAATCTTGCACATAGATAATTCTTGGAGCATTCTAGCATTGGATAAAGGAAGGAAAAGGAAGGACGAGAAATGAAAGGTAAGCAAGGATCAACCAAGGAAGAGTTGGATCAAGTGGCTGCAATGGGATTACTTTGTAGGGATCGAGTTGCATGTGTAACTTCATAGCTTGTTTTGGCATGCATGGTATATGCATGTGTGCATTTGGTTCTCTTGTTGTCATTACAATGAATTTTTATAGGTGTGACAGTGGTTTCAGCCTTGCCTTGCCATTTCTGGATATTCATAGTGTGATGGGGTTCTTTCAGTTGCTTGAGCTTTAGATTGCCAGATGGTTTTGGAACTTGGTAAGGTGCTCTCAGGAAAATTCCCAAAGGCCTAGGAATACCTTAACCAGTAATGGCGAGATTGTGGTAATTACCGATGGTCGAGATGGGAAAATTCCTCAAGGTATTGGTGAAGAAATCCAAAAGAATCCAAGATTTTTTAGGGCTTATTGATCCCTTGACCAATTTTGGTGAGATTGCAATAAAGTCTAGTAGTTTATGTTTGTTTTTTGGGCCTAGGAAACCCTTGATCGGCAATGGTTGGACTGTGGTAAAGCCTAGTCATGTAGGTGTTTGTTTCAGGCCTAGGAGTCCCTTGACTAGTTTTGGAGGGATTGCATTAAATCATGAGGAAGCCTTGGTTGTTTTGTTCTGAGTCCCACATTCATGCTTGGAATATGGCACGTGGGTGATTGGTTGAAAGAAAGGTTTCGTTCAGCCCAATTTATGTTTAGTTGGTACATGGAAGTATATAACTTGGTTGGATTTTTCATAAGTTAATAAGAGCTCTTTTCCTCTTTTATTTCATGATTAAATGTACTTGTTATGATGTGGCTTTGATGGTTGTTTTATCATTGTTATTATTTTAGTTATATGTTGGTTATAAATATGGTTTTATGAAATATTCTAGTTTTGGATTTTATTATGTTTTGATTAGTAAATGATTGGTTATTGAATGCTTGACCTATTAGATGTTATTGCAACTATTATGAGAGGGAATTCGACCTTATTGATGATTTTCAGATAAGTATGAGACCCCTGTGTTCATAAATGCATTTATGACCCATCGATTACATGTTCTCAATTTGTTTGATGAAATGATTGTCATGTTTAGGCCTAGTTAGTTCAAGTCATTGATCAAGTTTTGTGTTATAGGATTTTTCCTTATGTCATTGATTATTCTGAAAAGTATCACCAAGTTTTGGATAATGATCTGGAGACTAGCCTTAAAAAGGTGGCACAAATTCTGTTGTTGTAAGCTCATAATTGGGAAATTGGTAATGAAATTGCATGGATGTAGTGTTATGTATGTGACTGGAGGCCTATAGTTGCATGGATGCAGTTTTATGCATGTTACTGATATCCTAGGTCAGTGAAAAAGTAGCCTAGCTCAGGTTCTGGGCACCTGGAGTGGTTTTTTAGTAGTTTAAACAGGGTGTGGATAATAGATTGAAAAACAGAAAGCACAAAGAAGGAAACTTGCTAAATTTTGTTTAAACCCTTTGGATGTGAAATAATAAATTGGATTGAACGGTGTTAATTATTCATTAAAGAGACAAGATGTGTCAACCACTTCCATGTGAAAATTTATGTGAGGTTGGATGATCGGATGATCTGAATGGAATGTATTAGTTTTGTTGTGCTAAGTATCCAAACAGTAATTAAAATATATGCATAAGGTTCTCTAGAGTTTGCAGGTGAAAAAAATGGTTTTAACTTAGTTAAACAGAATTCTGTGTGAGGTTAAAGCATGTAAATTTCTTGCATAACATTGTATAGTAGTAAATAACAGAGAAATAAACATCACATGTAACAGTACTCAGCAAATTTCATGAAGCAGTTCACCCCTCCTGGGCTACATCTGCTGGTCCAACTCCCAATGGCATGTCCCTCATATCTTATTGCTAAAAAAATGGTAAGTACATGTGAAAAAAGCCTCAAATGGCTGTTTTCTCTATAAAAATAGCTTCAGAATGCTTGAATTAGCCAGGAATGACTATTCATTTGCAGCAAACAGAGAATGGATGCACAATACACAGAAAACACCCTAGTGGCCTTGGTGGCTCCTTGACCTCTCCTAAAGCTAAACCTGCACAAGATGACCTCTGTTGGCTCTGAAACCTCTGCCAATGTATTCATCATGTTGATAATAACCAAAATTTACTGTTCATGCATCAAAATTGGTCGAATATCTAAGGAGTTATGGCCAAAACAAAAAAACTGCAAAATGTCCCTTAAAAACTTCACTAAATGTGGAGGACTTGAGTTAACTAAAGTTAAATAGGTGGGTTCCACTAGTTTTGATGGTGCGCTCCAAATTAGGTGGACCATTAGCTCTAAAATTAAAGGTTAGGCATGGATTGGTCACATTAACCCTCCCGTTGTAACCTTTGGATAGACCGTCGAGTAACTTTGGAACCTAGAACCGTTGGTTCCATACTGTCACATTTAATTTTGTAACCCGTCATGTCACAGGTTCGTGAAGCCGCCGACGGATAAACGGTTGACTCTAGCCCATGGTTCTTTTTGCAATATCATATTAAGTGTGGGGACTGGCCCCCATTTTCCACCATTGCAAACTATTTGAATCTTTAAATGGACGTGGAGCCCTTATGGGTCAACAATGAAATCGGTGGTGTAGTGGTTGGACGTTTGGTCTGCGTGCGGGAAGTCCGCGGTTCAAATCCCACAACTCAAAATATTTTTTGATAACAGATTTCAACCTTCGGCCTGGGGCCACGTGGTTGCCTCCGGGCCTGCCACGTGGCAGATTTATATTGGCCCAAATTTCATAAAGTCAACCCATAAACAAATCAGACGTTGGCACTTGTCAAACTTTCATTGGCCTCGACAGAATATTCCAAAGAATATTCTAGGGAATATTCCAAGAATATTCCATAGAATATTCTCTTTTTAATTTTTCAAATTACAAAGTTAAACTTGGTCAAAGTCATTTTTTTAGAGTTTACTCGGGCTTTCAAACCTTCATAACTTCTGCATACGACCTCCGTTTTGCGAACCATTCGCGGCGCCAGAATCGAAGCGACGAGATATTTCCAGTCGCTAAGGTTGAAAACACTTTTGAGCACTTTCATTTTTGAGCATTTTTGAACTATGGACATGATCTCCTGATCACACCTCCCCACTAGGAAGCTTTTGGACCCTAAAAGCTCTCTGGACTATTGAACATGAAGATAAGCAGATTGTGTCCCCACTCTTCCAATCTTAATCCATTGAAATTTCCCTTATTTCTTTAATTGGAGCTTTTCATGAAACGAAAAATGTTTCCTTGATTCCATTGACCAACCATTTCTCACTTTGACCTTGTCATGCTGCACATTTTGGAAACTTGCAGAACAACAACTTAACTTTGCATTAAACATATTGTTTCTACATTGGTCTATAATCAAAGGAAACTGAAAATTACTTTCACCTTTCATCATGTCCTTATGGCGATTTTTTGCTGAATTTTCTTTGAACTTGTGTCGATTCCTGACCAAGTTTCCTCGCCATTGTACCATGCCTTTCTGAAACCAACAATGATCATTTTTTAATCTTGTGTCTTCTTTGATAAGTTTATTTACCCTCTCTTGGACCTTTGCAACTTTTTGCACTAACACTTTGTTTTCAGCATCGTTCGACACCAAGATTGACTGCTGCAACTGCTTGTCATCTTCTTTCAAAGACAACCTGCTTTCAAACTGAAACAACTCATTACATATATCAGAATTTGCATGAAAATGATTATGTAAAACTTCTCTTTGTTTATTCATCATCAATGTCAAGTTTTGACTTGAATTGACAAGCCTCTTCATCTGCCCTGTATTAACTAAAGAAGAATCTAGTTTTTTGCGATGAGCTCTCACAATAAAATCCTTACCATCTTTGAATAAATGGTACTTGTTCTCATGGAAATGGAAGATTGATTTCCTGTCATACAAGTAAGGACTTCCCAACACCATACCTGTTATATCAAGCAGAACAACATCTAATTCAACCGTGTCAATAAAATGTGAAGTTATTGCAAAGCGCAACATGCACTTCTTTGAAACCTGTAAATTTGCATCCTTACAAATCCAACCAAGTGGATATGGTTTTGGATGTGGAATTGTCTCAAGATTTAGTTTCTTGACTAAGTCTTCAGAAATAAGGTTCGCTTGCAACCCACTATCAAATACTGTGTCAACCTTGGTATGTTTGGAAATGACCCTTACATGAAACAGTTCAATTCTCTTCTCTTCATTTGGAGCTTCTATGTGATAGTTAGAAATAATAGAATTGGGTTTATTTTCATTCTCTTTCCCCTTCAAGTTCTTTAGTCCCATAGCTATGATTTTTGTTTCATCTCCTGATTCTGACCCTAGGTCTTGTTCAGCTACTGCAACTGTCTTGCCTTTCTCCTTGGCTTTATCTTTGTCTTTAAAAATTTCTGGTTTCAACTCTGGATGAAGTTTCCGACAATGGTCCTCATCATGGCTAGTTTTAGAACAATGTTTGTATAATAATTTTCCTTCTCTTTTCTAGAATTTGCATTTCTCTTTTTCTTCCATTTTCATTTAAACTCACTTTCCTCATTCCCATCTAAGTTTTATTTCCCCTTGCCTCTAAATTTGTGGCTTGAACACAAACCTCATTTAAGCTTGTAGGGTTAAACATAAGAATGGTATGTCTTAAGTAAGTATGTAAGCCTCCTATATACTTGAGTAAAGTGTCTTGGCTATGCAAATATACTCCTAGTAAAAGAGCTCTTCTTCTAAATTCTTGGGTATACACTTGAACATTTTGTCCTTTCAATTGTTTAAAATTTTTCCAGTCCATTATGGATTTATGCATGTGAGCTAATGGATAAAACTATTTTTTTATTGCAGAAATTAAATCATACCATGATAAGATAATCTTACCATATTTTTTGATCTAATCCTTTGTCTTGGATTCCCACCAAACAAGGGTTGCACCTTCCATTCTCAATGAAGCTGATTGGATTTTGGTTTCATCATCGTGAAAATTTTGAATTCTCAAATAGACCTCCAATTTCCTAATCCAATTATCTAGCTTTTTCTGCATTAACTTCACCATCAAACATTGGCAATTGAAACTTAACATCGAGTTTTAGAAAAGGACTTTTACCGGTGTTCTTTGACTTGTGAGATTGATTCACTGAAGTAGAGGATGACAATGATGAGGATGAGGATGGTGGATCGCCATTTCCTCCATTTCCCTTCTTTGACTTATCTTAATCTTTCTTTCCTCCTGAAGATCCCTCTCCTTCTGTGTGAAGTTTATACCCTTCTCCTTCAAGTTTCTCATTTCTATCTTGATAAATAATTCTCACCGTTTTAGTCAAGTCAAGGAATGCTTTCTTAAATACTCTTTCTTCCTCCTTGGGATCAAATTCTTTAGGAATTTGTCCTTCTCCTGAAGTCATTCTTATGGCTTCTTCTGCTTCTCTTTGAGGTGAAATTGAAGGTAGAGATAATAGCAATCTTGCCCTCCTTGGCTGAGGATTACTTTGAGCTTTCACCAATTTACCTTCTCCTCTCTTAAGCTTTAGCCTAGTAATCATTAAAACTCTTGCAAACAGTTAAACAAACTTTGCACAATAACAATACTAAGAGTAAAACTCTAGCTCTGATACAAACTTGATCTGAATGGAATGTATTAGTTTTGATGTGCTAAGTATCCAAACAATAATTAAAATATGTGCATAAGGTTTTTTGAAGTTTGTAGGTGAAACAAATGGTTTTAACTTAGTTAAACATAATTTTGTGTGAGGTTAAAGCATGTAAATTGCTTGTATAATATCAGGCAAAACAAGAACAATGAAAATACTCACATGTAAGCAAGATTTTACAAATTGATGAAGCAAACACTCTCCTGGTCACATTTGTAGGTCCGGGCTTCCCAATGGTATGTCCTCATCTTATTGCTAAAATAGTCTTTATATATAAAATAATTAATAAATATTAACTATATTTATATTTCTACCAAAAAAATGTTTTGTAAAATTATATATATATATATATATAACACTTCTAAAATCTAAAACCTTGTCATATAAATCCCTAACCAAAAAGCATATTTTAGCTATAAATTATTATGCTATGAACTAAACAGTAAAATACGAATATTTCAAAACACCAAATTATGTTGTCATCTACTAAATTTAAAATGTTCATACACATTAACATTCATAAAATAAGTAATAAAACACCAAAGAAGTAATAATAAATAAGCAATAAATTGAAAATGATCAATCACATATTATTTGTAAAACATGTGCAGATGTTTAATTATTATTAATTTATTTTATTAAAAAAAATCAATTTAATAATGATTTTAACTTTATATCTTATTAGTTATTGTTTTGACTATTGTAATTGATATGTGTTGGGATGTGAGTCGTCTGCAACTAAAAATGCTTTAATCAAAGTTTTGTTGTATATGTTTTAATTCACTTTTTGCTTAGCTTATTAAACACTGAAATGGCTTCATCTTAGCGAATCAAACATTTGGAGGTCTTATTTGGCTTCTTCCTGAAGCAAAGAGACACATATTGATCCACGTGGATATTGGTGGCCACCTTCCTATTCCACATAGACCTCCAGTTAGTTTCATCAATTCCCTTGTTTATAACAGCATTTACTATTTTTAGCAGTTTTTCGGGTCCTGAACTTCTAGAGCAATTTTGACCCCCTAAATGGCATTTTTTGAGGTCTGCAGCAAGCCCATATCCATTGGAAAGGAATATATTTCTAACCAAGTTAGCGTATGGAAAAATGAAGATAATATGAGCAAGTTACGACTCTGGGAAGTTGGTTGCTTAACTAACCCCAACAGGGCCCACAAACTCTTGGTGTTCCATCTCCTAGGGTTAGGGTTTTGGTTGTTTATGGTTTTCCCTTGTTGTTCAATAAAAAAAATTCGCTTGAGCCTCATTGTAACACAATTCAGATACATGTAGCTGCAACATCTCTTCTCAAATATAAGCTACCATCGCCCGAGATGGTTTATTTCCATTTTGTATGTAAGAATTTTTTCAGTTATTTAATATTAATGAAATGAGGTTTTAATTTTGATGCAATTTTTTTTTATGTCTATATATGTATTCTATTGTGTTCTTGAATAATTTTAGATCAGTGGTATCAGAGAAGTCTATTCTTACTCAATTTTTCTTTGCATGTCCCCAACGAGGTCAGGGTATGAGTTAGTGCTCGATTTGGTTGAACCTTTGCAAGATTAACCTCACAAACCTCGATGACCTTCCATGAAAAATGAAAAGAAAGAGAAGGGAGTAATAGATCCCTTCAAAATATTGCTCGAGGAAGCCCTTGACAAAAAAATAAACACTATGATGGACAACTTTGCCTAGATCCTTCGACAGCTACCCACAGGCAACGCATCTTCGTCCGGCAGGAAATATACAAGTGGCACTCCTTTTAAGTTACAAGTTAATATTGGTATTCCCATATTTGAAGGTCGGATAGATGTGTCTACCTTAGATAAATGGCTAAATCTGTTGGAAATATATTTTTCAATTCATAACTTTTCCAACCGAGAAAATATCACTTTTTCACTCCTGAAATTTCCCCCCCATGTCGAAGACTGGTGGGAAACCTACTGTGAGAAAAAAGAAGAGGGCGAATCCTCACTATTTCCAGCCAAAACCACTTGGAATTATTTCTGAGACGCCATCAAGGAACAATATTACCTTGTCGGTAGCTATGAAGATAAATACATAAAGTGGACCACGTTGTGGCGGGCAAGGGACCAAGATGTGATGGAGTTCACAAATGGTTTTCATGCATTTCGCACAAAGTTGGGTATCAAGGATTATGAGTGAAATTTGGTACTCAAGTATTGCGGTTATTTTCATAAGTACATCCAAGACGAAATACAGTTCCTGGACATATTCTTGCTCGGTGCCTCTTATCAATATGCTGTCAAGATCGAGAAAAAGTTTAAATAGAAAAAATAGTACTTTGGATTTTTGAATCTGAATCAAGGGAAAGGTGCCCCCAAACCACAGAACAAAGGACAAAGCCAAGGTGGGGTGACCCAGGATAACCCATCACAGATACAAGAAAATAAAACTACCACGAAGACAAAGAAGGACACGGGAAAGTGGTGTGAGTTTCAGAAAATCTCCACTCACAACACGTGTGAGTGACGAGCCAAGCAACCACTGGTGGCCGAGCTGAAGGCTTCTGAATCAGATGCCTTCTTCGACTTTGAGTCAAAACTCAATAATTGGAATGAAAAATGGAATCATATTATTGATGTGGAGCCTAGTTCCACCATTTCCACCACCAAGATCCGGAAGGATGAGGCCAAAGATCCAAAGGAGGGGGAGTGCCTCTTCCATTCACATATGTGAGTGAAAGGTTCTCTGTTGTAGTTCATTGTCAATAGCGGGAGCCAGAAGAACCTCATTTCAGCAGAGGTTGTGAAGTAGCTAGGCCTACCAACCACAACACACCTGCAATGATACACCATTTGGTGGCTTCACCAAGGACGAGATCTCTGTGTTAGTCAATAGTGTCACCTCCCCTACAGCATCAAGCCCTTCACATATGAGGTATGTGTGATGTTGTTCCTCTCAAATTTTGTGATGTATATTAGGCCAACCATACTTGTGGAATCGACATGTTGTGTATGAATCTAGGCTTCACATTATTATTATTACTTTGGAAAATAAGTTGTACAGGATACTGGAGGTAGCACTCCCTACTGCCATCTCTCTGATCACTGTGAAGCACTGCAATAAGATCATCTCCCAGGCCATGAATTTTTTTTTCCTTATGTTTCACCCTCAGGGCCAGAAGAATATTGTGGCCATGGCCTCTGGACAGGGCCCCTCTACACAGCTGTAACAGATGGACAAGGTCGTGGAGGAGTACAAGTACATCTTCACCTCACATGCAGGGGTGCCACTACACTATCAGGTCAAGCATTCCATCGATCTAACCTCGGGCGCGTCGCTACCCAAAGGACTAATCTATCGATGTTTTGTTATGGATAACGATGAAATCAAGAGGCATATTTAGGAGTTGTTATAGAAAGGGAAAATTAGGCCAAGTTCATCACCTCTTGGGAGTTTGATCATGTTGGTACATAATAAGTACGAGACCTGGACACTCTGTGTTGACTATCGGGCATTAAACACGATCATTATTCGAAATAGGTATCTGATCCCACAGATCGATGACCTGTTTGGACCAATCCAAGGAGGTCCTTTTCGAATGGTTGGTCATGCCTTTTGGGTTGACGAATGACCCCACAACCTTCATGAGGGTGATGGAAAACATCTTGTGACCCTTCAACAACTCATTCGTGGTGGTGTATTTGGATGACATCCCGATCTTCAGCCAGAGTTGGGAAGAGCACCTCCACCACATTTGAAAAGTCCTCCAAAAACTATGGCAACACAAGTTGTGTGCCAATTTGAAAAAATGCATTTTTGGCATGAACCAAGTTCAATATCTAGGGTACATCCTTGATGAGCGGGGTGTGCATGTGGACCTAGCCAAAATATAGGTCATTCAAGATTGGCCGGTCTATACCACTCTAATAGATCTCCACAGCTTTCCGGGTCTTGACAAATTCTATTGCAAGTTCTTGTTGGGTTTCTCTCATATCACTTGGCCTTTAAGTCAAGTAACCAAGTTTGGACTAGTGAAAGAAAATTTATTTTGGTTTGAATCTCAATAGAAGGCGTTCACCGAGTTGAAGCATCGACTCTGCTCTGTACCATCGCTCACATTATTAGTCCTACAACAGCCATTTGAGATCGAGATAGATGTGTCTAACTATGTTATTGGTGCAGTTCTTACTTAGTAGGGGCATCCAGTGGCATATCATAGTGAGACACTTTCATACATAGTTAGAAAGTATCCCACCTATGACAAAGAGATGTATTCCATTGTGCAGGCCTACCGAAAATTGAAGCATTGCATTATGGGGAAGGAAACATTCATCCACACATACCACCAACCCCTATAGTTCATACAGACACAAGGGAAGTTGCAGAATGATCACCATCAGAAATGGTTTACATACTTGCAACAATTCTATTTGAACATTATGTACAATAAGGGAAGCACAAAAAATGTTTCAAACTATCTCAGTGATCTACCAATCGTGGAACTGACCACTGGGCTCGACTCTTATGGGCACGAGACTTGGGGGTGGCCACATCTTTACAAAAGTGATCCATAATTTGGAAACAGATACCAAATACTCCTGGAAGGAAAGCAAGTTCTAGGATGCACTATTATGTCACCAAGGAATCCTATGTGTTCCTTCAACCAAGCGTGCCAAGATGATTTGGGAATCACACTACAATCGGGTAGTTGGACATTTCGGGGTGGAGAAAACATTCATAGTACTACGTAAGTATTTCTATTAGCTAAACCTTCGATAGAATGTTGGGAAGTGCATCATATCCTGGAATTCCTGTATCATTTCCAAACGACCATCAATAAGAAAGGCCTATATACTCTGTTTCCTACCCCTAGTCAACGTTTGGAATCCATCTCCATAAATTTCATGTCAAGCTTCCTTTTACCAAGCATGGAAATGACTGCATTTTTTTGTTCATCAATAGATTCTATAAGATGCTGATCCTGGTAGACTGCAAGAATAGTACCATGGAAGAACGCATCGCTAAACTCTTCTTTGAATGAGTGTGGGTGCACCTTGAGATCCCATAGTCCATTATCTCATATTGGGACAACATGTTCTTAAGTACATTTTACTCAAGTCTTTGGTCGATGTTGGATACCAAGCTCACTAATTCCATGAATTTCCATGTTAAAATTATGAAACTATGGTAAAATTACACTTTTTACAACTCATATGATGAAGATAATAATTGCAATAGATTCCTCTTTTCCAGAGGACCAAAATCTATCTAAATATCACCCTATTTGGTTAAGCGGAAGTTGATTTATGAATTATTTTATTTATTAATGTATAATGGAATGGGTTGGCCTAAGCACATGTGGAATTGGTTAAGTCAGCCTTAACCCCAAGCGAACCCTCATGAAATCCTATAAATAGTTTCAAGAGGACCAAAATATATCTAAATATCACCCTATTTGGTTAAGCGAAAGTTCATTTTTGAATTATTTTATTTATTAATGTATAATGGAATGGGTCAGCCTAAGCACATGTGGAATTGGTTAAGTTGGCCTTAACCCCAAGTGGACCCTCATGAAAGACTATAAATAGAAGCGACCTCAAGATCATTCTCTCACAATGATCTAATGATCATCTACTCTCGTATTTTGTCTTGGCTTGCACATGTTTGATGGAAGGAGTTCGCGCAGGGTTCAAAATCATAAGTAGTAGGCTCGCTTTGATCTAGGGTTTTCTCGATCTTAGTCATAGGCTTGCTACAAGTATTTTTTTTCCATAGCCGCAGGAACATAGTGCTATGGTAGTGGCCAAGTACCCATAGCCATAGGCACATAATGTTATAGGTGCGGCTAGGGCCTTAGAAGGTAGATCGGGATGCGTTCACCCATAGTCGTAGGCACAAAGTGCTATGGTAGCATCTAGGGACCCATATCCGCAGAAAAAAGGTGCTATGGTAGTGTGCAGGGACCCATAGCTGTAGGCACAGATTGTTATGGGTGTGGTTAGGGCCTCAGAAGGCAGATTAGGTTGCGCTCACCCATAGCCGCAGGCACAGAGGCTTATGCATGCGTCTAGGGTGCCATAGCCATAGGCAGAGAGGTCTATAGTAGTGTCCAGGGCTCAAAGATTAATCTACAATACTCTAATTTTCCTCTTAGTGACAACAGTTTTCAGTGGTTAACTACAGTTAGTAACAGTGCATTACAATTCTCAAAATCAAGATCCTTGTGGATGTGCTAGTTGTTTCATTTCATTATGAAGATATCATCCAATGGACCATTGTAATCTTGTTTGTTTAATCATTTTATGACGATCTAGAAGAATAATTTTCAAGACTTTTCCCCAGAGTGGGTTTTGCCCTGGTCTCGGACCAATCTTCGTGTCTCTATGTGTGCATGATTTTCTTCATTTGTTCCTTTATGTTCTGCTACATAGATGATGATGATGTTATTGTTCTTTCCACATAGTTTCACATGCTGATGGTTAATAGTGTAAATATGAATAATGATATAATTAGATGGGGTGAACTTAATGTGTTAATGAAGAAATGAAACTATCAAATCAAATATCAATGTAGCCCTGTGAAAAATTAGCATGGTATCAGATTTGGGCTGAAGAAAATCCATGGTGATCAACCCCATGGAGACACTTTAGATGGAAGCAAGACGAGGATGGTGGAGACCTAAAATAATTCTAGGATATGAAGAAAAACCTAGGTAGTTTGTGCCTAAGGTTTTTATGGTGAGGGTTTGAGAGAAACCCTGGTTTATGGAAAAGTAGTGAGATATTGTTGGCTTGAGGGGTCCTGACCCAGGTTCAGAGTTAAGGTTTGCAAAAAAACCCCTATACTACTGGCCCTTTCGGCAATGACCTACTTTCACAGGCCAAAGTCTCACCCGAAGTAGTATGGGTGGGTGCTGGAACTAGGTTTCTGCACCCTGGGAGACAATAGGTAATTAAGGCAGATCTTGCCGAGTTCTATCAGGTTCACACAAAAACAAGCCTATTATTGAGCCCTTAACAGTATAATCAACATGTAAACATAAAAAAAGCTACTATTATCAAACAAATCTGGTCAACACCTTCGCATCCACGTGCGCATCATCAATTATCATCACAGAATATCACAATCGCAACTAATTCATATATCATTGACACAATCACAGCTAATTCAAATCACACAGAGGTACTTCAGTAGTGAATACAACCATTTCAGATAACATTACAGATTTTGTATTCATTAGCGTCCAAAACCAATTACAAACCCAAGTCACAACTCGCGCACACAACTAGCGGGGTCCGCACACAGCAGGACTAATGATCTCCATGCACACAGCCAGCAGGAGTCGTTACCCAAAAATACCCAAAACATATCTCAACGGTTTGTACGTAGCATCAATCTTACTTACTTCCTTTCCCTTGGACCCAAACTATCCATCTATTTATATCATCACAGCCTGTACTATCATGTGGTTTGCAAACCATAGTTTGCAGACTCTAGGTCTACCCTTTGACCCATTACAATACATTGGGGTATTTGACCCACCCCAAATCTCCTACGCAAGACTAATTACTACAAAAATATATAAAAAAGTGCAACTAAAATATCTATAAAAAACGCAGCTAGGGGACCCCGTTCCAACAGATACGAAACCCTTGCATGATCAAAGTCAAGATGATCAGATTTAAATAAAACCCTAAATGGGATAGTCTCTAGTAGTCTTGGTTTTTGATTGAAGGAAACATTGTTTTATGGTCTATGGATATCTCTTTAAGGTTGGTTCAAGAGGGAGAGGGATATCTCTCATTGAAGATAAGTATTCCTTGACTTATGACTTTAATCTTTTTTAGACTTATGTATTTGATTATGATAATTATTTCTTATACTTCCTACATGTATATTTTGAGTACCTGGATGTTTCTAACCTTATTGATGAGATAAGTGAATCCTTCTTAAGGATCATTTGAGATTTAGGGAGAAAAGCTATATCTTGAAATGGTAAGGAGGCACTTGATGAAAAGATTACAAGTTTCCTATGTGAAGGTGCACAGTTATCTAAATACTCCAAGGTATGCATGGTATGTTGTATTAACATTGATGGCTAGGATATCCCTATGATATGTTGAGGATGTGTCCTCCTCATATATCTCATGCATGCATATGCAAGTGATCTGGAAATATGGCTCCTCTGATGAAATTGTACTCCTGGTATTGATCGTTTTGATCATGATGATCTTCTTGATTATATGAGGTTTCTTATTGTTGATCTTAGATATAATGGTATACTTGATGTATGGATAACATCTATCTCTTGAACACGAAAGAACAATAAAGAAGAATTGCATTAACTTGAACAAAAATTCCTGTTACAGATTCTCAATTCTCTTGTTAGCCAACCCCTAATTCACAACTTCATATCCTCTCTTATAAAAATGATTACAATGATTTTTCATGAAATCATGACAGATAATGCCTACATTTTTGTAGTGTTTATGATAGACAAAACTGAATGAAAAATATAGCAGAGGAAGGGACCTAAATTGTTCCATCATTGCAGCATTGTCCCAGGAGAGTGCTTCCAGCTCGATAAATTTCCCTGGAATTGTGAACTTGGTCATCCGACCTCTGAACCTACAATAATAGTGAAATTAGAAAGTCATTTAGGTAATAATCCCCATGACTATGCTTCATTGAATAAGTAATCCATAAAGACATGACAAGGGGTATACATGTGCACTTTAGGACATAAATTGAATGTTAATGCTACAAATTTAGAAAGGTAATAGGATAGAATGGAAGGAAAATATGTGCAAGTTTAGTTCCCAATATCTCCCCCCAAATAGTCTTTCTACATATCCTCATGCGACTTATCACCTATTCAAGTTTGGGTTAGAGCAGTTGTGATCAGCGTGAAGCTGAGTAAGGTTATATTTCCCAGCCATTGTTGTTCCTAGAGGTTTATACCCTTCTGTCATAAGAAATTCCTTCCACCAATCATTTCTCACATTGTGAGTTGGAGTGTATTGATCTGCTGGTAGCGAGACAAATGGAAGTTGTAACCTCAAACCCATCCACCACCCCCGACAAGTGTGTGTGCATGCAATATAACGTGGCAACCTTTCTAATTCTAGTGCAAAGTTATGGGCCCCAAAAGGTTCCCAAATTATGACAGTTGATGATGACAACATCCATATTTTCTGGCAGTTGTCCCGAGCCTCATCTTGAAAAGTGACCACTTGTTTTGTACATAAATTAGTGCACCACTTTTTTGTTGCCAAAATTTTTTCTTTACGTCCCTCAATCTATAAAAAGGTGGCATGTTTATTATAAATATGTATGTAATGAAAATTTTCCCTTTGAAGGGAAAGTGGCTTCGTGGCTTGATTTTCTTCAAATGTGTGAAACGCCTTCTTCCATTTAACCTGATTGATTGTGTAGGAAGTAAAGGCTCTCAATTGAACATCCCCCACAAACAGGACTGGATTAAATGTATGATCAAAACTCAGGAAGTAGTCATGCATATACAGTTCTCACATCAAATGTTGATTCAAGACATCATGAATTTCTTAAGATGCGCAAAAACTATATAAGGTCTTCTATTTCCTAACTGACCTCATGATGAATGCTTTCACGACAAAATAAAATATATTTCTCATGAAGAAATGGAGAATAACTATGAGCAGGGGGTCGGAAAACCATTACTTGTTGTGCCAAGGTAAACATTTCTTCTTTGTCAACCTTCAATTACTCGCACCTACTCTTCCAAGTTCTTGATCTTTTTTTGTTGTTTCTCCCACTTTTGCATCTCTATGTCCATCTAGTCTATATAACCATTGATGGTCTATGCGACATGTTTGCGAATTCTCATTACTTCTTCCTGGTGGGCCTTCCAAGTGATTGTTCCCTTGAATTATCAAGCTTCAAATAGATACTCAATGAGCTCAGTTTGTGAAGTAGAAGAGGTTGTAGGAATCTCCTCTCAATTGTACTGTTGATGAGATGAACTTGACCCTGGATTTTGCAGCCTTTCTCATGTATCTCCTCACTTTCTTCTTTCTTTAAGAGGGGGTCTCTTTTTCACACATTGTTATATTATTTCTTGTTTAGTGGCGACTTATTTTGCTGGTCTTGTAGTTGGTTATAGATTTGGTGGATTATTTGAACAAACGTGTCGATCGGCTCCTCCTATACCCTGGCTTCTTTGATTTGTTCCTCCATTTGGGGAGAAACCTCTTCATTTTTACTTTCTGGCTTAGGAATTCCTGCAATCATATGTGCATCGCCCTCGACATCCTTCCCTAGCATTTGCTCTGTCACAAGGCCATATCCTAATGGTCGAGGAATTTTTTTCGACCCTTGTGGGTTAGCTTCCGCGAGATCAATTTCTTCTAGCAGCCCTGAAGGGGTGGCATCGACCATTATTTCTTCGACCTGACCTTCAGTCGACACAGGTTCTCGTATCTCAGTGCCGAATTTTACACTTCCAGATTTCTCTTTCTATGTATTAATGATCACTGGCTCCTGAGTGAGTGTACCAACCATTGTATCCAAAATTATTCCAAAAAATTTTAAAATTGGGAGAACAACTCTTTCTTCCACCAATCATTGAGGGGAATGAAATTTCTTTGCCTTTTTTGGTAAAGATGCAGGAAACGGGGAATGAGGAAAATCTTCTTCAATTTCTATCCCAACTATGCATGTTGCTTTAAGTTCTTTCTCCTCATCCTCTTTGTTCACTAATTGAACCAAGCTTTCATCTATATTACTCCTTGTCCAGTAGTCGACACTTGTTCTTGTCAAGCAATGCCTACTGCGGGACCTATTCCTTCTACAATTTCATGATTATTTTGAGCTAGTGGTGGTGATTCTTGTGTAACACCACTACTCACTTTAGGCCCCAAACTTACTTGGACAGGTTGTAATATCCCAAAAGGGAGAATGCAGTAATACTAAAACACAATAGATGAACAACAGAAAAATAAACAATTAATTTAAATAAAACATTAGAATGTATATAATAGCTAAGCCATTTTATTAATATTCAGGTCGATAAACCATAACAACAGTGCTCAAAATATGAGACACTCAAGCCAAAGAGATGGCCTTGAATGACCCGGAAATGACCCCACAAGTGGGACTACATAACTGCTAGAATAGTGGAAGGAAAACTGCGATGTCCCTGCTGCAACTGCTGGAAAAAATAGAAATGTAGATCTAGGCATTTTTGGAGCTCCGATGATGCTGAAAATATAGATTTGGGATCTATGATGGACACCCAAGATAACCCAGAAATGGATTTCCAAATCTAGCAATCTAGGAAAACCACCCTCTTAGGGCTCCATTATATAATTGTTGGGTATGCAGATCTGAAGAGAGATTTGGAAAAAGGATGGTTGTAATATGACACAAAATCATATCTATTCTTGAAGGGTTGTTCCCTTCAGTAGATCCTCAAGCTAGAAGCTCAAGATCTAACTCCTCCAACATTCTCCACTGAATGCAACTACTACTACACAACTACTTGAAAAAACTCCATTTTCAAGGAGGGAGGCTCTCTAGCCTGCTACTAAATGTGTCAAATTAGCTCAATAATGGTGGAAACATTGAATGAAAAGTGAGGAGATGGCCCCTCACAGGATTTCCAGCTGAAATACTGGAAACTTCATTCCTGCTTCAAATCTACAATACTGGACTGCGCAATCCTTGAGGGGACTGTTATTGCATGGAGGTAAAATAAAATCGCCTAAATTTTGGATATAGATATGCTGCTCCTGGAAGACTGAACATGAAGAACAAGGTTAAAGGATGAATCCTCCATAGGTTTCCTAGATGGAATGTTAGAAACAACCTCCTCCTATCAAACCCTAATGCAGGAATGTGTTATTCCTATGGCTAAATGAGAATGTGAGAGTGGTATGAATATGGCACCAATTCCTGATGATGAATGGAGCTCAAAGAAACCTTCCCAGAGTAGGCACTTGAAGTTCCCCATGGGTAAGGGTGGGTTTTCTGCTCAGAAACACCCTGTGCTAAACATCACTGCAGACTTAGCTAAACAACATAAGTGTGCATAGAAATGTTAACCGAAAAATCTAGATCTAAACAGATCAGAAATAATAATCTCAAGCCTACCTTCTATTGTTCTTTCATCTTCATTATATAGATTATGAGCCTTCCATAGCCTAGGCCCACCTCATAAATGTGTTGCCTATGTGGCCACTAGCCTCCATGAAGACTTCACTGTCTTTCCATGATATCATCATGTCTACATTTAATTCCCACTCTCTCCATCATGTGTGCATTAGATGCACCACTTCCTCTACTATCTCATCATAAGTGCTTTATGATATTACTTTTAATGCACTATGATCTTATTTCCTCCAAGATCCTCATGATTTTTTATTAAAGATCCATGATCTCCACTCTTAATTCATTTAAGAAGTTGCTCCCCTACTCCATAATGTAGATATAGATCTAAAATATCCACATACACACATCAAAAGTGGATTTTATTCATCTATGGGGTTTTTGGGTCCCTCCACCCTCTTATTTACTTAATTAATTATGAAAATTAAGAACTCTAATATTCCAATTATCTTGTGTAAAATTGGGAATATTACACATGTGGCGTTGGTTCTTGTGTGACAACATCGTTTATCAATCCCCTGATTGGTGACGATGCTCTTTGTCCATTTTTAGTCGACGCTAGTTCCTGTATAACAGCATCAACTTCATCATCCATCTCCATTGCTTCTATACCCACTGGGCTGACAGATGATGCTAGTTCTTATGGAACAACATCAATTGTGACTTCTTTCATTTCCATTACTTATGTCCCTGATGAAACAATAGGAGATGGTGGTTCTTGTGTGACAGCATCGACTGTGGTTTCTTATCATTGACACAATCTCAGATAATTCAAATCACACATAGGTACTTAAGTAGTGAATACAACCAGTTCAGATAACATAACAGATTTTGTATTCATTAGTGTCCAAAACTAGTTACTAACCCAAGTCATAACCTGTGCACATAGCCAGTGGGGTTCGCACACAGCAAGACTGAGGCTCTCCGTGCACACAACCAGCAGGAGTCCTTACCCAAAACTAACCAAAATAGATCTCAATAGATCGTACATAGTATCAATCTTACTTACTTCCTTTCCCTTAGACTCAAACTATCCATATATTTATATCATCACAACCTGAGCTATCATGTGGTCTGCAAACCATGGTTTGCGGACTCTATGTCTACCCTTTGACCCATTACAATACATTTGGGGCTTTGACCCGCCCCAAAGCCCCTGCGCAAGAATAATTACTACAAAAATATAAAAAAAAACGCAGCTAAAATATCTATCAAAAACGAAACTACGGGAACCTGTTCCAATAGACCCCCAACACAATCTTGTGACTCGTCCCGAGTCACAATAGCCATGGGGTTCGCATCTTTGGCTGGAGTTGCTTAATGGCATCGACTAGAGGGGTCAACACTCCTTTGTTCTGTGCGACAATGTTCTGTGCAATGTCCACCAATTTCTACGAAGTTGGGCCTTCGGTGGTAGTAGTCACACTTTCCAGGGTTTAATTTAGTTGTTTGACCACAACATCCAAGTCTTGAGATATATTGAGGACTTCATCAGCCCATGGCTTGAGGTGGTCACTCAGAAGCTTCTTCTTGTGGCAAAGCTCTTCCAGGTCATCTCTAAGTGTGTGGCTGGCTTGCAAGCGTGTCAGGAATTAAGCGAGGATCAGAGTGGGCATTGTAGTCTCCAGTTGCTCGAATCCTTATTCATTCTGGCATAGTTCTTGGGTAAATTTGTGTAGGAGAGGGTCATGTTGCACTCTAGACCATAGATGCATAGATGTCTCAAGAAATTTGGTGCCCTGAGTGATCTGAGATATAATTTTTTTCGTGTATTCTATGACTAGCGCAGCTCTCTGGGCATGTACCTCAAGAGGAGTTTCCAGCTGCAACTTAGCCTACAATGCAGAAATCTGCTGCTACATCTCGGTCTTGACATTCTAAATCCTTGTTCGAGAAGCCTTCAGGGCTGCGACGAGGCCCTCAATCTTAGCCAGAGGGGTGGCAGAGGCCGTAATGTCTTCAATCAAATCTGCGCATAGTCTGCTGATCAGACACTCCAACTCAGTCTACTACGTGGCGGTAAGGATGCATGTGGCTTGTGCCTAGGATGCCTCGGTAGTATTTTCTCCAATTTTTTGCTTAGCAGTACTTATCTATTGCTGCACCTGGTGGTCCCTGATATGGGTTTCCTCAAATAGGGATCTGTGGAGTACCTGCAATGGCTCGTGCGGAAGCTGGGCCAAGTCCAGATGTACTTCTGCATAGGCCTGTACTTGCGCACATAAGGCAGGTGGACCCAGAGTGATGATGTGCCTGATAGGGGGTAGAGACGACTCTCAGTCATGGCGATCAACTGAGTGCTAGTTGTTGGAGGCAGCCTTTCTTGAACCATGCTCGTTTGTAGGGTATCGGCCTTGAGCTGAAGAGCTTGGAGCTCAGACTATAATCCGGTGATTTTAGCCTTCTACTACTCTTCCAAGGCAAGCCATCTATCTTCTGAAGCGAGGGTGACCTCATCTACGATTTTCTCCAAATATTCCTCGGTTAAGGTAACCTTAGTCTCCCTACCGGGCTCGTAGCCCGTCGTTTCATTTGCTAGCCCTTGAGAGGTTCGATCATTCATTTCGTGCCACGTGGGGAACCAGTACCCTGCGTATCCAGACCCTTGGTTTCCATGTCCTACTGCGATTTCGGCTCCACAACCTGCTCTGTGTCTGGGGGAACCTTTGGCCTAGAGGAGCCTTCCGGGCCACCACCTTCTGAATTATTAGTAGTATCAGGTGGGGTGAGGGTCTTCGGGATTGTGCTTGTACCAGTAGTGTTAGCCATGGATGATTTGAATCCCAATTTTTAGTGTGATGGTCAAGTGGCGATGAGACGGTCGATTTCCTCATCGGCAACCATGTAAGGTAGCGACGTCCAAGATGGATCCTTACGGCCCCAAATCTTCACATTGTGCATTGTCACTTGGAATGTTGCGATGCTCTTATATTTTTCGTAGACAGTCAACGACAAGTGTGGAGGGGAGTGAATTGCTGCTATGAGCGCACTTTGAAATAGTACCCAAAAAACTCTGTTTTCCTTAATACGTTGCTCATCCGTTGAGTCCCATAAGTTTATGTAGCATGCCCCTTCACACATGTCTGGTTCAAGCTCAAGGAGGACCGATCCCTCAGGGGCTTCCCATGCGACCAACACAATTAGGAGTAGCAGCCATGAGTAACAGAAAACTTGTCTGTGATCCTAGGCTTCACGCACGTTTTCCAAAAACTCGTTATAGAGGAACTGCGACCAGTTATAGCAGACCCCCTTTTCGCAGTGGCCAGCATCTTGACTCACATAGGTGGGGACAGTCGTAGCCTGGCACTTGCGCATCATTTTAAAAGCCAGCAGAAAGGTACCCATGCACACTCCAGGGTCGTTAATGGTGTTGATTATGAACCCTCTGGTGTTTTGCTCGATATGGTAGTATTCTCGCACCTTGTCAGTGACCTGTTGCTCGTACTTCTTGTCGACGCGCTCCATAGGATTCATCCCATCCATGGGGAGACTAGTAATGTGGTGAATTAGGGCGGAATTGATGGGAATGAGGTCTTGGATCCACAAGCTATCGTCATGAATCAATGCTAGCAACTGTCACACAACTTGGTCAGTTACATTGTAGCAGCCAAAGTGAGGTATCTGTAGCAAGTTTAGCTATCCAGATCCTGTTAAACCACACGCCCATGGCATTGGTATGAACTTTAACACATCGTACTCCAGTAATATTTTGAGGTATAACTCAGGTGCCAATTCTGGGAAGGCCTACAAGTTGGCAAGGTCGTGATAGGTGAACTTAATTGAGGAGAGCTTGCCGTATGCTTCTCCAATAATGGGTACTTCACCCAGAATTAGTGGCATTTGCATATATGAGTGAAAACCCTCGATATTCTTAGGTGTGTTCACCAAGGGCCTTCAGGGCCGAACATAGGGCGGTAGCCAAGCTTCATCCTCAGCAAATAGAGGTCGCTTTGTCGGGTTAGGCGAGCGTTCCTTAGGCACTGCTCGGGGAGATTGCACATTCTAAGGGGAGGTGCACGGCTTCCCTCTAGCCCATTTCGTAGCCCTCCCCTGCCCTTGCTCTTGGAATTTCCCCTTACTCTTCTTTTTCTCCACCTGCTTCCCCTTGGTTGGTGTGGACATGACTTCTTCGACTTCAGGGGTGACCTCCAATACTACATCAGATGCTCTCTTAGTAGAGGCCATGTTCTGTGATGATTCAACGGGATTAGTCGCAGTCATTCTCACTCGAAAGATGAACTCGGGGTTGCTACTATTAGAGGGGGTAGCACGCCCAAACATGAACAGAGCACAATAGTTACGGAAATTTTCAAAGCACAATATTTTCAGGACATGCGAAACCCAATTCTGAGTTGCCCTCCTCCATTTATAGCTTTGAGTAGTGATAAACGATCGGATGAAACTTAGCTGAAACTTACCATCAAGGAAACGATAAAAAATCTTTGGAAATCGCTGCATTAATTGCCTACTTCCTACTCCTTCCAATGGTAAAGTTGGCTTTTTACCCAGTGGTACTGTTACAATGGCTATTTTTCGCAACTGTGTATTACCCCTATGCTCCCATCACACCTCCTTAGGCTTCCTGACCTGCGGTCGACCCCTGCACTCCCAACGCACCTCCCTGGGCTTCCTGACCTGTGGTCAACCCCTGCACGTATAACAGGCCTGCCTACATTTCTCCTCTTGCCTGCACGTATCGCTCATAAGACAACTACTCTGACCATATAGTCATTTGATCCAGTATGGTTTTAGATGGCTACCATTAACATATCTGGGCAGGAGATCCTCGCGCAGCATAGCCAATCTCACTGCACCACCATTCGTAATTTATGTTACGATATAAGGTCCCAACCAATGTTGGCGGAATTTCCTAGGGTGGCGCACAAACTGGTTATCATATAATAACACTAGCTCACCTTCTTTAAAAAAATTCTGTCAGATATGACTATTGTGCCAAGAATTTTCCTGGACCTTCTGAACTTGCTGATGAAAGTTAGCAGTGAATCGATCCTCTTCCAAGGCGATGAGCTACATTAAGCATTCCTCCATGATATCGAGTTTCGCCATGTTGTTAAAGGTTGTGATGTGCAAGCTAGGAATGATATACTCCATGGGCATAATGGCCTCCTTTCCATAAACCATCCAAAACGGTGTTTTCCCAGTCAATTTATTTCATGTGGTCCTATAGGCCCAAAGGACCGACGAGATGCACACATCCCAATCGCTTAGATCGACATTATAGACCTTGATAAGTGCATGTTCTAGAATTTTATTAAAAGCCTCTACCGTTTCATTTTCCTGCGGGTGATATGGGGTAATTTTTGCATGGTGGATTCGAAACTCTTTAGTCAAAGCTTGTATTGTGTCATTAATGAAATGTGTATCTCTATCGCTCATCAAGATCTTTGGACAGCTAAACCTGGTTAGAATATGCTCAAAAATAAATTTTGTATCCGTATCTATAGTACAATCCTTCACAACTTGTGCTTCCACCCACCTGGTTATGTAATCAGTTGCAGTGATGATGTAGCGGGTGCCTGTCTTCTTCCCTGGTGGGTTGATGGGCCCAACGAAGTCGATCGCCTATTTATTGAACGCCTACAAGGCCATCTATGGCTATAAGGGCATTTCATCCCTGCATGACGACCTTCCTATCCTTTGGCATGTGTCACAGGCTTTGCAATAGTCGTAAGAGTCACTATGCAGTGTGGGCCACCACAGCGTAGCTCTTAAGATATTCTACGTTGTTGCTTTCCCTGCGTAGTGACCTCCTGCTACGCCTCCTTGGAATTATGCTAAAATGGCTTGTCTCTGATGCTCCAGAATGTATCTTCGCAGTACCTCATCAACTCTCAGCTTATACAAGTGGCCACGAAGATGGTAAAGTCTGCTGCGTGGGTTACCAGCTCTTTTTTTTGTCCTATCGAATATTCTGTAGGTGTCATCCCCGTAGTTAATAATTGAATAATATTTGCAAATTTCTCATCAACCACCTTAATAGAAAATAGTTGTGCATCGAGCAATCCTTCCTCTAGGTTAGTTGGTTCTTCACCATTCTCGATTCGAGACAAGTGGTCTGGTCCAGCATTTAATTTCCCCGGCTTCACAATTATCTCAAATTCATATTCTTGAAATAACAGTAACCATCGGCAAATATCCCCCCCAACACAGGCTTATTGACTAGGTACTTCAAAGCTGAGTGATCAGTGAAAATCTTGAAGTGCCCTCCCAGCAGATAATGTTGGTATTTCTGCAGAGAATATACCACTTCTAGCCCCTCGCATTCAGTAATGGAGTAATTATGCTCCATGCTAGAGATTGTTTTACTAGCAAACGCAACCGGGTGATCAATGTCCCCCTCCCTGGGCTGCGTAAGTACAACACCCAGGGCGATCCATGAAGCATCTACATGGGCATGAAAAACCTTCGCCCAATCAAGAAATACAAGGATAGGTGCAGAGACCATATTTTCCTTGAGTAGCTCAAATATCTTCTGACATTCCGTGTTCGAAAAAACTAAACGTCCTTCTTTAGAAACGTTTCCATGGGTGTCGTGATCAACGCATACCCTTGAATAAAATTCCTATAGTAACTTGTGTGCTCGAGGATGGAGCATAGTTGTTTCTCATTTGTAGGGACTGCTAAGCTGATGATAATGGCCACCTTGGCGGGGTCAACCATCAGTCCTTGCCGACAGACTATGTGGCCCAACAAAATCCCGAAAGGTACACAAAATATGCACTTCTTAATATTTATGGAAATATGGTGCTTTCTACAGGTGTCCAACATCATGTGCAGGTTCGAGACGTGCTTCTTTACCAATCCAAATATTGTCCAATTTTCAAAGTATACCTCTAAGAACTTGTGAATGAACTCCTTGAATACCACGACCACTACCCGCGAAAAGATGGCAAGGGAATTATTGAGCCCAAAGGGCATGACGGTGTACTAGAAGGATCCCCATTCGGTGGTGAACGTAGTTTTGTTGCGATCTTAAGGTGCGATCCTAATTTGATGGTAGCCCGAAAACCCATCAGTGAACGAATATGCTTCCTTCCCTCCCATACTATCAAAGATTCATCAGAAAATGGCGTAGGGATGGGATCATGTATGCAGGAATCATTCAACTTACGTAGGTCGACACAAATTCTTATTTCTCCTTTAGTCTTCTTCTCTTGGACCACCATAGGGCTTACCCAATCTGACTGTTCTACCAGTTTGATTATATCTGCAGCTAGCATTTTGTCAATTTCTTCCATGGCCTTCTGCCTATACTTGGGGTTCCATCAGTAAGGCCGCTACTTTACAGGGCGTGCATCGGGTTTTAAAGTGATTCGCATGACCCCCAGGTCCCTTTTAATACCCTTGAGTTCTGAGAATTTTGTAGGAAACAGATCCTGGTACTCCATGAGAAGTTTTGTGGCTTTCCCAATGGTATCGTCATCCTAGTAGTCCCCAATTCTAGCTAGCTTAGGTTTCTCTTTTGTTCCAATGTTAACTTCCCTGAGCTTAAGAGGCTTGGTAACGTCAACAATCTAAAGTGGGAATCTAGCAACTACGCATTCATCCTCTGATTCTGGGATAGTGATATTTCACGGGTCTTTGTCACTGTCCTCAATTGATAGATTGCGACAGTTAGCAATATCTTGCATCTGCATATCCCAAGCTGGTTCCCCATATTCCACACTAGGGCGTGAATATTCATCAAATACTATGGCATCTATGTCTTGCAAAGCTTCGTCTAATTTCTCAGTTCCATCTATCAATTCGAACGTCCCCAAAAAATCATCCCTTAGGGTATCCCAGTGGCAGGTACATTGATGTAGCTCTACATCCAATATCATGCGGTGGGGATTGGCCCCAAGGCAGGAATGAACAGTTGGACCCATTCGCCACTGGTCCTATCGCACCACACCTCCATCCATGTGGCCAAGTGCTTGCGCGGGTCCCCTTGGCCAAGGAAATTCTCCACGCGTAGGTGAACCAGATGTTCAAACCATAGGATCATCATCTTGCAACATTCCTCCCAATCCTAGAACATCCCCTTATGAGTTTCCCACTACCACGTAAGGGTCGCACACATGGCTAGGTTAAGCGCCCACATTCTTCGCTCCCTTGGGACTTCTGCTTCAAATTCTGTAATAAAATACTTAATACTACCATAACCATCAAAGCAAGGCAACTCTCTTACCTCTGAGGAGATACACTAGAAGCTCTTCGTGACCCTAAGACACCATAGCGCCGATACATCATGTAACCGATTCTACCAATTTTCAATCTCCCTTTCCAAGTCAGAGAGGAATTCACTTTATTTCTCCAAGAAAAGCACGCCATCAGTCGTAGGATTAATCCAATCCTCATCCCAAGTGGTTAGTTTATAGATATGATCCATGACGTCTTCTCTGCACACGGGTTCTGTATACCGTTCTCCTTCCGCTGGGTCTAGAGGGATTATTACTCTCGTACCTTCGTTCTAAAAAACCATGCTCCTTTTCTTCAAGTTGATAATGCCTCCCATGTCTATGGCCCAATCAGCCCTAGGAGCACAGGATAAGGGTCCACATCCTCTACAATTTGAATTACCTCAAAATGTGTGTATACCTTAACCCCTGCGATATCTAACATAATCTTTGATAGTTTGCCCAATGGTATGATATTTTGTTGGTTATCCATGCGCAACTATATAGTCTACCATTCCAGCTTAGGTTTTCTCATCCTCCGCCACGTCTATTTGGGAAGGAAATTCGCATCGGATCCCATATCCAGGATGATGATCCATTTCATAATCGCCAATCTATGCAGTTAGCCACATTTCCTGACTAGTGTGTTTCTTATGCTTGTAAAGTTTGTGAACATATTTAACTTATATTGGAGGGTCAATTTTTTTCTGCGCAGTTGCCTATCAGTGCTTGAATATTTTCTACTGCCCTCTGGTTGCGTAGCAACTTCATACATGTCTGTAGAAATGGTTTAACTTCTTCATCCACTTTTAGGTTTGTTGGAGCCTTGGAGGTAGATGCCTCATTCTTGGTAAAGTCTTCGCGAGCTTCTATGAAGGTTTATTTCTCCTTCTGTAGGTCTAAGATTTTCCTTTTTGATAGCAGTTTTTTGGATAAGGGATTCAACAACAGCTCTTTCCTCAGCTCCTCCAATATCCATTCCACTACACGTTATGACATTAATATTGGGTCCCTTATAACATGGTTTTCCTTAACCCTTTGCACATTTTGCATTGGCGTCTACTGTTTTTCCTACATTTTTGCTATTAGTACTGGACAATCTTCGATCACATAATCCAATTTTTTACAATATCTGTAATATTTTCGTGTAGGGTTCGAACAGTCCCTTATGATCTACCCTACTTCTCCATAATTATAACAGATAAATTTTCCTCTGCCCCACCCCCCCAGGCCTCTGGCGGGGTAGCCTCCTCATCCCGAGGGAGATAGTGGTGAAGAAGGGTCAGCCTGTACCCTATATAGGTTTCCTCGGTCAATTATTAAGTCATATGTCTGGTAGTTGTGTCCTTCACGTCCCATAGATGAGTAGAATCGACACCATTGTTGCTTCAACTCTAGAACATAGGCACCAAGACGGGGGCAGTTGTTGGTATCATGTAGTCCAGCTACGCGACAGTCAATGCACCATAACGTGGGACCGCTTGGTTCCACAGCCTCTTTAGGGCGCAATGGGTTGGACCCCTAGCCTGCATATAGTCCACCAGCAGAGGGCACTAATCTTTGGTGTCGCCTGACACCTTGCATCTTATGCACCATACGTCTGGGCTAGCTTCTTTTCCTCGCTCTTTCCGCAAATTCTGGATCTTGAGGTGCATTTCTTCCAGCTGTCCCTGGATCTACTGTAACCCAAACTGGGCATTGTCTCTCGGCGTAGCTTCTAGCTTCATAGAAATCTCCAAGGCTTTCTCTTGCATCTCAATCGCTTGCTGACCCATAGGTCCGCACAGGTTAGGTAATAACATGGCGATGAACCATTCCTTGTGTTGTCTATCCTTATACTTAAATTCCCAATCTCTGATAACCTTCTTTAGCCGTTGATCAGCTTCCCATACTAACTCAGTGGGTCCTTATCTAAAGTATTTCAAGTCAACCACCAGTTGAGCGTAGGACTTAGGCTTCTGAAACTATTGTTTTAAAGAATTCTTAATCTCTTATATTTATGGATCTGCATGTTGGTCGACGTACCCCATGAACCAATCCAGGGCCCATCCTTCAAAGGCGAGGGATAGATGCGCCCTTTTTACAGCATCGCTAGCAACATTCTGCGTAGTCCATACTGATTCCGCTACGAACCAAAATCGGTCCAGGTCTTCGTCTCCTACACCCTTGAAGGTGGGCAGCTTCATGTGTGTGGCCATATCTTCTTCTGGTAGTTGCGGAGGTGTAGGGGGGTTCTTTCCCTTATGTTGACTTGACGATGGTGTAGCCAGAGGACTAGTTCCTGTGTGCACAGCTGACTCTCTTAATGGGATGTTGACAAACCTATCCCCTTCTCAGTTGACTCGGTAGTACTTACCACTTCATGTTGTACTCTCACTCTGATCAGAGGTCATTCATTCGGTGTGGCTACACAAACTTCCCTTTTCGCATAGTAATATTTTAATTACTAGCGACAATGTTCGTAAGAACTTACCTTAGAATCCTTTGAAAAACCTCTGCTCCGCCTCAGAGTAGGATACAAACTGATCGACTACAAATTCTGTTACAAATCCTCCTAGAACACTATCCACCCAATGATCTACAGTTCGGGTGATTGTGTTGCGAGCCTTCTCCAACCGTTGAATCAATTTCAAAATCCACTGCATAACCTGATCATATTTCCAACATGTTTAGAATATTACTAGCCTCTCTAGCCACTCTTGAAGCTCATGCGCAAAAGTCACAAAGAAAATCTCATATACTTCTGTGAAAATATATTTTTTCTTCCACTTCTCAACTATTATATTTGAGCTGTGATTCTCTTTTACTGAAAATTCCTGAATTTTTTTTTTGAACTAGTCTTCGAGCTCCAATTTATCAGGTCTCCAATGGCCTCATGGCATTACCCGATCTCTCTCTCAAAATTCTCCTGGTCTCGGCAACAGAACCATTTGTTGGCTTGAGGGGTCCTGACCTAGGTTTGGAGTTAAGGTTTGCCAACAAACCCCTATACTACTAGCTCTTTCGGCAATGACCTACTTTCGCAAGCCAGAGTCTCACCCGAAGTAGTATGGGTGGGTGCTGGAACCAGGCTTCCACACCCTAAGAGGGAGTAGTTAATTAAGGCAGATCTTGTTGAGTTATATCAGGTTTGCACATAAACAAGCCTATTATTGAGCCCTTAAAAATATAATCAACATGTAAACATAAACAAAGCTACTATTATCAAACAGATTTGGTCAACACCTTCGCATCCACGTGCGCATCAGTAATTATCATCACAGAATATCACAACCGCATCTAATTCATATATCATTGACACAATCGCAACTAATTAAAATCACACAGAGGTACTTCAGTAGTGAATACACTAGTTTAGATAACATAACATATTTTGTATTCATTAGCGTACAAAACCAGTTACAAACCCAAGTCACAACTCATGCACACAACCAGCGGGGTCTGCACATAGCAAGACTAAGGATATCTGCGCACACAGCCAGCAGGAGTCCTTACCCAAAACAACCCAAAAAAGATCTCAACAGTTCGTACATAGCATCAATCTTACTTACTTCCTTTCCCTTAGACTCAAACTATCCATCTATTTATATCATCACATCCTACGCTATCTTGTGGTCTTCAAACCATATTTTTCGGACTCTAGGTCTACCCTTTGACCCATTACAATACATTGGGGGCTTTGACCCGCCCCAAATCCCCTGCGCAAGACTAACTACTACAAAAATATATAAAAAACGCAGCTAAAATATCTATAAAAAACACAGCTAGGGGACCACATTCCAACATATATGAAACCCTTGCACGCTCAAAGTCAAAATGTTTAGATTTAAATAAAACGCTAAATGGGATAGTCTCTATTAGTCTTGTTTGTTGATTGAAGGAAACATTTTTTTTGGTCTATGGATAGCTCTTGAAGGTTGGTTCAAGAGGGAGAGGGTCATCTCTCATTAGAGATAAGTATTCCTTGACTTATGACTTTAATCTTGTTTAGACTTATGTATTCGATTATGATAATTATCTCTTATAATTCCTACATGTATATTTTGAGTACCTGGATGTTTCTAACCTTCTTGATGATATAATTGAATCCTTCTTAAGGATCATTTGAGATGCAGGGAGAAAAGATAGATCTTGAAATGGTAAGGAGGCACTTGATGAAAAGATTAGAAGTTTCCTTTGTGAAGGTGCACAGGTATATGAATACTACAAGGTATTCATGGTATGTTGTATTAACATTGATGGCTAGGATATCCCTATGATATGTTGAGAATGTGTCCTCCTCATATAGCTCATGCATGCATATGAAATTGATCTGGAAATATGGCTCCTCTGATGAAATGGTACTCCTGGTATTGAGCATTTTGATCATGATGATCTTCTTGATTATATGAGGTTTCTTATCGTTGATCTTGGATATAATGGTATACTTGATGTATGGCTAACATCTATCTCTTGAACATGAAAGAACTAGAAAGAAGAATTGCATTAACTTGAACAAAAAGTCATGTTATAGATTCTCAATTCTCTTGTTAGCCAACCCCCGATTCACAGCTTCGTATCCTCTCTTATACACATGATTACAATGATAGTTCATGAAATCATCACATATATTGCCTAGATTTATGCAGTGTTTATGATAGACAAAACTGAATGCAAAAGATAGCAGGGGAAGGGACCTGAGTTTTTCCACTGTTGCAGTGTTGTCCCAGGATAGTGCTTCCAGCTCAATAACTTTCCCTAGAATTGTGAACTTGGTCATCCGACCTCTGAATTTGCACGAATAGTGAAATTAGAAATCCATTTAGGTAATAATCCCCATGAATATGCTTCATTAACTAAATAATCCATAAATACATGACAAGGATTATACCTGTGCACTTTAGGACATAAGTTGAATGTTAATGATACAAATGCAGAAAGGAAATAGGATAGAATGGAAGGAAAAGATATGCAAGTTTAGCTCCCAACATCTCCCCCCAACTGGTCTTTCTACATATCCTCATGTAGCTTGTCACCTATTCAAGTCTAGGTTAGAGAAGTTGTGATCAGCGTGAAGCTGGGCAAGGTCATATTTCCCAGCCATTGTTGTTCCTAGAGGTTTATACCCTTCTGTCATAAGAAATTCCTTCCACCAATAATTGCTCGCATTGTAAGCTGGAGTGTACTGATATGCTGGTAGCGAGACGATGGGAAGTTGTAACCTCAAACCCATCCACCACACTTGACAAGTGTGTGTGCATGAAATATAATGTGGCAACCTTTCTAATTCCTATGCAAAGTTATGGGCCCCAAAAGGTTCCCGGATTATGGCAGCTGATGATGACAACATCCATATTTTATAGCAGTTTTCCCTAGCCTCATCTTGAAAAGTGACCACTTATTTTGTACATAAATTAGGGCACCATTTCTGTGTTGCCAACATTTTTTCTTTACGTCCCTCAATCTGTAAAAAGGTGGCATACTTATTATAAATATGTACAAAATGACCATTTTCCCTTTGGAGGGAAAGTGGCTTCGTCGCTTGATTTTCTTCAAATGTGTGAAAATCCTTCTTCCATTTAACCTAATTGATTTTTTAGGAAAGGGATCTCAATTGAACATCCCCCAAAAATAGGACTGGATTAAATGTATGATCATCACTCAGGAATTAGTCATGCATATACAGTTTGCACATCAAATGTTGATTCAAGACATCATGAATTCTTAAGATGCAAAAAACTATATAGGGTCTTCTATTTCATGGCTGACCTCATGATGAATGCTTTCCAGATAGAATAAAATATATTTCTCATGAAGAAACAGAGAATAACTATGAGCAGGGGGTCAGAAAACCAATACTTATTGTTCCAAGGTAAACATTTCTTTTTTGTCAAGCTTCAATTACTCGCACCTGCTCTTCCAAGTTCTCGATATTCTTTCATTGTTTCTCCCACTTTTACATCTCTATGTCCATTTATTCTATATAACCATTGATGGTTTGTGTGGCATGTTTGCAGATTCTCTTTACTTCTTCCCGGTGGGCCTTCCAAGTGATTATTCCCTGTTGGAGACAGGACGCGGCAACCTACCATTTTTGAATTTCAACAGCTAAAAATAATTCTTGGGCTTCAAATAGATATTCAATGAGCTCAGATTGTGAAGTAGCAGAGGTTGTAGGAATTTCCTCTTACCTGTTATGTTGTTGAGACGACCTCGAACATGGATTTTGCAGCCTTTCCCCTGTATCTCCTGACTTTCTTCTTTCTTTAAGAGGGGGTATCTTTTTCGCACATTGTTATGTTATTTCTTGTTTGGTGGTGACTTATTTTGCTGGTCATGTAGTTGGTTAGATATTTGGTGGATTGTTGTCAAAAAATGGGTCGATCGTCTCCTCCTTTACCCTGGCTTCTTTGATTTGTTCCTCCATTTGGGGAGAAACCTCTTCATTTTTACTTTCTGGCTTAGGATTCCTGCAATCATCTGTGCATCACCCTCAACATCCTTCCCTAGCATTTTTTCTATCACAAGGCCATCTCCTAATGGTCAAGGAGTTTTGTTCGACTGTTGTGGGTCAGCTTCTGCAAGATCAATTTCTTTTGGCAGCCTTGAAGGGGTGGCATCGACCATTATTTCTTCGACCCGACCTTCAGTCGACATAGGTTCTCGTATCTTAGTGCCGGCTTTTACACTTCCAGTTTTCTCTTTTTGTGTATCAGTGAGCATTGGCTCTTGAGTCAGTGTACCAGCCATTGTATCCAAAAATTTTCCAACAAATTCTAAAATTGGGGAAACAACTCTTTCTTCCACCAAGCACTGAGGGGAATGAAATTTCTTTGCCTATTTTGGTAAAGTTGCAGGAAACAGGGAATGAGGAACATCTTCTTCAATTTTTGTCCCAACTATGCCTATTGCTTTAAGTTCTTTCTCCTCATCCTATTTGTTCACTAATTGAACCAAGCTTTCTTCTATATTATCTCCTTGTCCAGTAGTCAACATTGGTTCTTGTGGAGAAATTCCTACCGCAGGACCTGTTCCTTTTACAATTTCATGATTATTTTGAGCTAGTGGTAATGATTCTTGTGTAACACAACTGCTCGCTTCAGACCCCAAACTTACTTGGATAGTTTGTAATATCCCAAAAGGGAGAATGTAGTAATACTAAAACACAATAGATGAACAACATAAAAGTAAAAAATTAATCTAAATACAACATTAGAATGTAAATAATAGCTAAGCCATTTTATTAATATGGAAGTCGATAAACCAAAACAACAGTGCTCAAAATATGAGACACTCAAGCCAAAGAGATGGCCTATAATGACCCTGAAATTACCCCACAGGAGGGACTGTGTCACTGTTGGACTATTGGAAAGAAAAATGTGATGTCCCTGTTGCAACTGCTGGCAAAAATATAAATTTATATCTTGGAAGTTTTGGAGCTCCGATGATGCTGAAAATATAGATTTGGGCTCTATGATGGACACCCACGATAACCCAGAAAGGGATTTCCAGATCTAGCAATCTAGGAAAACTACCCTCTTAGGGCTCCACTATACAACTGTTGGGTATGCAGATCTGAAGCAAGATCTGACAAAAGGATGGTTGTAATATGACACAAAATCATATCTATTTTTGAAGGGTTGATCCCTTCACTAGATCCTCAAGCTAGAAGCTCAAGATCTAGCTCCTCCAACCTTCTCCACCGAATGTAACTACTGCTACACAACTACTTGAAAAAATTGCACTGTCAAGGAGGGAGGCTCTCTAGCCTGCTGCTAAATGTGTCAAATTACCTCAATAATGGTGGAAATTTTGAATGAAAAGTGAGGAGATGGCCCCTCACAGGATTTCCATTTGAAATACTGGAAACTTCCTTCCTCCTTCAGATCTACAAGACTGGACTGCGCAATCCTTGAAGTGACTGCTATTGCATGGAGGTAATATAAAATGGCCTGAATTTCGGATATAGATCTGTTGATCCTGGAAGACTAAACATGAAGAACAAGGTGAAAGGATGAATCCTTCACCAGTTTCCTGCTAGAATTTTAGAAATAACCTCCTCCTCTCAAACCCTAATGCAAGAATGCGTTATTCCTATGGTTGAATGAGAATATGAGAGTGGTATGAATATGGCACCAATTTCTGATGATGAATGGAGATCAATAGAAACCTTCCCAGAGTAGACACTCGAAGTTCCCCGTGGGTAAGGGTGGGATTTCTACTTGGAAACACCCTGTGCTAAACAACACTGTAAACTGCTCTAAACAACATAAGCGTGCATAGAAATGTCAACTGAGAAATTTAGATCTAAATAGATCAGAAATAATAATCTCAAGCCTACCTTCTATTGTTCCTTCATCTTAATTATATACATTATGAGTCTTCCATAGCCTAGGGCCACCTAATAACTGTGCTACCTATGTGGCCACTAGCCTCCATGAAGACTGCGTTGTCTCTCTATGATCTCCATCATGTCTGCATTTAATTCCCACTTTCTCCATCATGTGTGCATTATATGCACCACTTCCTCCACTATCTCATCATAAGTTATTTATGATCTTACTTTTAATGCACTATGATCTTAGTTCCTCCCAGATCCTCATGATTTTGTATTAAAGATCCACGATCTCCACTCTTCATTTAAGAAGCTGCTTCCATACTCCATAATGTACATCTAGATCTAAAATATCTACATACACACATCAAAAGTGGATTTTATTCATTTATGGGGTTTGTGGGTCCCTCCACCCTCTTATTTACTTAATTAATTATGAAAATTAAGAACTCTAATATTCCAATTATCTTGTGTAAAATTGGGAATATTACATAGGTGGTGTTGGTTCTTGTGTGAAAACATCGCTTATCAATCCCCTAATTGGTGACGATGCTCTTTGTGCATTTTCAGTCGATGCTAGTTCCTGTAGAACAACATTGACTTCATCTTCCATATCCATTGCTTCTATACCCACTGGGCTGACAGACGATGCTAGTTCTTGTGGAGAAACATCAATTGTGACTTCTTTCGTTTCCATTACTTCTGTCCCTAATGAAACAATAGGAGATGGTGGTTCTTGTGTGACATCATCGACTATGGTTTCTTATCTTTCCACTGCTTATTCCCCTAATGAACCAACAGGTGATGCTGGTTCTTGTGTGACAGCATTGACTAAGGCATCCTCTAACTCCATTTCTTCTGCTTTGTCCTCCTCCCTTGTAGATATCATGGCCTGAAGCTCTTCCTCTGATAATTCAACGGATTATGACCAAGGCATAGGGATTTGAGCCAGCTCATCCATTACCAATAACCGGACCAACCCATGATTTGTGAGGACCGCTAATACCTATCGGGAGCGGCAAGAAGATTGTGCCATCAGCTGAAGACTTTTCCAAAGGAAGAAAGGCATATCTAATGAATGGATTCGTGTCTACCGAAGTTGAAGGTGCGCCAAAAGCTTGAAGTGATATTTAAACAGAGTAGAAAATCACGCTTCACAAGTTATATAACTTATCATGAAATATGCCACCTTGCCCAATGGATATGGCAGGAACTTACGATCATATCCCCTTCCCTTCTAAACTATTCTCTCCCTAGCCCATAAAAATAATTATGGGAATTATGGCAAAGGGTAATTTCGAGAAAGCCATTTACGCCCCTATTTTGGTAGTCCATTGACCACTGATATGACTTCCTCTGTGACAGCAATCTCCAAACCCTGCACTTTGGAGTGATTTCCCTCCAAGTTCATTGTGAATTCAACTATGATAGTTTCGTCGAATCCTTGTAACCTGTCAAAGTACACATTCCAGCCTGCACCTAAAAATATTTTCCATACATATGCATTGTTGCAAGCCAGAGTTATATTCTCTTATTCGTTTCTCACAGCTAGTCCACCCATTCTGTGACAGCTTAGTAACAACACTTTGGAGTAGCAGAGGACTGTTGGGGGAGAGTATCGGAAAATAATCATTGTGTTGATAGAATGGTAGAAAATGAAATGTGGAAATAGTAAAACACGAAAGGTGAATTTTTGGAAAATGGGAAAAATCATGGTGCATTATGGTAACGATGGAGCATAATGATGGTAATTATTCCGTAGAATTGAAAAGGACTATTTAACTAACATAAACGCACTTATCGCTAGTCCCAATGCATTTTAACAATTGTGTGGAATGGGGTAAGAATAGTGGAGTGTATGTATTGGCACAAGTTATGATCATGACGACAGAAAATCATTATTACGATTTGATTACGCCATCGTTTCAATTATGACAACACCTCACCCCAATCATGAGTAGTGTTGATAACATTGGCATTAGCAAGAGAGGGTTTTTGGAAATTCATCATGGAAAGCAGAAAAGACGTTGCATCGCTCTGGGAGGAGCCGCCGTCAGCACTAGAGAGTGTAGCTACTTTCGAAATGGCACCCGAGTTTGCGAAAGTTGATCTCTGCAAGCTCTTTCTTGTAGTGTCATGGTGCAAGTAGATTCCGAAGCTCTGTGGTGCTCTAGGGCTCATAGAAAAAATGCAGATTACATGGCAATGACTCAAGCCCTCTGCTCTTGCTCTGCCCCTAGGCTGTGACTTCAAGAAAAACCTTTCCCCTCTATCACAGGCATTCTAGATTCAGATAGTTCTCCTCACAAAAAGAACCCTGCTCGTATGGGTGCATTCCGAGAACCTGGTGATTCGTCTCTTAAAGGACCTTGAAATCAAGCTAGGGATTCCTTCCTCATCTATGCGTCTCCTATACGTAGGTAAAAAACTTGATTATAATCTCCCTCTTTCTTTTTATAAGATAAATCGGAATGCTTTTGTTCATATTTCCCTCCAGTTGAGGGGAGGAGCAGCAGGTCAAAAATCTGCTCCCAAGGGTTTCTCCTACAAAGAGGTAGTGAATGCCCAGATATTCAAGCATTCTACTCCTCCCACGGAGGCTCCCAAGCCGTTCGTGGTCGACAAGATGGAAGAAGTGCCCTCTGTGGACATCTCCCACTCGATTCTTGAAGAGAATCTTCAATTCCTTTCAGAATCTGCCCTCATCTACAGGTTCAATGGACTCTGGCCTTGCACTGAAGATTTATACAGCTGGCTGCATTCTTCCTGGACCAAACAGTGTCAAATATATCTCTACTAAAAGGGCTTCTTCATTATTTTTTTTGCTGAGGAGAAGGATTACCAGACTGCCTTAACAAGTGGTTCCTGGTTTTGGGGAACATCAGGGCTTTTCCTCACACCCTGGTTTCCTGACTTTGATCCTGCCACAGCTGTTATCACCAAACTTCCTATCTGGGTCAGGCTACCTAAATTATCTGCTCACCTTTGGTACTGTACGATCTTCGAAGCCATTGGAAACAAGTTGGGGTGTTTTCTTGCTGAGGATACCTCGAGAGGCTTTAAGGGTCTTTACACCTATGGCAGAATATGCGCAGAAATTGACATTAGCAAAGGCTTTCCTGACCAAATCATTCTTAAAGTTGGGGACCTCTCATGGTCACAGCCTTTAGATTATGAAAACATTGTGTTTTGATGTAGGCATTTTCATCAAACTGGTCATCTTCAGAGCCCCTGTGCACTTTTTCTTGCCCAAAAGAAAAATAGCACTCGCAAATCGAAAGATAAGAGCTGGAAACCCTTTGACCCGCCTCCCCTGGAGGAACTTGAATCCTCTGGCTCTCAAGGGGAAGAGGAAGATTCAGAGGAGGAGACTGACAACTGACAGCAGCCACCTTCGATGACGGGCCCTAAGAGGCCCTCTGCCACCGCATCTTCTCAGAAACGATCGCATGAATCCAACACCTCTGACTCAGACAAGGATTCTCCTCCTCTGACCAGCAATACACTTCAAGTGGTTTCAATCCACCCGCCCCCGAACGATTGGGTTAAAGTCACTAATAAGGGAAGAAACATCATTCATCAGACTCTTTACTCTCTAGCTAGTATTCTTTGTATGTTTTCATGGTTCCTCTGGATCTTCTTCTGCTTCGCTTGACTGCATCATGAAACAGTGTCGGTTAGCTATTTCCTTCAGGCTCCCCTGGTTTCCTGCATCTCATGTTTGTAACACCTTTGTAGTATGAGATTTTTTAATAGAATGGACCCTCCTAATTTACAAAAAAAAAGACAACACCTCACCCCAAATAATAGATGACCGTACATGATCATTTCAATGTCATGTGAAAGGAATACTTAATCAAATCCACAAAAATCGATCAGGGACGTACCCAGTGACTTACCTTAGTAGATTACCAGCCTCATAGGAGTAACCGCTTTGATGGAGTAACAACACCAAAGGAGTAACATCATCGGAGGAGTAATAGATCCAAACACTTAGAAAATTTACAGAGTAACAACACTGGAGGAGTAACAACATCAAAGGAGTAACAGAACTGGGTACTTAGAATTTTTTTACGGAGTAACAACATTGGAGGAATAAAATAATCTGGTAATTATAAAATTTTACGGAGTAACAGTACCAGAGGAGTAACTACACTGGACACAGAAAATTTTCACAACCTAGAGGAGTAACATCATCGGAGCACCAAAGGAGTAATAACACTAGGTACTTAAAATAATTTTCACAACCTAGAATAAAAACATCAGAACACCGAAGGAGTAACAACACCGAGTAATTTAAAATTTTCAATCTCCACAGAATTGCACACCAGTAGTAGTACCAGCAAAAAAAATTGAGTAGTAACAGTATTTTATTTATACTTATATTTATTATTATTATTATTATTTCTTTTTATTTTTATTTTATTTTATTTTATTTTTTTGAATCAATTAGAGGATGGAGAGGAGGAACTCTCTACACTAACAACCTTCAAACCTATTTTAACGGAGATATGTTTAATGAAGGCATCCTTAGAAGCTGGGCAGTGATACAATCTAAGACGATGTCCATTCACTCTAAAAGAGGCATGTGTATCTTCAATTGTGACAAGTCTAACAGTTCCATTAACAAACATTGTATCAAATTCATAAGGTCCCATCCAACGAGAGAAAAGCTTTCCTTTAAAATATTTAAAGCAGGAATCATAGAGTAATTACCAATCCCCTCTATGAAACACCTTATTCTTGATGCATTTATCATGCCATTTTGTTCTCTGCTGCTGAATTGCATCATTTTTTTGAATAGCCATTGAACGTATTTCATCCAACTCATTTAGCTCTTCCAATCGATGTTTCTGGGCTTTTGACAGATCTAGTCCTACTTCAAGAGATGTTCTGAGCATGATGATCTCAAATTATATTGGAAACAATGGGAATTTTCTATAAACCAAATCAAATGGTGAAAACCATGTTGTATTCTTCCATGTTGTTCTATATGCCCAAATATCTTCAGCAAGTTTTTCAACCCAATCTTGGCGATGTCTTGCCATGGTCTTTGTGAGAATATTTTCCAATAACTTGTTCATGTTTTCCACTTGACCATTCGCATGGGGATGGTACAAAGATGTCACCCTATGCTTGATTCCATAATTTTTCATAATCCTTTCTATCATATGTGATGTGAAGTGCACTCTTCCATATGAAACAATCTCTCTTGGAGCACCATATCGAGCAAAAGTATATATTTAAATAGAAAGTTTGAAACAACCTGTTCTGTTGCTTTCACAATATTCTTGGCTTCCACCCACTTTGTTACTTAATCCGTGCATACCAAAAT
Organism: Pinus albicaulis; assembly: GCA_034641835.2. NCBI lineage: Eukaryota > Viridiplantae > Streptophyta > Pinopsida > Pinales > Pinaceae > Pinus > Pinus albicaulis. The sequence continues at coordinate 223,378,435 of CM076574.1, forward strand.
ATGAAATTTCTAATGTGAATATGGGTTGAAATGGCCAAAAAAATCAATAGACCATTTTTCAAAAGGCTCAAGGAATACTTGGGTTTGTAACGACATTTCATCTTATCAACTAGGATGACTCATCTGCTAGCAACTATCACACCTTCGTACATAGATTCTTGCATCCTGGAAGATGGAGGGCCATTAATATCCCATATGTAACACATTATGCCCTGTTCATTTATCTGCAAAGTGTCCTCTACAAGGGTCATCATGAGCATCCTTCAGGACATCATAGATGTCATTCTCTCCTACACAGCGTCGGACTTGCTAATCGAGTCATGTATGAAAAAATATATACTAATATCCAAGAATAACGGGCACTATGATGAATAATCTTTCATTGATCCCCGTATGAAAAATGACGAGGCACCTTCCCTGTAGCAAGATAATTAGCAATATCTACATACCAAGGAGTATTAGTAGAAATTGAAAAAAAAATTCATCCATAAAACTATCTTCTAGGTGTGCCTTCATCACTAGTATCCAGTCTAGACATAAAATCAACAACTACGTTATCCATCCCTAGTTTTTCTACTATAGTAATGTCAAATTCTTGAATTAACAATAACCACCTTCTCATGCAACCAGGGGTGATATATTTATTCATCAAGTACATGATTGTTGCATGATTAGTATGTACAAAAGTAGGATATCCAGTAATGTAATGCCATAATTTATTGATAGCATAAATAACAGTCAGGAATTATTTTTCAGTTACTGTATAGTTTAATTCAGCAAGAGTCAAATTCTTATTGACATAATAAACTACATACTACTTCTTATCCTCCTCTTGTCCCAAAACTGCCCCAATGGTTGTCTGAGAGGCATCGGTATGGATATGGAATGGGAGTGCCCAGTCAAGACCTCGTAAGGTCAGAGCTCCATAGAATAGTTCCTTCATCTTTGTAAAATCCACTTCACAATCATCTGTCCACATAAATTTTTCATCTTTAGTTAATAGATAAAAGAGTGGAGATGCTATTTTAGATAAATTTTCTATAAAACGTCTATAATAGCCAACACAACCAATAAAACTACATACATGTGTGGGTGTCTTAGGTACAGGAAAATGTAAAATTACCTCTACCTTGGCAGGATCAACTCGAATTCCAACGGCTGAGAGAAAGTGTCCCAGAACTATTCCCTCTTCCCTCATCATGTGACATTTGATTGTACTCATAGAAACATGGGTCTATTCGCATATTTTGAGTACCTTTTCTAAGTTTTCCAATCCTTCTTCAAATGAGTCCCCGTATGGAGTAAAGTCATCCATATAAATCTCGACGTTGTTATCAACTATATCAGAAAAAAAATTCCCAGTATTGCCCTCTGAAATGTTGCAGGAGCAGTACAAAGACCAAATGGGAGTAATTGGTATGTGAAATTTCCCCAAGGGCATATGAGTTGGTTTTATATTGATCCTTAGGGCCTATATAGATTTGATTATACCCACTAAACACATCCAGGAAGGAGAAAAAATTATTCTCGGCTAAAATATCTAGGACTTGGTCGATAAATGGAAAACAGAAATAATCATTTTGAGTTTCTTTATTTAATTCCTTGTAGTCCAAAAAGATACGCCACTTACCATTATTTTTAGGAACAATAACCAGTGAAGACATCCATTGACTGTCCGAGACGGGGTAAATAAATCCTACATCCAATAACTTCTGAAGCTCGTCTTTGACAATGTTATTTAAGGCGGGGTTCATGCTTCTCTGGGGTTGTCTCACAGGTTGAAAATATTCTTTGATGTATATATGATGATTGCATAAATTGGAAGAGATCTCATTCATATCTGTATAATCCTAGGTGAAAGCTTCCTTATGGTCTCGAAGAAATTTCAGGAATTGCTCGGTCTGGGATGCCAAAAGATTCAGGTTAATGTTCAATGTTTTCCCTGGTTCGATCTCAATGGGTATACTATCATGAGACGAGGTTGCCGGTAAATTTTCATTTTCATTTTCTGGTTCAATGGTTTCCACCATATTATAGCTCATGACAGATTCCAGGAATTGGCGAGTTGAGTCAGAAATGGAATGTGGATCGTTGATGAAAGTACTGATGGCATCATCCTCTGTTTCTGTTTTAATATAAAGAGCTTGTCCAATGGTAAGGAATGGTTTGGGTTCTCCATTTCCAGGTTCTAATCCTTCTAATGGTAGGGGTTTTCGTTTAGATGATGGTTTCCATGATGGGCGTGGTTCTGCAGGAGGATAAAGAACGAGATTCTTTGTGACATTCCCTTTATGTATAACCATGTTTCATGATCGACACCCGATATAGGCGTCTGCAGTCGTAAGCAAAGGTCTTCCTAAAATCAAAGGGTGACAACTAGTTGGGGACTGTCTTTGTAATACCAATAGATCAATGGGATAGTTCCATGAGTTGAATAAAATGGTGATGTCTTCCAACTTCCCTAATGGCCTCATTTTAGATATGTCTACCAATTCTAAGACAATAGGAGTTGGTTTGAGATTTCGTAGCCCAAATCTACCAGTACATTTGGGATGTCAATTCCATTAATATGTACTATCAGGATTGGGTTCCCTGGATCCCCATATTTAATAGGTAGATACTTCCCTAGCATGACGTCATACAACTTCCCCATAACATGAATGGTGAGCGGGTCCCATGATTTCTTTCCAAGATTTTTGGAGAAATATTCTTTGAGTTTTTTTGCATAAATTGGTACATCCCTCATAGCTTGAAGTAAGGGGATTTAGAAAAACAAATTTTTCAGTTCCCCTAAAAATTTAAACTCTGTTCGAGGGTTATGTTTTCTTAGGGTTAACCTTTCAAGATAAGTCAGATTAGCTTGACGTACCTGAATAACAATCGGTTAAGGAGGGGTTTGATTTATATATTCTTGGTTTGGTTCATCCCCAACTACCCAAGGTTCTGGTTCCATGAATTCGTCATCAACTTGTTCAATGAAAATTGTTGAAGTATGAACATTCACTATGCAACTAGATCGCAAATTTATCTCATTAAATTTTGTGTTAGAGATGTTATACGAAGGAAGGTTGAGAGTATTAACCCGTTGAACTCCATTATTGTTTGGATTTGGATTAGGTTGGATAGGAAGTTGAGGATGAATGGGGGGATTATTAAAAGGAATATTAGAAGGAAACTACAGCTGTTTTTGTGGCATAGGTTGGGGAAACTGTCCTGAAGGAGAAGGTCCATGCCAATTCTGGGACCATGAAGGGTTTGAGCTGGTCTGAGGGTACTAGTACTACCAATGTGGGTATTGACAATATTGAGGCCATGCAGGTGAAAATTATACCGACTGAGGACCAATAATTAAATTACTGAAATACTGAGAAAGGTCATGAGGCATACCTTCATTCACATTTTGTGGTTTTGACTACCACGGCTTCTTGGATCCCATGAAGTACAGTTGATCCACCTCTTCATTTGCTCACTGAAATAATACCTTTAGTCCTCGAAGAGAAGAAAATGAGCTGGTTAAATGACTCCATTCACATATTTCACAAGCTTCTACAATGTTTAATGGAAATTCATTCAGTGGATTTTTCTTCCTATATTGCGGGAAGAATATGGCCATGGTATTCTCCAATTCAATTTGCTTCTACTTTTCTTGCAAAGTGTCCATCTGAGCAGATAATGTGCTCAAGATATCAGTCCTCAAATTGTCCAGCAGATTTTTGATTTAGACCTTCGTAACTCCCCCACTGGATGTCTTCAGCAACTGAATTCACTGTTTATTCCTTGTAGCTCCTCGCAAACACTGAATGCACAACTCACAGATAGTTTCAAAATCTTCTTTTGATATATCCCATTTTCCTACTATGTTCAAGAGCTCCGGAGATTATTCCCTTAATTCTCGGAGAAGGATTATTTTCAAGATATCCTTGTCTAGGTTACTATGGCCTGATCTCTACAAAGTATATTTGGAATGGTCCACACAATCTTCCATATTATCATCTTCCTTCTGCATCAATTTAAAGATTTCTTCCTTGATATAACTAGATTTACAGTAATCCTGATATTTCTCCAGGAAAATATTTTTCATGTCATCCCATAGGGAGATAGTTTTTCCCCTTAAACCCATAAACCATCGCAGGGCTATCCCTTTTAAGGTGGAAAGGAATATTTTCAATATTTGAGCATTAGCTATATAATCGTACCCCCGACAGACAATTTTGAATTCAAAAAGGAATGTGATCAGATATTCATAGGAAAGCCCATGGAAATTAGACAATTTTTTCATAGGAATGGGCTTCATTGATGCATCACCTCTAATATTCCCAATTGGGAAGTCGATCAAGGAAGTTGCAGGTGCCATGAATATTTTCCAATATTCACTCGAGACTTAAACGTGATCTGCAATAGATGACTGGAGTCATTCTTCAACAAAAGGTTGAGGTTGTTTAGCATCACTTCCCCAATCACGTGGCGATGCGAATTCCTTCAAATATTTTTCTCCTGCACTTGGAATGCTCGATTCCTCTAATCCCCTACTTGTTACTTCCTCTCCTTATGTCTTCAAAAGGAGTACTTCTTCTTCTCTTGGAACCATGATTTCTATTTCTTCTTCTGCCTTCGAAAGGGGTTCTTCTACAACCGTAGGTAGTATTAGTTAAACAACATATTGCCCTTCAAATTTCATCTGATTTCTTACCTTGAAAGCGACTTGTGAAGATGCTTCTTATTCATCTTTTGCGATGAGTTTTTGGATATAGGTAATCCTTCCTAGATCCTTCCTTCCTCTCTTTGGGGGTCCTCCTCTACCCCTTTTATTTGGATATTTGTTCATAAAATTGGTGAAAATAAAAACATTCAAGAAATTCTTGTATCTCAGGACCTAGATCAGGGTGAAACTTCCCTCCCCAGGATGAGAGATTGGGTGTTAAAATAGAAAAATAAAGAAAGAAAATAAACAATAAAGAAATCTTAAGCTCAGGACCTGGAGCAGGGAAAGAAAAATTCTCTCCCCAGGATGAGAGATTAGCCCCTAAGAAATCAACAGAATAAAAAAACAAAGAAATTAAAGCTCGGTACTTGGAGCAGGGTGAAACTACCCTCCCCAGGATGAGAGATTGATCCTAAGACCAATACAAATTGTGTTCTTGTACCTTTGGTAGCCTTCCTGGTAATGATGCCAAAATGTTGGTGTCCAAGTGTGAATGATATTATTCAACCCTTCCCCACATTAATTATTAATCTCTGATGCGTTGGTTATTGCAAGGCTAACATGAAAAATATATGCATATGACAATTACACAATCCTATATCGATCACAAATTTGATAAGTTGTGTAAAACAATAAAGTACTGTAATAACAATGAAAGGATATCATCAATCAATTGTAAAATAGAGAATATATCCACAATAAATAAGAATTATAGAAATTACATTAGTTGTCACAAAAATTAATGAAAAACACGATGCAGTAAAAAAAACTAATCACACACATAAATTAAACAACACCTGGTTAGGAGAGCGGACCCATCTCCTTGATCAAGGTTGTGGTATAATCACAAACTCATGAAATAAATAGAAAGACGAATTGCAATAACTTAAAAAAAAAGTATTGTTACAAATTCTCAATTCTCTCGTTAGCCAACCCTCAATTCATAGCTTCGTATCCTCTCTTATACAAATAATTACAGTGATATTTCATGAAATCACGACATATATTGCCTACATTTACACAATGTTTATGATGGACAAAAATGAATGTAAAATATAACAAAGGAAGGGATCTGAGTTGTTCCACTATTGCAACGTTGTCCTAGGATAGCGCTACCATCTCAATAAATTTCCCTCGAATTGCGAACTTGGTCATCCGACCTCCAAATTTGCAAGAATAGCAAAATTAGCAATCCGCTTAGGCAATAATCCCCACGACTATGCTTCATTGACTAAATAATCCATAAATACATGAAAAGGGGTATACTTGTTCACTTTAGGACATAAATTGAATATTAATGGTACAAATGGAGAAAGGAAATAGGATCAAATGGAAGGAAAAGATGTGCAAGTTTAGCTCCCAACAGAAGGATAGCTCATTAATTCCCTTACATGATATGATTGACAATGCTTGTGACAAGCAAGATGAAAGCTCATGGAAAGAGAGATTGACATTATTTTGGTAAATATTTATAGAATGACCTAACTCCATCGTATTGATCATGATAAGCATGGTAACCTTGATGATAGAGGTATATCTATGAGATTGATGTTCTAGATCTCTTACTACCTGTAGTTTGTCTTGATGGCATATGGTGAAATTTAATTCCCTAACTTGATGGATTGACTTGATAGAAAATGTTATTGTGTTCATAATATTTGAGATATGATGCCACATCCATTCGTTTCCCTAAAATTTCAAGTCTAACCCTTGATGAAAGATTGATGACATGATGTAAATGATCATGATAAATATGGGTTTATGATCTAATAGATGTATTGTTGCATGACTCCAATAAAGACAGTTCGATGACATGAATGAACATGAAATTATCTGTTCTATTGAAGTATTCTTTATGGGTATCTGAAATTTTTAGGGTATCTGACATTGTTGATCTACAGCAGAGGTCTGAGCCTCATTGACACAAAGGAAGGCCCATAGGTGTGACTATGTCTGATAGTCACAAAATTGAAGTTTTGTACACGAAAATAGTTTATAATCTAAATCAAGGGATCTATGAAATGTCTGCCATTGTAAACTAATTTATTGTTGATCACATAAAATTAAGGATTGAGCATAAAATCATATTTTCACCTGGAAGATGTTAGTTCTTCAGATGTGTTGTAGATATTAGTAAGATCTATTAGTTTTAAAAGTTTGTATGTTTGAACAGAACTTGTGTTTGTAGGTGACTGAGACATTCATATGAATATGTAATTATGTTTGAAGTTTGTGCTACAAAATTTTGACATGATTTGGATGATTGATATATATGATTTGTGTTTGGATCCTTGACATGATGCTTAACAATGACTTAGAACTTTTAATTGATGAATGAGACATGCATTTGGATTATAGATCTCTCTATGATAACAAATTTGGACTTGACCTGATGACTAATGATTTAATCTGATGATTGTTGATTTTCCCTGATGTCAATGCTATGCGGGCATAGTGACCTTTAGTGACTTATATGAGTATTCATAAAAATGGCTTTTGGCCTCCTTGTTCCTTGTACGATGGTTGAAGTATTTATTATTGTGATTCAGTATGAATATGGAACCCGCGCAACTTAACCTTGATGTATGCATTTTAATCTAGTGATAGAATGTCTTGTAATGGCATTATAGATGACATACTTTTTGGCTTGACAATAAATGAAATCAAGACTTGATATGAGCTCTACCTGTCACATGGTTGAAATAATTGATACTATAATATCAATGTCTTTGATAATAGTTTTGGTTTGGCTTCTAAACTTTGATGAGTTGACTTTGTTGTCACAACATTGATTTTGTATGGATGATTATGTTGGCTTGGTTAGGAATTATTCTTGTTGAAATTTTTGCGTGATGTAAGCTCCCCGATCTAGGTTTTTCCATATTTGACAGTTATTTGACGAAGTCAGGATGATGAGTTCCAAGGCATGGCCTTGATTTTGATTATTAATTTACATATTAATGGTCTACCCTTGACATGTGATGAGCCTATGATGATCTAAGTAAGAGGTAGATGGCTTCTGAATCTCAAAATGATGTATCATGGGATGATTAATCTAATTCCGAAATTTGAGAAAGAAATCCTACATTGCAAAAATGTTGAAAAATGTCTTTGTGTAATTAAAATGTAAATCATTGGGCACTCTAATATAAAGTTGAAATGTTGTTGAAATTGACATGGAATCTGACAATTTATTGAAGCATTGATTTTCCATTTTGAACATCCATATGTATATATATGATGAGCATAGAACCTGAATAAATTCATTATTGTGTTGCTTCATTCACATAGAGTCGCCACCAATCATCCTTTGAGATATATGCATGAAACGCTCTATTTGTAAAGGTTGATATATTTCTCCTATGATATGTGGATGCATGAATGTATTGATGATGTTTGAGATATTATTAATGAGCACATTTGGATGCTTCCTTAATATGGGATCTTTCATGATATCTTTGATGATAGGTCCATAGCATGACTGAGGTTGAGTACAATGTTGCTAGCATGGATAGTTATGAGGCAGGATGAAGAAGCTCCTTAGAGATCTATCTAAGAATGATTTGGATATGACATTGATACATTGTGATGATAGAGAATCCCATATATATAGTTGGGACTAATATTTCTCCATACATTGAGACAGTGCAACTATTCGAGACAAGCTTAGGCTTGTGATTGACACCTCCTTGAGAAGGAGTATTATTATGTTATCCATTTGTGATTTTATATGATTATTTATGTTCTAACATAATATTTGATTCAATGTCCTCTATGAACAGGAATCATCTTCTATTGAGACAAGCAGATACAAGATTTGAGTATGATGAGAGTAGCGTTGATCAAGGACATTGAGCCAAATCTTCCTCCCAGACTGAGCTCCTAGGGTGAGGAATTGAGATAGGGGACTCCTTGGGTTGAGGGAGATCTGGAAAATAGGGTATCACCCCTATATGTTACCCATAGGGTTAGATATGTTTCTCCCCTATCTTCATAGGGTAGGAGAATGTTGCTCCCCTATCATCATAGGGTGGGTGAATGTTACTCCCTTTTCTGGTCTTTGCAGAGTATACCTCAGTTGGCATCATACCCACAAGGAGGGCTTGTTTGGAATATCGCTCCTCATTTGGCCAATGGGTTGAGAGTGTACTTGGGGTGTAAAACCCAAGTTTATTATGATGTAGGTGTTCTACCACATGACTATTCAGGATCATTAATGGGAATATCAGTAGGAAACAAGATGGGTTGAGATAACCCTATGCGGTTTCAAGTTGAGATTGAGCTCTCTTATGTAATTCCAGGGTCTTTATGGGCTCCCTTATGTTTTTGGATATCCTATTTCTCGATATTGGGTTATAGATGTATAGCTCCACAATGAGTTTCTGGGTTGAGATGTACTCCCTGATGTGGTTACAAGTTGATATGTGCTCCTTGATGATTTGATATCTGATGATGATTGATGATGATACTCTGGGTAGTATCCCATTGGTAGAGATTCTAAGTAGTAGCCTAATGGATGAAGGATGGTATCCTAAGAACCCCTCTAGTGACAAATTCTTCTTCTTATAGATCTAAGAATGTTCAGCATACGAGCAAAAACAATCAAGAGATAAGTAGGAATAAGCATGAGAAGTACATTGATGATTTTTAATGGTGAAGTATCACAACATGAAGACTACATGAAAGAGATGTTCACTGATGATACATGAAGATACTTTAAGATACCAAATGGCATATTGATCGATGAACAAATATTGGCAGGTGGAATTCTCCCTGGTTGAGAGGGAGTGTTAAAATCATGCAACTACGGTCAAATTCCACTTTAGGCGGCTTATATGATGAAGATAATAATTGCAATAGATTCCACTTTTCAAGAAGACCAAAATCAATCTAAAAATCAGCCTATTTGATTAAGCAGAAGTTTATTTTTGAATTATTTTATTTATTAATCTATAATGGAATGGGTCGGCCTAAGCACATGTGGAATTGGTTAGGTCAGACTTAACCCCAAGTGGACCCTCATGAAAGCCTATAAATAGAAGTGACCTCAAGCTCATTCTCACACATTTATATAGTTATATTCCACTCTCGTATTTTGTCTTGGCTCGCATAGGTTTAGTGGAAGGAGTTCGTGTAGGGTCTGAAATCATAGGCGTGAGGCTCGCTCTGATCTAGGGTTTTCTAAATCTTAGTCACAGGATTGCTACAAATATTTTTTTAACATAGCTTTAGGCATAGAGTGTTATGGTAGCAGCTAGGGACCATAGTCACAACACAAAATTTCATGGGTGCAGTTGGCGCCTCAGAAGGCAGATCGGGCTACTCTCACCCATAGTCGCTGGCACAAAGTGCTATGGTAGCAGCTAGGGACTCATATTCATAGGCACAGAGTGCTATGATAGCATCCATGGACCCACAACTGTGGGAATAAATTTTTATGGGTGATGCTAAGGCATTAGAAGACAGACCGGGTTGTGCTCACACATAACTGCAATCACATAGGCTTATGCCTGTGTCTAGGATGCCATAGCTATAAGCACAAAGGCCTATGGTAGTGTCTAGGACTCAAAGATGAATCCGCAGTACTCCAAATTTTCTACTCAGTGAAATTAGTGTTCAACATTTAACTATAGTCATTAAGAGTACATTACACAACTCGAAATCATGATCCTTTAGTAGAAGTATGTTTAAGGTTATATTATGGATGTGCTAGTTGTTTTATTGCATTATGAATATATGGATCAATGGATCATTGTACTCATGTTTGCTGAATCATTTGATGATGATCTAGAAGAATAATTTGCCATGGTTTACCCATAGTGTTTTTTTCCTTAGTCTCGGACCAATACTAGTGTCTCTATGTGTGCATGCTTTTCTTCCTTTGTTCCTTTATGTTCCGCTGCATAAATGATGATGATGTTATTGTTCTTTCTACATAGTTGCATATGCTGATGGTTAATAGTGTAAATTTGAATATTGATGTAATGATATGGGGTGAAATTAATGTGTTAATGAAGAAATGAAACTATAAAATAAAATATCAATGTAGCCCTATGAAAATTAACATTCCACCCACAAACTCATGGCCAAAAAAAGGTCGACAACAAGATGATCATACACATTTTGCACATGTAAAACTCAAATCATCCTCGCACATTGGATGAAAACCTCCCCTATGTCTATCACAGCTACAACCGAGCTCTCCATAGCTCAACTAGCCATAACCCCTTTCAGGTGTTGTTGGGATTCCAGCCACAATGTCCTGTTGTTGTAGCCATACCATTTGCAGCTACTCAAGAAGATTTGGCTCATGTCCAATCTGAATTTGGCAGGGTGAACATCTTCATTGAGCACATTCATCACATCTACCAGTAGGTCCATGACATATTGGATAGAGCCAATGTTAAGTACAAGCAGTGACATGTCAACATCGGGTGCCACACAAGTTCCAGTTGGGCAACAAAGTTTGGCTACATTTGCATAAGGAGCGCCTCGTTGGACCCCACTCCAAGCTTCACCCACTTTGATTTGGGCGATACACCATCACTAAGATTGTAGGAGAAAATTAATTCCAGTTCAGTATTCCACCATTTCTTGGTCTATACCCAGTGTTAAATGTGGACGTTCTCCAGCCATACTTTCCACCATTACTAGATGCATCTGATATTGCAGAATAACTCACACCCATGGAGTTAAACCCGGACTACATGAAATAGGCCAAAATTGATTGAATCATGGACACACAGATCAAGAACACCTGCCAACAAAGGATCTAGCTATATCAAGTTGTCAAAGTAGGCCAACTCCTTCACCAGGGCAAGTGGTTCACTAGTGACCAAGTTCAACAAAAATTTCCTCACCTCATGGAGGCTCTGCACACAATGCGGACAATTTTCTTTTAAGGTGAGAGGATTGATCCAGGAGGATATTGGTAACCACCCACATATTCCATCTAGACCTCCATTTGGTTTCATTAGTTTCCTTGTTTATGGCAACTTTTACTATTTTTAGCATTTTTTTGGGTCCTGGAATTATTGAGAAGTTTTGACCCCCTAAACAATGTTTTTTTAAGGCCTATAACAAATCCTGTAGTAATCAAAGAGATATTTCTATCAAGGTATCGTATGTGCCAAACAGAGATAATATGACCAAGTTACTTTCACGGGAAGTTGGCTTCCCAACTAACCCTAATGGGGCTCACAAACTCTAGGCATTCCATCTCCTGGGGTTAGGGTTTTGGTTGTTTATGGTTTTCCCTTGTTTTTCAATAATTAAAATGCCCTTAATCCTCATTTTATCATTTTCAAAGGCATGTAGTCACCACATATCTTCTTAGAGGGAATCTACCATCAGCCAAGCTATTTTATTTCCATTCGGTATCTAAGCATATTTTAGTTCTTTGATATTAATGAAATGAAGCTTTATTTCTACTGCACCTCTATGTTTATGTTTATATATGTATTCTATTTTGTTCCTACATAAGTTCGAATCACATATTGTACCAAAAAATTAGCTTAAAAATGCATACTATCAAGTCATTTTTCCATAATCTAGAAATGTCAACATTACTTGGGATAACCTTAAATGTTTCGAGTTTGCAATTGTTGACAAGTTGCCACGAGTTTGCACTTGCTGCCACGTTCATAATCATGTAATGCTGCCACCTTCTTGGAACAAAATATGAAATTGGTTAGCTATTATAAATCTAGGAGGAGGAGAACAGAATGGAACAAAGGTAAACAACCCCGTGGTTGGTAATTTTTCCATTGTTGTCTAAGTTGCAGGATGCAGAATATTTAGGTTGTCTAAGTTGCAAGATGTAAAACATTCAAATTCCAGTGATGCTCTACAAAACAAAGTTGAGGCTTGTTGCAGAGGAAATTGCAATAACACTTCGATTAGAGAGTGATAGCACATTCAAATTCTAGTGATGCTCTACATAAAAATGATGAGGTATTTTTATACTGTTTTTAATAATATGGAAAATAGTGTAGCCTTGTTTTAACCTTGTATATTCATATTTTTTTTCCATTGGGACAATAGAGAAAAATGATTGAATTGTATCATCGCCCTTAAAAAATTAAAACCATATAAAAATATTTTTATATGAATAAGTATGCATGGAAAACACAACGAAAGTGAAGAAGGGCAATTTCAGGCTCTTATCTCCAATAGAATCAATGAATTCAGTTAAACATTTAATAAACCCATTGACTAGTTCCTTAACATAGAATCACCAAAACTTGATATGGGCATATTAATTTCAAATGAAATTGGAAAATCCTGAAACCGGTATATCTCCAGAACATTACAGCTAAGGAGATTACACTAACAAAAAATTGATACAAAGTTTTTTTTTTAAATATACTTATGACTACAAGATCTAGATCCTAAAACTGACTACAAGATGTAGATCATAAAATTGGCCTTGAAAGGATATTCATCCAAAATATTCCAAGATACAAAACTAAAACTAGTTTATCCTTAAGTTTGCTCCCTCAAACGTTGAATGGTACTTCGTGTAGTCACAGTACTCATAGTATTACAAGTGATATACCAATAAAAATTAGAAATTCCATTTTAATGGAAAATATTGAATATATATGACCAATACCTACATCTAACACAAGATTTTACTCTACAAAGAAGATTAAAGAGAGAAATATCGAAGCATGTGTGTGGGAGAAAATAGAAAATAAAGACAAAACAAAGAAGCACATGTATTGTGGTATTCCACTCGGCCTCTTAGGGCATATTTCTAAATGAAATTTCAAAGGAAAAAAAAAATACTAGGGTTTGGACTTCAGAGTGTATGCACCACCTTCCTTGATCTTTTCGTAGTCTTTGCATCCCCAAATCCCAACTACCTTTCTCTTCACAACAAAATGAGGGAACAATGATTGGTCTACTACATTACAGTGTTACTTAACCATAATAAACATGTTTAAAACAAGATTTAAACTATCTTCTCTACCATCTTAGTTATGGTTATTTTCTTAATAACAAGCTTTTAAATTTATTAAAGAGATGAACATATGTTTTAATAAACTAAAAATAGAGAATATGCATTGTTGTATTTTTTATATCAGTTAATTCTTTACAAAAAAATTTAGCGAGAAAAAAAACTGCCATTGATTCTGATTTATTACAACTTACATATGTGACATAGACATTTACCAAAAAAACAATGAAAGAAAAATTGAGGTCCTGAGAATCGACAGGTCATAAAACTAAACGTTGAATCTTTAAATCAATTAAAAGAAAAACATGAAGAAATGGTGAGAGAAAACCATCCATTATTGCCTAGGGAAATGAAGGAAAGACAAAGGATTTGCATAATGACTTCCCAATTTTGGATTGTGCAAGACCTATGGGCTATTCTTCCACACATTCAAATATTTTGGAATCGGACTGAACACATTCATAGCTTGTGAATTCTATGTGGTTCTATTTTTACCTAATCGCACAAGTGATCCAAATTTATGCAGGAATGCAACATAATACACATATAACCAAAATAAAAATATGCAGTGGAAATAACGCTTCATTTCACTAATATAAAAAAAAACTCAAATATGTTTACAGAAATAATGGAAATAAACTAGCTAGGGCATTGGTAGCTTCTCTCAGAGAAGATATGTGGTGGCTACAGGCCTCTGAACTCCATTGCAATGAGGCTCGAAGGCCTATTTATCATTTAGAAACAATGGAAAACCCTAAACATCCAAAAACCTGAACCTAGGAGATGAAGCGTCAAAACTGTGGGCCCCGTTTCGGTAAATTGATACATCAACATCCCAGGGATGTAAGTTGGCATATGATCTCCATTTGACACGCACAATACCTCGTTAGAAAGATCCATCCAAGGAATACAACTTTTGAGTGAGAATCATTAGGAAAAGACACATGTTGCTCCCGATTTTCCCAAAAAATGTCATTTAGGGCCTCAAAACAGCTCTAGAAGTTTAGGACCCGAAAAACTACTAAAAATAGTAAACTTCCCTACAATTAAGGAAACTGAAAAATTGAAAGAAACAATGGTGGGGGTCCAAGTGGAATAGGCGAGTGGCCACCAATATCCACCTGGATCATTCCTCCCCCATTAGGAAGTAATGGTCCCCATTGCCTTGAGTTCCTCCATGGGATGAGGAAACTTTTGTTGAACTTGGTCCTTGGTGAGCCACTTGCCTTGGTGAAGGAGTTGGCCTGCTTTGAAAAATCGATACAGTTAGATCTTCTACTAGTGAATTTTATTGATTTGTGTGTCCATGATATGATCAGTGGTGGCCTATTCCATGTATTCTGGGTTTAACTCTATTGATGTGAGTTGTTCTATAATGTCAAAGGTGTCCAGTAGAGGAGGAAAGTGGGGCTGAAGGCAGTCCAAATTGAACACTAGGTGCAGACCAAGGAATGGTGGAATACTGAGCTCGAAAGCATTGTATCCCACAACCTTGTTGATTATGTAATGCCCATATCAAAGTGGCTTGAGCTTTTGACGGGCTCCGGTAAGGCGTTATTTCTACAAATGCAACCAAACTTTTTCGCCCACCTGGAACTTGTGTGGCACCCGATGTTGATCATGTCAATGCTTGTACTTGGAATTAGATTTCTCCAAGATGTCGTGGACCTGTTGGCGGACGTGCTAGATGCATTCAATAAATCTGGTTGTTTTATCAGCCTTATAAAATACATGTGTGGATTCTATTTGTGTGTTCGCATGAGGTATGGCAATATCGGGCAGTGACACACCTGGGGTCATATCAATGGAGTGCTTGACCTAACAGTGTAGAGGAACCTTCCTGGGTGAGGAGAAAATGTCCTTGTATTCCTCCACTTCTTTGTCCATTTACTACCGTTGCGCAGGGAAGCCTTGTTTGGAGGCTACATCCACAATCTTCTTCTTTCCCTATGGGCGAATCATAATGAAAAAAAATTCCTAGTTTAGGAAACAAATTTACTGCATTGCTTTGCAGTACTCAAAGAGATGGTGAAATGTAGTACTACCTCCAGTATTTTGTACAACGTATTTCCCAAATTAATAATAACATAACGAGGCCTAGACTCATACACAACATGTCACTTCCATAAGTATGGATGGCCCAATAATACATTAGATACATCAAGAGGATAAACATCACAAAGTACGTCATCTGTGAAGGGATTGATGTTGTACGGAAGGAAGAACTGTTAGCTGACACAAAGATCTCTTCCTTGCTGAAGCCACCCGATGGTATATGGTTGCAGGTTTACTATGGTCGTTAGGTCGAGCCACTTCACAACCTCTGCTGAAATGATGTTCTTTTGGCTTCCACTATCGACAAGGAATTGCAGCAAAGAACCCTTCACCCACATCTACAAATGGAAGAGGAAATCCCCCTCCTCTTGATCCTTGGGATCCTCCCTCTAGAGCTTGGTGGTGGAAACAGTGGCACTGGGTTCCTCATCAATGATCTTCTTCCCTTTGTGATTACCCTTGTCTAGTTTTGACTCGAAATCAGAACATACATCTAATTTGGATGCCTTCAGTTTGGCCACCAACAACTGTTTGGCCCGACACTTTCTTATGTTGTGAGTGGAGATGTTATGAAATCCACACTACTTCCTCGTGTCCTTCTTTGGATTTTTGGTGTTGTTCTGAGTCGGCCCACTTTGGATTTTCCCCTTATTCTACGGTTTTGGGGCACCTTTCCCTAGCTTTGGATTCGCGGATCCAAAGTCTTGCTTCTTCTTCTTAAATTTCTGATTGATCTTGGCGTCATATTGATATGCCATGCCAAGCGAGGTAATGTCAAGGAACTCCATTTCCTTCTAAATGTATTTTTGCATACAACTGCAGTACTTAAGCACCAAATGTCTCTCTTAATATTTAATACCCAACTTTGTGCACAAGGTATGGAACAAATTTATGAGTTCGTGCACATATTGATCCCTTTGTTGCTACAGTGTGGTCCATTGGATGTACTTGTCCTCATAGCTCCCCACAAGATAATATTGTTCCTTGATGCCGTCTCGGAATGAATTCTGAGCGGGTGTGGTCGAGAATAGAGAGGGTTTCCTCTCGTCCTTTTTCTCACAGTAGGTTTCCCACCAGTCTTTGACATGGGGGGCGGCTTTGAGGAGTGAAAAAGTAATCTTTTCTCGGTCGGAGAAATCATGCACTGAAAAATTCCCTTCCAGCAAATTCAACCATCTATCTACAACATATACATTTATCTAGACTTCAAATACAGGAAAGTTGAAGTTGAATTGTACCTTGAAAGGAGTGACGCCTCCAAAGTGGCTTTTGGATGTAGATGTGTCGTTGGTGGGCAGTCGTTGAAGATCTGGGCAAAGCTATCCATCATCACATTCCTTTTTTTCTCGAGGGCCTCCTCGAGAAATATTTTAATAGGATCTCCTGCTCCCTCATCTTTCTTTTCTTACCCCATGGCCCAGGTTGTTGGGGTTTGTGAGGTTGATCTTTCAAGGGTTCAACCATATCAAGCCCTATCTCCTTATATCTTGACCTTTTTGGGGACATGCAAATAAAAACAAAGAAAGAGCAGACCGCTCTGATACCACTAATCCGAATTTATGCATGAATGCAATAGAATAAACATATAACCATAAATGAAAAAGTGTAGCGGAAATAACACTTCATTTCATTAATATCAAAGAACTGAAATATGTTTACAGACATAATGGAAATAAACTAGCTAGGGTGTTGGTAGCTTATCACTGAGAAGAGATGTGGCGGCTATAGGCCTCTGAACTATGTTACAATGAGGCTTGAAGGCCTATTTATTATTGAGAAACAATGGAAAACCCTAAACATCCAAAAGCCTAACCCTAGGAGATGAAGCACCAAAATTATGGGCCCTATTTGGGTAAACTAGTACATCAACTTCCCAGGGATGTAACTTTGGCATACAATCTTTGTTTGACATGCACAATACCTCATTAGAAATATATATCCGAGGAATACAACTTTTTAGTGAGAAACTTTGGGAAAATACCCATGTTTCTCCTGATTTCCCCAAAAAACTTTGTTTAGGGCCTAAAAACGGCTCCAGAAGTTGAGGACTCGAAAAATTGCTAAAAATAGTAAACTATGCTACATTAAGGAAACTGAAAAAATAAAAGAAACAATGGTGGGGGTCCAAGTGGAGTAGGCAGGTGGCTGCCAATATCCACCTGGATCAACAAGTAAGATACTACAAGCATTAAATCATATGCTCTGGTCTTTGTTTTCCCTAGGAGGAATCTGGATCTTGTCCAAAGGGCTTGGTCGGTATGAAACCAGCTATAAATTACAGGTGTAAAAGAGAATGTGTAACCTTGGTGAATGAAAAATCAAAATGGATGTGCACATACTGCCACATGTTTCCAAGTTATGGTGATTTATCATCGACAAAGGCTTATCTATTTTTTCAAGAAGCCTTGGTTATCATGTATTGTTTTTGATTATTTTTTCGATATTTCTTATAAGTTTCTCCCCCAACCTTTCTTAGCCTGGGGTGTTCTGCACCTGCCAGAATGGATCCTTAGAGAGGTTCACTTCGGCATGCTCCCACACTACCAAAGGCAGGGGATTCTACTTTATATTTACCTACCCACCACGTATATAACAAACATTGATTGATATAAATTATTTCTATATATCATACTTATGATATTTGTATATAGAAAACATTGATTGATATAAATTATTTCTATATACCGTATCTATGAGAGCTTGAAGATTATATTGTTGACATTAGTGTATGGTTGTGAAACCATAGCAATATGTGAACTATGGAAAAATATTTATACTAGTGTGGGGTGGAATAAGTTATGTTCATGAAATTTCACAAACATGGATAAGTGAATGTTGCTATGAACTTGTGCTCACTTGATCGAAAATTTTAATGATGACTTAATGCATGAACTCGCTCAAGAGATTTTGAATTTGAAATATTAAGAGATGCTATTAAAAAATTTGACACAAAAATAAGTTCAAAGAAGGAAGGTAGTGTTTGAACTGGAAAACATGTTTCAACATCACATTGCATAGTACTAGAAGCTTTTCATATATGCACAAATATTTCCATGATGGCATCGTTCATTGTGATATTAAATGCAACAATATATTTCTCTATGAAATATTTTGTCCAAAAGCAAAAGATTTTGGATTGTCCAAGCTTCTTCCCTATGACTGAAGTCACCCCATCAGTAGAGATGTCAGAACCCTGGGCTATATACCACCAAAAGAATTTTTTCATGGGAAATTTACTAGGAAAGTTAACAGGTACGAATACGATGATGCAATTCTTATAATAATTAGTAGCAGGAAAATAATTAACATGAAGTGACCACCACACATGCAATGTCTTATAGATTAAGTCTAGAAGCTATACTACGTGGAGAAATAAAAATCATTTGATTTTTCATCTGCATTGGGTGCATGTTCATGATTCTCGAATTAATATGGACAATGTACTAGTTCTATCAAGACTCCTTCCATACCTAGTTATGAATCCAGAAGTAGAGTATGGACTATTTTTTTTCATGAACATTCCTTTGATCCATGTAATTCATTGGCAGGGATCACTTACTGCTTTACAGCCTCCCTTTTTAATCCGTGTCAAAAGTCAAGATTTCGGTGATAGGTAGATCATTGAATCTATTACATTCAGATTGGAATATATAATTTTGTACAATCTCTAATGTTTAACTATGTATGTATATAAGAAAACCAATTATTCTTTCCATTTTGATTGTGTAATTATTCTGAAGTTTTATTGTAGGTCACTTTTCCTTATGTATATTTTTCATGAAAGATCTTAGGTCAACTCAAGCTTTTAATTTTTAGGGTTTTAAAATGATGATACATTTTCATTCAAGAGAATTTTTGTGGATCTTAAATAGCCTATGATTTTTATAAACTATTTTAATAGATTTGCTAACAACTTTACACTATAAAAATGTCAAGTGATAATTTTTCAGATGATAAGTGTAGTCATTGTCTCATTGCCCGATTCCATCGCTTTGTCACTTTCCTTATTATTTTTCCAACTGCTATCGCTATAATATTTCTCCACCTCGTTCTTCATAATGCTCAATGGGCCTCAAGATCAACGACTACTATTGGATTCATTATTTGTATCAGACATCAAACATAGATAATATACAATAAAAATAGGTATGAAACAAAGACAAGTAAACTCTACCAAAATTTTGAAATTTGATAAGATTTATCAAATTTTAGTATCAAGTTTCAAATGCATGTTTTTTAATCAATATTTTCAAGTATATTGGACTAGCAATATTATTGCTCTGTAATGAATTTTTGTTCCTGCGTGCAATTTTTTTTAATGCTTCACCTTAGATACTATTACATTCTACACATAGCTCTGAATGGATTCCCACCAGCACACCATCCCCCACCACACACCTAAAAACCTAAAAGTCCTTGTTTTCCTTTATAACAATAAACTTATCAATAAAAATATCTTGTAATCTATAGTTTTCCAAATCATAATATACTCTAAATCATGAGAAATTCTTGAGTGATAAATGCCCCAATTAGAAGAGTAGTTCCCCATTGAGTGATTCCCTAGTTAGGTGAGTAAAGCCCCAATATCTTGGTGTCAAGCTCTTGAACCAACAGTTGAACCAAACATTGCCTCTACGCTTGACCCAAGAAATGTAAGAATTAGCAAGAGGCAAAAGAGACTTATTGAGATGGACCATATTATAAATTTGCATCTTCAACATCTTGAAGTTAATCCATAATCTCGCATCCTTAGGAATGATCCATTGTTGCCATACACTATAGAATAAAACTTGTGTTGATTTATAGGGACAAGGAAGAAGAAATCCATAAATTGAACTCTTGAAGGTTTGTATTTGAAGTGACCCATTGATCTACTCCCGTGCATCGTCGAGATCAACCAATGTGTCCACTCATTGTCCACTTATTCAATGATGTTTTACTATTACTGCAAGAAAAACTCTTGCTTTTCCATATCCAAATATACAAAGTGAGGGATCTCAGAGATAGAGGACAAAAAACAAATCCTATTGCGAGTAGATACATGCCTGACATATGCTCTAAATGAATTCCCACCCACGCACCATCATGAATTACCTCTACCACTCCATTCCTAAAAACTTTAACCACCCTATAACCCTTTACATCACTCCCTCCAACCATACCTATGAGTATTCTTTATCTATACCCACCACCCACAAATAAGTCAAATATCCTTACCTTATCCTTCCAATTTCCTTACCTTACTGAAATTAAAACTAGAAATTACCTCACCCATTGTGGGTGAGTGACTCCATTCCCAAGGCTAAAATACATTCAAATATTTTTTATTTTGAAATAAAAATAGGCATGATCTCTTTGCAAACCCCAGTGAAAATAAAGACATAATTAAAACTACCTATGTGGTTGTAGAATTTTTCATCTATCATAGGGATTCTCTTTTCTCCCAAAAGTAAAGCAATGGCATCGTAGATCACAACACAAAGGAGTGTTGTGGAGTTGATGGTGTTCAAAATCCATATTATTGTACCTACCATGCTTCACTTCTCATGGTTCTTGATCAATAATTCCATGCTTTTGGTATAGGGTATTATATAAGAGCTATCCAATTGAAGATCACTCAAAACCATTCCAATAACCTTAAAACCACACTCAACAAAAAATGGTTTCCTTTTTGAATGGGTTGTAGTGGTTTTGCCAAGATTTGTTCTCCAATATAGTATGATAGAGATGTTGTAATGTTTAACATTTCAACTCGATAAAAATAAATAAAGATATAAAATTAAATTAAGCTAAAAAAAAAAAAAAACTCTCCAACCAGTATGGTAGAGATGTTGTAATTTCTCATTTAACATTTTGAGTTAGTTAACATAAAATTAAAAAAATTAATATTATAACATGAAATTAATAATTATAATTATAATTAATTAATAATTAAAACATCCTATATCCATATTACCTCTGGATCTACCAAGCATCGAGAGGGATCAAATCTCTTGAGATGCAAACCTCTTTTATAGTGAAAAGAGATTTGATCCTTCTTGATGCTTGGTATATCCAAAATTAAGATGGATGTATGTTGGTTGTAAGTGGATGAGAAAGTGTAATTAAGAAGGAAAATTTGCAATAAAGAGTGATAATCAACACAAATCAATTTAATATTTTAGACAAGTGGCATAGGTATTCCATGTATCAGATCATCTCTTTACATAGTCTCCATGTGCATGGCTTGTTTGTCTATGTAGATTTTATTTTTTTATCTTTTTAAGTTGTATAAATGTATTTTTCATACCATATATTCCCTTTACACAGTCTCCATGTGCATGGCTTGTTTGTTTATATATTTTTTATTTGTTTATCTTTTTAAACTAGATAAATGTATTTGTCATACCATATATTCCCTTTAATATTATACACAATGTGTTCATCTTAATTGATTAGCTACACATGTTCCCATTAATGTTAAATATGTGTTAATTAATTTCAGTGTTGGAGTGATTTGTTAGCATAATTAGTATTTGGATCTTTGACTTGGTTTTTAAATTTTAATTTGGAGGTTGGTCTTGATGTTTTATTTTGTTGTTGTAGACCTAATGATACTTCATGAGATGGAGGTAAGCTACCGAATAACCTAGTATGTAGAGGGTTTTTTATCAAGGTTTAAGTTATGAGCTATAGTTACAAATTTGTGATTTTTCTAGGCAATTTAGAAGTTTCTTCTCCAGTTTTTGGATATTTTAGGTCAAATAATGTCGTGATTTTGCTAATTTTGCAAGTGTTCATGTTTACATTTTTGAGCTTCAATTAATTTTACTCTACTATATCATTCTTATATAAATTATTATCTTGGGTTAGAACTTCATATTCATAATTGGTGTGATTGTGGCTATGTTTTTGTAAACCGTTAAAGGGGGATTGTCAAATGCATTTGATAGATAGATGTTTCTAATTTTTTTTTGTCCCAAATATTCTTTGACCATATAATTCAGTATTAGGTCAAGTTCTCAAATATGCTTTCGTTTATTCCTTCATTATCCTTGTACATAACCTACCATAATTTTCTAGGATACTCTTGCCATGTTAAACATATGCTTAGGTTCCCTAATGAGCTTAGAATACCCTTTGAACCTTGTCAAATTCGATGCCCTCCAATAGAAATACCCTTCTACAGCTTGGTATAACTCCTACTAGGTTTTTTTTCTTTATAAAGAAAATAAAATTTTGTATTGATATTTGAGAGTAAGATTAAATATAGTTTTCACATAATATTTTGTTGGGCCTAGTGTATCTTGATTAACCATTCTCCTAGAGTTTATCTAGTAAACTTATTTATTCAATTATATTTCTAAATTTGAGACACTTCAACAAAGATAACTATGACAAAACAGATCGTATAATTTGTATTCCAAGCCAAATTTTACTTCGAAAATTCATATTTAGACAATGTTTAAGTCGGCCATTGGTTATTACCTTTTTTTCTCGAACAATGGTCTAACTTGCTTGAGTTAAGATGACTTGGTGGAATAGCATTAACTTAAACTATCAATATTCATATTTTCTTAGAGGATGTTAAGACAAATCTTCCTTTTTGTGGTCTTGTTGTGAAGTAGGGTTGTTTCAAGTAGGTTGTTTACTAGGAAAATGTAGATGTCCCTTTTTTGTATATTTTATAAAACTGGTAGGTTCTCTTTGTTGCATCATGCATACTTGTTCTATAAATTTAACATTAATTGTGTTAATAATTGATGAGTTAGTTTCTTCTAGAATAGTTTTGATTCTCATTTAGGATTTCCCTAATTTCCTTGCAGTTTAAAAATTATTATTGTGCACTATGAGTGTTGATATGGATAGGGTTTATTAAAAATGGATATATTTAACCGTGATATGGAGCCCATTACAAATTTAAAATAACATTCATTTTTGGAATTTGGGAGGATGTTATGCCAACCATCATTATTCATGGAAAAGGGGCTAGCCGCATGATTATGATGTAAAAGGCCCTAAAATATTTTATATTACAATTCTAGTTAAGAGCTGATGTAGCCAAACATAGCCACTAGTAGGCTATTCAGTTGTCTTATAACCGGGCCACTAGGAGGAAGAGGCATTCCATTCTTTTTAGAGAATTTTGTTCCATAGTTGATCAAATATAGCCAATAGATATAGGAGGTAGAGCACACAGAGAGGATTTTCACACTATAGTAGCCCATGGGCCACAAACAATACTTCTTTGTACATGTAGCCATATTTATAGACAGAGAAAGAGAACGAAATGACATCATCTTCCAGTTGGTTTTTCTCCCAAAATGGTTTCCCAGAGCATATATTTTGTCTTATGTGTGTGTGTATTATGAAACCAGCTCCAAAAATAGAATAAAAGAGAGATCAACACCTTATAAATCAGTCACTTCGAGGGGGAAACCTCTTTTACATTACATAGATGAAAAATTCTTGGATGATTCAAATGAAAAAACATCCTTTCTATATATAGGAGTCCATGGGGTCACAATATAATCCTAGCTGACCTAAAAATAATAATGTAAGGCCACAACAATGACAATAGTGGGGCTTTATGGGGAACAAAAATAACAATATGGGGACTACAGGGGTACAACAATAACAATAAGGGGGCTACACTAACAACAATAAGGGACTACACTAGTAATATAGGGACTTAACATGCCCCTTTCCTTCAAAAAAATGTTGTCCTAAATGCTTGAGTAGCTTTGGATGCTTCTGTATAAAATTCTCATCCTCCCATGTGGAATCTTCAGTGGGTAAGTTCTTCCACTTAATGAGATACTCTGAATTTGATCGATTCCGTAGCTGTCAAGTTCTTATTTCCGTGACTTCTTCAGGTTCCAATATGATTTTTCCTTCCTCATAAAGTTCTGGAAATATTGTTTGAACTAGAATTTTGTCACCTAAAACCTTCTTTAAGCCTGAAACATGGAAAATTGGGTGCACTCGAGAAGAAGCAGGAAGCTCCAAATTTTATGTCATAGTACCAACCTTTTGTAATACCTTGTAAGGACCATAGTACTTTGGAGATAATTTATTATCCTTCTTAGCTTGCTTGAGGGACATTTGTTTTTATGGTTGTAGCCGTAAAAATACCTAGTCTCCTACATCAAAATTTCTCTTTTTGTGATGTTGATCAGCTTGTTGTTTCATTTGATTTTGTGCCAAATTTAGGTTATGCTTTAAGAGTTCGAGAACTTGTTGTTGATGCTCGATGTGATCTTGCACTGCTTTAACCTTATTATTTTCTCTTAAAATGATGTGATGGACAGTGGATGATATCCATAAATTTCCATAAATGGGGTCATTTTTGTTTCAGTATAGAAGGAAGTGTTATACCACCATTCAGCCAGAGGTAACCACTTGACCCATTGTGTTTGTTTATCAGATACAAAACAACGAAGATATCCTTCCAAAAATTTTCTCACTATATCAACTTTCCCATCGGATTGAGTATGATAATATGAGCTATGGGCTAGTTGAGTACCCAAATAAGAAAATAATTTCGTCCAAAAAATTTCAGTGAAAATGGGATCTCTGTCACTTATAATAATCCTTGGGTTTCCATGTAGCTTTTCAATTGTTTCCATAAATGGAGTAGCAACTATACTTGCTTTAAATGGCTGAGATAATGCACAAAATTGTGCATACTTGGTAAGTCTATCAACTACCACCATAATGACACTCTTTCTTTCGGACTTAGGTAAAACTGTGATAAAATCCATTGAAACCTCCTCCAAACATTGACTTGGAATGGGTAAAGTTTGTAGCAGAACCGTGGTCTTAATTGTCTCAACTTTATTTTGCTGGAAAACCAAAAATTTTGTCACAAAATTTTAAATATCAGTTTTAAGGCCATCCCAAAAACATTATTTCTTCACCCTGTGGTAAGTTTTTAAAAATCTTGAGTGTCCTCCTACGAGAGAGGTGTGCAATTCCAAAATAATATTTTGTTTTAGTTGGGAATTATTCCAAAGATACAAGCGATTTTTGTACCATAAGTAATCATGTTTCCAACTAAATCTATTAGATGTACTGGGATCTTGTTGCAATTTTTGAATGAGTGTCCACATGTCTTCATCATTCTTCCATTCCTCCCTTGCTTCGGTTATCCATTTTGGTTGGATAATAGAAATGGCACAAAGAAATGCTTCCACCTCCTCATCCTTTCTTGAGAGTGCATATGCAACAACATTTAGCTTCCTTTTTTTGTAGATGAATTCAAATTCATAACCCAACATCTTTGTGACCCATTTTTGTTGCTTTTCTAAAGATATTCTTTCTTCCAAAAAGTTTTTAAGACTATCATGATCAATTTTTACCTTGAAGTGTCTTCCCATTAAGTAAGGTCGACATTTCTTTAGTGCATGTAGTATTGCCAACATTTCATTCTCATAAATAGAATTCTGTAAATACTTTCCTTTGATTAGACGACTTTCAAAAGTAATGGGTCTTTCTTCTTGCATTAAAACAACACCAATTCCATTTACTTAGGCATCACATTCCACAATAAAGGTTTTTGTGAACTCTGGCATGTCTAAGATGGGTGCTAGGCACATTGCCTCTTTAAGATGTTCAAAGGCCTTAGTTGCTTCAAGTGTCCATGAAAATGCATCTTTCTTCAATAATGTTTTTAGAGGTGTTTCTATTCTCCCATAATTCTTAACAAACCTGCGATAATACCTTGTTAACCCGAGAAATCCTCGCAACTACTTTATGGTTGTGGGGACTTTCCATTCCTTAATGAATTTAATTTCATTAGGGTCTACCTTAACACCCTCCTGAGATAAAATATGATCCAGATATTCCACCTCTTATACTCCAAAGAAACATTTAGAGGATTTTTCATATAATTGTTTCTCCTGCAACAGTTTGAGCACCCTGTCAATATGTTGAACATGATCCTTCCAAGACCTATTGTAGATTAGTATACCATCAAAAAATATTAACAAAAATTTTCTAAGGCAGGGTTTAAAAATAGAATTCATCAACCCTTGAAATGTAGAAGGTGCATTGGTAAGGCCAAAAACCATGACCAAAAATTCATAATGACCCTCATGAGTTCGAAATAATGTTTTTGGAATATATTTAGTCTTCATTCAACTTTTATGATATCCTGAACAAAGATCCAACTTGGTAAAATAAATTGCTCCATGTAATTCATCCAATAATTCATCAATCACGATAATGGGAAATCTTTCTTTAATAGTGAGCTTATTGAGCTCCCTATAATTCAGACGCATGCGCCATGATCCATCATTCATGTGCACCAATACTACAGGAGCATAGAAATAACTTTGACTAGGGTGAATTATGCCAACCTCTAACATTTCTGCAATCATACGTTCAATTTTTCTCTTTTGGAAATAAGGATATTTGTAAGACATGATGTCTGGAGGAACACTTCCTGGAATCAAAAGAATAGCATGATCATGATCACAAATAGGTGGGAGTCCTTTGGGAGTTTCAAACACCTTGGAATGTTTTTCCAAGACTTTTTGGAGATCTGGAGAAATAGATGATTTTGATGTTGGAACTTCTAATGAGCATAATTGTGCAATTACGCCTCATTTTTCTTTCTTCAGAAGCTTTTTCATGAAATTAGAGCTTATTATCTTTCCCGGATTCCCTGTAATACCCTGTAATTCAAATTCCTTTCCATCTGAAAAAAATAAAAATAAAAAATAAAATAAATAAATAAAACTAAAAATAAAATAAAAATAAATAAATAAATAAATAATCATGAAAATTAAAAGCGACTATCCCCAAAGATTGTAACTGTTTTACTCCTAGTACAACATCAACACCTCCCATTGGAATGGAAAGAATTGGACTATTAAATACATATTCCACCATGGTTAGCTTGACATTATGGAATTTTCTAGAGCAATTTATAGTCCCTCCATTTGCAACCATCACTCGACACTCTGGTGTTGGGTATAGGAAGAAATTCAATTCCTTGGCTACCTCACAGTGAAAAAAATTATGGGTACTACTTGAATTAATCAACACTATTACATTTTTATTCTTAATATGTCCTTCTATCCTAAGAGTTTAAGGAGTGGTAATTCCTTCCAATGCATTACATGATATGGTTGGACTCATTTCTTCTTTCTCTAGGATTAGTTCCTGGTGTATATCCTCTTCTTTTGAAGTTTCTTGTTAATTTTCTTCCTCCTCTTCACAATCTATGTAAAATAATTATTCTCAGAACACATATGACCTTTAGTGTATTTTCTGTCACAACTGTAGCAAATTCCTTTTGCTATTTTTTCTTCCAATTTTTGTGGTGTCAACCTTGTAGTTTGTGGAAGTCTAAGAGTAGCAACACTTCCATATTTATAGATGTGAGTGGTAGGCTTCCTTATCGCCATAATTTTACTTTCAATTTTTCTTGCCAACCTAAATTCCTTCTCCAATGAATCAGGTTCCCAAAGGCAAACCTCATGTTGGATGTTATCCTTTAAAGTCCCTATGAAGACATCAATCATGTGTTCCTTTGGAATAACAGTTACCCTTATATTCAATTTTTGGAAGTCCTCAACGTGCTCCACCATTGAACCCTATTATTTGAGATTTATCAATTAGCTAAATAAGGTGTTTCTCTTTCTATCCTCATAATGTGCTATCATTTCCTCCATAAATATTGACCAAGTGACAATTTTTTTATGAGAGAAAATCCGTTGATACATACAAATGTAATTTTTCTAAATGTAAATTTTCAATGTGTACCTTCTGTGTGTTTTTCACATTATGGAGATCAAAATATTTCTCCATTTGTAGTATCCATGTTACGGAATCCTTGCCATCAAACTTCCTCATATCGATCTTTGGAATATGGTGGGTCTTCAATCCAACATCAGAGTTTATGAAATCGCGATTAAAATTTATTTTATTCTCATCATGAGTTTCATGTACTATCTTTTCTCCATTAGGAATCATTTCTTGTATCAACTTTGTCAAACCTTCCTTCAAACCTTTCATGTCTGCTTTTAGATCATTCTTCATGTCTTCCATGTTGTCTTTCAATTTTTCATCTATCTTAACTTCCATGTCATCCATCTTAGCTTCCATACCATTCTTCAAACCATCCATCCTAGCATCCACGCCTTTCTTAAAACCATCCATATTATCTTACACGTCTTTCTTCAAACCATCCATCTTAGCTTCCACGTATTTATTCAAAACTTCCATTTCATTTTCGTTGCTCTTTGCAAGAGTGAAATTTGGTGCACTTGGTCTTATAATTTCGATATATCATTTTGAACTTATTCCTCTTCATGAGTCATAGTAGAGCCTTATGAGGCCTTAATGGGTGTTTAATTATTTTTAGGGGCCATTTTAGAACGCAATAATGATATCTATGCTTCAATATTCCCTTGGAATCACTTCAAACTGATTTTTCAAACAAGACTTATGCAATTTGAAAAAAATACACACACATTTTTCTTGTTTTTAAGGAGCTCGATATTGAAACTGATTTATTTCTGGAATTTCAAATTCCCAAGATTTTATCTTCAATCCTTTAGTAGCCCTATGAATCTTATTTCCAATGCCATAGTTCTAACCTGATTTGGATTCTTCAAGGCAAAGTTATGCCTCATCTCCCGCAATGACCTAATTATGGACTAGTTTAGTAGAGAAAACATGTATTGTGTGCCACATGTCATTGTTTCCTCTTTTGGCTTTGAAATCGATGCAAAGTAGACTACAGTCCATGTACTTGTGGCCACTTTTTACAGAATTCGAATCCGATGCTCAGAGAGATAGTTATGATGATTTTCCCAAGGTCACCTCTTTGAGATGAAAATTCGGGAGCCTGCAAAAACCCTGACTTCCACAAATTATATCTCCGAAAATATTGTGAACCAAGATCTGAAATTTTTACACGACTTTCATCAGAATTTCTTCGCAAATAGGTTTTGTTTTTAGCTTCTGAAACTTCGTATAAAAAAAGGTATAGTGAAAATTCCATGATGGCCTATTTGAAGCAGCGAAACCCTACAATCCAAAGCTCTGATACCAAATGTTATGAAACTAGCTCCAAAAATAGAAGAAAAGAGAGATAAATGCCTTAGAAATCAGCCACTTCGAGGGGGCAACCTCCTTTACATTACATAAATGAACAATTCTTGGATGATTCAATTGACAAAGCCTCCTTTCTATATATAGGAGTCCATGGGGTCACAATATAATCCTAGCCAAGTTAACAATAATAATGTAAGGGTACAACAATAACAATAGTGGGGTTTAATGGGGCACAAAATTAACAATATGGGGACTACAAGGGTACAACAATAATAATAAGGGGGCTTCACTAACAAAAATAAGGGACTACACTAGTAATATAGGGACCTAACAATGTGTGTGAGATTATTTTTTTATTCTCTACTTTTATGCATAATTTCTATTCGCGCGCATGTATTAATTATAGATAAATTTACATATCATAAAGTTTAATAAAATTGTAATAGTGTAGAAATTCAAAATTTTAATATATTATTATTAGATTTTTTGTGATGAAATCTCAAGTGGAATATCCATAGTAGTTTGCGGATCAATTTTTGCTTTTAACATTTTTGGTGAATAGTGGTTTTGCCCATGGTTTTATAGTTTGGGTTAAGGAACTATAGTTCTATTTTAATCCATGGTAAATTAATATATATAGTATTGTAATATTACAAAGAAGATATTTAAAAATATTTTTAGTTTTCCCAGTTTTGGGTTTCGAGGGTAGAATATTTGTGTTAATGTATTTTTTTGTCATATAATATTTTGTGTTTTAATAATAATATGTTTACAACAATTTATTGTACAAGGTTAAAACCTATAATAATGACACTACATTGTAGTTTCTATCTTCACCTTAGATTTGTATAATAAAGAGCTACAAATTGACAGAATGTCACTACATTGCAGTTTCTGATTTATCGTAGTACCCAAAATCCATTAATTGTAGGAGTGATGGTGGCTATCAATTTTTTCACTAATGACATTTCCATTTTTAGGTTTGAAGATGGTTTTTCTTTCTCATAGTCCAATATTACTAGAATAAGGGATGGTTTTTGGTTGGTTATTAATGCGGATTTATGAAGTCATGGCATCCAATACAATTCGGCATGTTGTCACTTGTAAGTAGTTTATTTAATTTCAACTAAGTCTTATTTATTTGAATAATCAAGTTCTATAATAGTGCATAATGAAATAAGAATGAAAGATGTATGAAATATTGAGTTATTGTCACAACATAGTCTCAAATTCAAAAAACTAAAAATTTCCATGATTTTATTTGGCCATATATATCCTCTAGTAGTTTTCACTATGTTCAATTGGATGTTATTAAATTAAAAAAATCGATATCTATTGAAATGTCATGGATCAATAGGTTTTGTAGCTTGATTTTCCACCCTCAATCATTTACATTACATTTTGTTCCCTAGACTATATTTAAACAAGAGTGGCATTTCTCCTTTTTCAATGACAAAAAGACTAAATTGTATCATTCAAACAAATGAATATTATATCTTCATAGTTGGGTTGCTCAAGGGCTAACCACTCCAATGCATTCACCCAGAGAAAAATACAAAGCGTATCTATGTATTATATTCTAGAGCTCCAAGCTTGATGAAATGCAAACAAAAATTTTCTCCACTAATGATTGAATTTTAAGGAGATGAAATAGGTTATGCTCCTACTACCCTTGTAGCCTCCTAATAACCTTAAAAATTAAGTGCATATACCCTTTTTATATGACATAAAAAAGGTAAATCTCTCAACCTTACAATGGAATGCAAAAACCTTTTGTATATGAGAGAGAAAGGCAAAGCTATCAACCTTATCTTTTGCATATGAGAGAGAAATATAAAATTATCAGTCTTATAATGCAATCACTTCGCAAGAACATCACCATTGTAGTGGAACTTGTTATATTTCTAATAATACAAAGTAATACTTCCAAAATAAATGGTAAACAATATGAATTAATTAAGTTAATCAACATTTCCCAAAAAAAAATTAATTAAAATTGCTTGGTTATACAAACAATTTAAGATTATATTAATGTTATTTTGTGTCATTATAACTAAAATAAATAATTTGTAATCATTTTAATTTGAGGTGAATTTACTATTTATATTCATATATAATCCATACAAACATTGATTATGTGTAAATTCTATATAACGATGACTACTGTTAGTATGAATCCTTTGTCGAAGTGTACAAAAAAGGACCACTTTAGCTACGCATAACTAATAGCCCTAACATCAAATGTGGCTGCCAATATCTTCAGATCTGCAGTTATTTGATCAAGACAAGAGCTGCAAAAAACCAGATCTATACATAGAAAGACATTAAGCAGTAAAAAGAAGGGTTTGCTCCATATATCCAATAGACAAGACAAGAACAATTTTTGAAAGAATTTTTGTATTAAGGGCACCTGAGAGGAAAACAAGAAGATGTTTCCAATTCTCCTCAATGGGATGGGTTCTTGGAAGTCCTCAGCACTTCAGATCTAGCATTTCTCTCTCCTGTTGGTGTAGAAAACCCAAACAAAGATAGAACTCAAAGGGAGCTCACACAGCAAATAATGGAAAATATGACAATGATAATGGCTCAAAGTCAGACCAAGAGTTTAGATCCAGAGTGATCTTATAGGCAACAAAAGGTGAAGAATGGTAGGAAAAACCCTCCTATTTATAACAAAATATTGGGTCATTCTAGATCTTGGTGCATGATTAAAATAATGTTAACCAAATCTAGATCCACCTTTTATGGAATATTTTATTATATTTGTTGGAGGGAAAAAGCATTTGACTTGGGTCAAATCCCTTTATTTGTAAATAATAAATAAATAAATGATTTATTTATTATTTTAAGGAAGTGGTTGAATGATAATTAAATAAATAATTATTTATTTAATTATTTATAAATGATTTAGTCATATTTAATAAGGAATATTATTTAAATAAGATTTAAATAATTATTCCTAGAAAATAATAAGATAAATAAGGATTTATCTAATTAATTTCCTTGTTTTGGGTTAAATATGACTAGGAATAATAATTAAATTATTGTTTAATTAATTATTCCATGAGGAAAATCAAACAAATATAGATTTGTTTAATATTTCCCTTTGGGGTTTCCTTTTTAGACCATAAACAACCTAATAAATGTGTTTTATTAAGTTATTTTACATAGTGAAAGCAATTTTACTTAGGGTAAAATTGGTCTTACATGGTGTACTTGGGTCCATCTAATGATAGTAGGTTAGATGACCAAAAAATGGTGTAACAACTACATAATCTTCAATAAAATAATTTAGATATCAAATACCATAAATATAAACAAAAGTGCATGAATGCCTTGGAGAAAGATTTTTGGTTGATTTTAGATGCAATATGGGCTAAGACTATGTTTGTAAATTAATTAAGCATGTAAATTAAGGGTTGTAAATCAAGAACTACATCCTCTACATAGAGCGTGGTAGAGGCTTATTTCACTATAAATTTATTTTCATTTATGAAAATAGTTATGGTAAGTTATGAGAAAAACTTGGAAAATTGAATTTTAAACCAAATACAATCATTGTTCTTAACTAATTAGAAAATTAAAATAATATTTGAAAATTTTGATTTTTTTTAATTATTAAATATTCATTTTAACGTATATTCAGAATTATTATAAAATCATAATAAAAATATTTTATTTAAAATAAATAATTGAGCGTGAAAGCTATTTTAATACAAAGTAATTCCAATATACGTGGTCACATAAAATTATAATAATATAGTAAATGAATATTCTCTAATATATCTCAATTTTATTTTAAAAAAAAATATTTTACTAAATTATATTTTTTAAAATAAAATAATATAATTTATCACTCACATGATGTTTGAATGCTCGTTATCAGTGGGTACTCAAGATAAACAATGATCCATAAAATTTACAAAAATATACATTAAAAAATAAAACACATTTTAATAAAGCATTAAAAATGTAAACACGTTTTAAAAATAAAATATATAAAGCCAAGTTTAAAATTAGAAATTTTAGTTTTAAGGAAAGTTTAATTGGTGATTTATATGATATGAAGTATTGTGTAAATCAAGAGATTTAAACTTTAAATTCCTTAAAGTAACCTAAAGAAGGATTGTCGTAAACCCCAGACGTTAATAGTGGTAGCAAACAAAATCAACTCCTTGTCATGAGATTATGAACCCAACTTAGTTGTCAATTCCTCTAATACAAAAATAAATAAATAATAAAATAAAAGTAGAAACTCTAAAAACAAAAACTTTACCCAAAAAAATTAATTAAAAAAACATTAAAAATGCAAAAATATCTTAAAAATATAATATATAAAGTTAATTGTAAAGTTAGAAATTAAAAAAAGAAAAAAAAATCAATTTGTTGTTGAAATGGAAGGTTGTAAAAACTAAAAAGGAACAAACTTGTATTAATTCAATTAAGTCATACTGTTTTGGCACATTTATTCTAGTATTTGAGGTTGGAAACGACTTTGTTATGGCTATGAGGCTAAGAGATTTACTAAGGGATTTTCATTATTTCAAGCACCTATTGACCATGTTAGTAAGTAAGTTAGTAATGATGTTTTTTCTATTCAAGCTTCAATAAAAAGTGGGAAATAATCAACTTGATATAAGTCTTTCTACAATATTTATCTTGTTCAAGGTAATACTGTCGGTAAATTATCTTTCGAAAGAAGAGGGATAGGCATGATTAATTCTCATATGCTATAAAGTCTTAAACTGAATCATGATTGTCCCTCAAAAGGTAAAATAATTACTCTCTCATGTCATAAGATGTTGAGCATATGAAGAAAAAAGTAGGCTACGATCTCCAACTCCCTTGAACATGCTCAACATGTAAGATACTCTTGAGGAGTATGTTGATATATGTCAATGAAAAATTGGTGCAAGTAAACTCCAATATGTGCAAGAGAAACCATTGTGGAATGAAGATAATATTTGAATATATTTTCTCAAATGCCCTTTTTTGTCTCACTTTTGGAGAGGCTTGGTGTGTCTGTCAAGAAGTTGAGGGGAGGAAACTTGTTAATATCAAGATCATTTAAACAAAGTAATGAGTTGGAAACAATGCCACACTAACTAGATTGAATTCCATTATTTTTTTTAACACATAGAATACATGAGTGTGAGATACGGGTACCTAATATGACCCATCTAGTGGGGCACCACCTCCCAAGCTTGTGAATTATCATCAAAACCTGGAAGACTACTACTGTAGTGAGAGGGTCAATGCTCACCTTTACAAAAATGATGACCTCAATAATGTATCTCTTTGCATGGATCTATTATGATATTTTCAAGAAATAAATTTTTTATTTGCCTACAATATATATCCCAAAGCTAAGGTCCCCATGTTTTAGATCTATGAAAAAAATGTAAAAAATGAATTATAAAGATGAAAATTTAGAGGGGTCATAGGTGCCAAGGGATATCCTTTATGATCCTCAAGGAAGTTGAGAAAGTAACTTTGTTAGGGATTAAAAGTAGCCTCCAACAATGAAGTAGAATCTCTAATGGTGTGTCAAGGGATACATTTAGAAAGCATAAATGGATAAGATAAATCATGATAGTTGGAGATTCAATCATCATTATTCATCACCTCAATGCTCATTTTATCCCTAGGAATGATAGCTTGAAAATATTAATCCTTTTAATATTATATGTGGTGTTGCATTTTCCTTCTATCAAGTGTTATAGGATCTTATCACCATGGGACACAAATTAACAAACAATAGATTAGATTTGGAAGAAGTGTGGTTATTTATAAATGGTAGGGCATCTATCTTTGTGGCTCTCTCATGAATTCACTATGAATTAATTTTTAGCATGACAATGACTAACTTATGGAAACAAATGCAAGGAGTTAAGGATAAGGAGTTAATGCCCCCTATTGAAAAATATAGCTATGGTTGGTCTTCATAGTCCTTGATTTAATTATAATGTTATGTAAAAACAAGAAAGAAAATTAAAAGGAAGGAAATCAACAAATCGACCTAAAATTAAAATATTTGAAAACATCTCATTCTCGTGTAAATAACATATTTACCATCAATTACTTCCCACCATAATTTAAGCACGTATTTTCATAAAAGATGAGATAGGAACAATATGTAAATAAATATACTTACCAAGAGTTAATGCCCACCATTATTTACATGTTCTTCAACACTTTAACAAATATGAGTAAAAATGTAAAAGCACAGACTTACTAGAATTTAATTTGCAAAGAGGCATGTCTCTTGGGTATCTTGGGTATAAAATACACTTGAAATTTTTCATTTTATACATTCACTTTGTTATACGAGATTTATGATTGTGGACAAAAGTATCTCCCCTAGACCTACTAGACTAGTCTAAAACAAAATCAAGCAAAGAAAATAGAGTTTCCTTTTAGAGAAATTGAAAGATGGAAAGAGGCCTACTTGGAATCTGTCACAAGCTTAACTTTCCTCTCGACTTGTAAGATCCAATCCTAGCTCCAACTGATACAATTATAACCTTCATATACAATAAAAAAAAATCCAAGGATCTACAACTTATATGTATCATAATTCAATCACTTTATTCAATGAATCAACGAGGCATTGAAATATATGGATGTAGACATAACATAACATATATAGGACAAAAATATAATCTTTGTATTAATAAAATTAGGATACATTTTACAACCAAAGATAGTGTTGATCTTGTAGATATCTCCCCAAGCTGACTTATCCTTCATTATCACAAAGCACACCTCAATTTCACCCTAATGCATGAATATGATTCTCTTAGATTCAAGGAAGAAACATGAGGGCATGATCAATCTATGAAAGCTAACCCTGATGTTATGGATGGCAGTAAATATATAGGAGAGTGTGGTAGTTTAGGAATTATTATCCATTTACCAATCTAGTCTTCAGATCCACTTAAGATTAGAGGATGAACTCAAGGGATACGAGGTGACATATCCAAGGTAGGATTAGATAGGATTCAAGCTTCTTATCCAAGGTAAATGGTTAGAGAAACTCTTGGAAACTTCATGAAGAGGAAGCTTCAGGATTATTTTTATTTTTCCCGAATTTCTAGAATCAGTGCACCCCTAGCAAGGGACAAGTTGTTGTTGACCATTACTAGTGTAGTAAGGAGAAACCTACTGCTGAAGGCGGGTCTCTAAAGGGACAGGGTTCGTTTGGGCTTAAAAGAAATTGTTTTAAGCAGTTAGGCCAAAAAACCTAGTTATTTGGAAAGGTCATGCTTAGGTATTTGTGTAGGGAGGATGACAACATGTTCACGGATGATGATCGATCCAGTTTTTAGAGCTATTTACCAAAAGCGAAAAAATTTCCCTATAACATATTTCCCCCTAAAGTGAAAATTCAAAAACGATATTTGATGAGTGAAGTGCTTTTCCTTGTGACAAGTTCGAATCAAGAACAATTGGTCGAGATCATCATCTGTTACAATACATTTTCATCATGATATCATTGTTAAGGAAGGCATACCCATGCTTAGCACATAAACTAACATTACATGTACCATAATGAAGGGTTCAGTCTACTCATGATAGAGAGTGGACTTATGATTGGATGATTGTCTTTATGATCATAGCCATCATGCTTTGTAATATTACATAATCCTGAAAGCGCAACCCAGATGGATGGAACTAGATCTGAGGTCTTCTACCTTGTTCACTCGATCGTCCAATGTACGAGTCTAAACATGCGAATAAAGGAGTTGGATTTGAACATGGTAGCTACCATCTCATTATTAGCCAATGAGATAAGTTGTTAACAGACAGAAGAGAAACCATCGATGTTGTTAATGGATCTCAAGGTACTGTAGTACAGTCCATATAGTGTGAATGAATGAGTTGAATTCAAACACCACACATAATACTTTAGATGAAGGGAACTGATGAAAAACTGTCGCCGAGAATGAGGAAAATTTCCATTAATGTATGCAAGCTCCAAGGTACCAAAGGGATATTCTAAGTCAAATTCCTAGATAATGAGCCGATTTCTATAGGAAGAAACCCATCACAGGAGGGCCTTGATTTATCCCCCATCAAAGAAGATGGATAGAACTAGATCCGAGGTCTTCTATTTTTTTCACTTGATCTTCCAATGTACGAGTCTAACCATGTGAATAAAGGAGTTGGAGTTGAACATGGTAAATACCATCTCATTATCGGCTAATGAGGTAAGTCGTTAATATACATAAGTGAAACCATCAATGATGTTAATGGCTCTCAAGGTACTGTAGTACAATCCGTATGGTGTGAATGAATGATTTTAAGTCAAACACCACACATAATTTTTCAATTGAAGGGCACTGATGAAAACCTGTCGCCGAGAGTGAGGAAACTTTCCATTGATGTATGCAAGCCCCAAGGTACCAAAGGGAGTTTCTACGTAAAATTCTTGGATAATGAGCTGATGTCTACATGAAGCGAGCCATCACGGGAGGGCCTTGATGTATCCCATATAAACGACATGAAACAAGTATAATTATTTGAGATAGAATGATGTTGAAGTGGAACTAGTTCAGGAACGATAGACGTAAATGTAGGCTTAAGAGTATCATAGAAAATTTCAACTGAAGGAATTCTCTTGAACATATTGATGACACTAAATGGAGTTGGAAGCATTGACCCAAAATCGGAAACATGGGTTTTAATATTGTGTTATGAACAAAAAAGACAAGCATATTTACCAAACCAACAACCACAAAAACGAAGTGGAAGAGCGTCATGTTCAAGAGCGTCTCGCTGCCATTAATAGGTATGTTGGGTGTGTTTTATATTATTTCCATGACTAGTTACGGGCGAGAAGAGGGGGGTGTCCAGCCCCCATATGCTTCCGTCGGGCATAGAAGGGGGGTCAGCCCCCCCTGTCGGGGGATTTGCAGGAGGGCGGTATCCCCCCTGCACTAGGTTCGAGGCAACACCCCGGGAAATTTTTTTTGGAACCTATATTAGGTGGGCATACCTACCTATGGTTTTGTGCATGGGTTTGCACATGGTTTTGGGCATGATGGTTTTCTTCTCATGGTATTTTTGTAGATCTAGTCAAGGGAGCTATGGTTATGTTCTAATACAAGGCTAATGGATTTGGGTTTATGAATGCTTCGACATGTATATATGTGTTGTAACATTGAAAGGAATATAATGAAAAATAAATATGGTAGTCCCAATTTTCGGATCCAAGAGAAAATCTTTGTGTATATTTGTTTTATGATTTATGCTCTCGCTATTGTTTTATTTTCTATTTTAAGATTTTGTTTTTAGATAATTTTTGTATAGGGTTAAAACCTAACATAGATTACTTTGTTTTCCAATTTCCTCAACCATTTCTA
The DNA here is from genome assembly GCA_034641835.2 of Pinus albicaulis. Taxonomy (NCBI): domain Eukaryota; kingdom Viridiplantae; phylum Streptophyta; class Pinopsida; order Pinales; family Pinaceae; genus Pinus; species Pinus albicaulis. The sequence continues at coordinate 223,417,565 of CM076574.1, forward strand.
GTAAGTACCTATTTTTTTTTTTTTACAAGCTTGAGGAGGATAACATATTCTTGATATATAATTTCATCCTTTGGATGAATCCCTATGAGTATCTTTTACAAACCTTGAGAAGGAATGGTTCGGTACTATCATGTTCGACGAGTCCATCATTGTTTTGATGTTTTTACAAGTCCAGCGAAGGTACAACTCGACTCCCTTTTCATGTATAGATTTTGAAAAAGAGGATAAAAATAAAACTACAAAGTTTCCTTTTCGTAAAGTTTTCTCGTGAGTCCAAAAATGAAGAAAACGATACTCAGGAGAACGTCTTAGCCATTTTCGACTAAGCTATTCCTTTTTCGTAATTAGTCTATCTCAATATGGAAAAGGGTTAAATTATACTAAGTAGAAGTGTTTTCATTTACTTTAATGAGTTATAAAAGGCAAGTGCTCAAATATCTTTTCATGTTTAGGGAGTCGAAAAAGAGATGAAAGAGGACTCCTAGGGGTTCGTTTTTCATGAGTTAATAGAACCTGAAAATTTGATAAAAGTATGCTCTCTGATCAAAATGATTTTTTTCGATCCAGACATCATAAAATCAATCAAACAACTATTATCCTACTCAAAACATCATCAAAAGGTTAAAAACAACTAATTCAAGATGAAATTAGGTCATGTTTAAGTCACAAAATTAAAATATTAATAAAATTACCATTTTACATTTTACCTCTTAGTGAGTGAGTTTTGAGTGCTTTTTTCCATAAATCTTCTATGGTTGATTGTGACCAATATGGTGGATCATTTTGAGTATTTTCACTTACACATAGGAGATATCATCTTCCTCTTGCTTTCTATAGATCTTTTTTTTCATTTCATGCAAGCTTTTTTCAAATTTTCGGTGAATTAGGGCTTCAATTTTTTGCCCTACCTATGTGCACCCATGTAAAGTTGAAAGGAGCGTTGGACATGGGAAATTTACACTTTATAGGGCACTGCAGCACACTATATACCCTTGGTAGGGTGTGTTGGGCACATTTCACAATGTGGTTTTACCTTTTTCACTCAAAATTCTCCCAAAGTTTTGCATGAATTTCATCCTAATAATCGTTCTTGTCATGTTCCAGGTTTCCATCAAAACATAATGGCTATGATATGGTGAGAAAGAGAGAATTAATTACAAGATATGGGTGTAACTAATGATTCAACCACCATCTAGGGATTAAGGAATTGTGGGCTCCTAAAATTCTTCTAGCTTCCTAGTATGAGGCAATAGATGGAGTTGTTAGAGTATCTTGTTCATTCATGGGATGTCCATGCACAAGCCTTCAGGATTGGAGCACACATGATTACCATGCAGGTGGAGGACATATATTTTATGACTGGTTTATCTAGGATAGGTGCCTTCATCTCGTTGTTTGGTTCGAGGAGGGGTGGAGAAACAGTTAAAGATTATATCAATGCACATTGTAGACCTCGATCTCAACCAACCAAGGATGGGAATATCGAGATAAAGGACATGGTGTGTTTACCTTTGAGGGTGATATTTTTCATTATTTCTATATTGTTTCGCAGTGCTACATTTCATTTATCCAACATGTCTCATATGAAGTATGTTATAGAGTGTATAGAGCCAATGGTATTCAACTGGAGTGAGGGAGTACTGTAAAATATGAAAGAAAAAATTACCAAGGCAAAGGATGGATGGTTGAAGAAATTTGGTTATGGTTCAATTTTGATTTAATTTTCCATGGAGTTGATTCCATTTCTTTGACCACAACATATCTTACTCGAGCCCATAGATCTAAGAGTCCCACAGATGAGGAGATGGGTGGATCTCATGTCCACACATGCAGGTCCATCATCTATGAGCTTCCCACCAATCTTATTTTGATGGTTATGGATACAACTCATTATGATTAAGGACAATTCATATGCAGGGATGGACTTCCATGGAGACCCAGAGCTCATGCTTCCTAATGGTGAGCGATGGGGTGACATAGGTAAAACAAAACATTTTGATCATTTTTTTATTTTTCAAGTTTTACAATTTTTTTTATGTATCTAAGACTAAACTATCGATTTTTACATGTAGGCATTGGACCCATTTAACCTGTGGTTTTATCATATCTTCAACATGCAGGAGATCCACAACAAGCACCAGTAGGAGTGCAGGTTGTTACAGGAGGACGAGAGAAACTATCGTATCTCAATGTGGCCAGGACTATTGTAGAGGTCGAGTGTCACATGAAGGGGTTGACCCAAGGCATAGTTGATATTAGCGTCGACCACATCCTGATGAGACTCCAACATCATGTTATTGGTGTGCCTGGCCATATCAACCGAATTCTGTGCAAGATGTATTGCGTAGCTACCTGCTATTATGAGCATTATGATTAGTCTACTAGGAAGCTGGATATACAACCATATTTTGACTACATGTATATTTTTTTGATATGACAGTCTTGGGCACAATTTTTTGTAAAACCAAACTTTGATATATATATATATATATATATATATATATATATATATATATATATATAACTATTTACCTATCAATGCTTCTTATGTATTTTTTTATCACATTCAATGTATGTCATGTGAATTGAATTGAATTTACATATGTTGCAAATGTTTGTCTAAAACATGGTTTGCTAATACATCTATCAATGTTTTTAGACTCCTAGAAATGTGTTAATATTGAATATAATCAAAATATTTTTCCAGAAGGTGAACCCTTAATAACATATGAAGAATAGTTGGACTTATAACTAAATATACATTAACAATTTGTAGTACTACAAGTTGTGAGTTGAGTCTGATAACTATAAAGAAGATACCAAGAGAAATAGTATCATATAATAGCTCAATCACGGCGCTATATTCAACAATATTAATTGTAGAGCGGCCAATACAAATCCCTTGTAAACTCATTAACTCGTCATTTGGAGCATATACAGTCCAAGCTGCGGAAGAAAGTTTCCAAGTACTACGACTAGCACCATCAACATAACTAACATATGGTTGAATGAATGTCGACATCTACAAACCAGAAGTTAACAGGATTAAAATAAATCGTAAGAAAATTCGAAGGGAACACATTGTGAACACACTCAACACACCTATATACAACATGTACACATTGAAATATGCAAAAATGGCTTAAGCATAGTATTTTTAAGGTACAACCCATTTCTAAGTTGAGCCAATGGAACTCCATTTAAATAAAAAATATCGTAGGCCCATTTAGCAAGAACGTGCTTAAAAATATATGGTCCTAGCCACATTGGCTTGAGCTTCTCTGATCCTAATTTGTTAGAGTCTTGATCATATAAAAAGACAAGGTCACCTCCTAAGAATACATGAGGCTTGAAATTCTTGTCGTTTTTGTGCCTTAATGCATTTTTTATGGGCCTCATTAGCCATCTAAACATCACATCGGAATTCATCTAAGTGTATCAGATGTAAAATGCGTTCTTGTTTTGCAGAAGTAGTAGGAAGGAGCTTGATAAAAAGTTTTAGAGACAAAATTTCACACTCAATCAGAAGGATTGCTTCCAGACCATATACCAATTGGAATGGTGTAAAGATGATAATAGTATGAACAAAATTTCAATATGTCCACAAGGTTGCATAAAGTATCAAATTCTAGTTCAATTTATGAACCCATATCATAATTTGAAGCATTGTTTTAAAATTTTTATTGATGGCCTCAACTTGCCCATTCTCCCAAGGATAATAAGGATTTGAACTCTCATGAGAGAGGCCCAACTTGGAAGTCAATTCAGACATCATGTGGTTACAACAATGTTTACAATGGTCTGTAACTACGACCTGTGGTACACCAAACCTCGCAATAACATGATTGAAAAATAAAAGAGCATTTTTTTTGCTGGTATTATAATATGTAGGCTTCACCTTGACCCACTTGGTAAACTATTCTACCGCCATAATGATGTAGCCATGCCCCCCACCCGAGTGATGGTTACATGTCATGATATCAATGCCCCATTTCGTGAAAGTTCCAATGACGATAACAGGGTGTAAAGGACTGGGTGGAGTAGGGGTTTTACGATCATATATCTATCAGGCATGACACTTTTGGACTGCGAGGATGCAGTTGTGAAACATAGTAGGCAAAAATTAGCTAGCACACAAAATATTTTGTGCAGTGGCATAACCAAACATATGTCCACCATATGCCCTAGCATGGAATTCATTCAAGACTTTCTAAGCCTCCTCATGAGTGAGGTACCTTTGAAAAATAATATTGATGCCATGATAATAAAGGGTGTCATTGACTATATTATAGTGTTTAGCTTAATTTTGTATATGTCACTAGTCAGAGTGAGAGGTATCAGACCAGAAAGTCTAGGTTTGGAGATATATGATAATGTCTCCATACCACGAGTCAGATGATGCAATCAGGAATAGAAAATCATTTGGAATATAATCGCCAAACATCATTTCAACATCAATGGTTGGAAGGTCGCAGATTAGCTGAACAAATAATAAGGATTTCTTCGACTTGGATTTGATAAACTCCAAATTGAACTCATGTAAGAATATATTTGGAGTACTTTCCCCCGAATTTTTTTTTGACAATATGTATGTCATTAGGTTGCAGTTAAAAACGACCATAATCTTTAGGAGCAAAATATAGTGGCGAAACCTTTGGACAGCTTGGAAAACCACCAAAGCTAACTTTTGGGCATGAGTATATTTGATCTTGGTATCATTCAAGATCCAAATCAAATAATAAATAGGTTGTTCAGTCCCTACATTGTCCTCTTGTACCAATACGATAGTGATAGTGGTAGTTGCAACAACGAGATACATGAAGTAATCATGTTGGTAATCTAGGGGATAGAACAAGGATGCATGAATCAAAACATATTGAAAGGCATCGAATTCCTTTTGGGACATGTCATCCCAATGGAAGGGGACCCCATTCATTAACAGGTGAGTAAATCCTTGGTCAATTTGGCATAGTTGGGAATGAACCTTCGTACAAAGTTAGCCTTCCCTTGGAGTTGTCAAAGCTAAATAATGTAAGAAGAAGAAGGAAGATCTAAGATCGCCTATACTTTCAATGGGTCAATACGAATTCCATGTTTTGAAACCACGAAACCAAGAAGTTGACTAGAGCTAACACAAAACACACACATATGTGGATTGAGCCTAATTTTATAGTGTTTACAACATAAAAAGATAGCCCTAATATGCATTAGATGATCAACATGGTTCTTCGAGTGATCAGGTAACTTTTCCAAATATGGTTGTACAATGTTTTTGATGTCATGGAAGACATAACTCATTGCCCTTTGAAATGTGGCCCCAAAATTTTTCAATCTGAAAAGGAGTTTTTAATATGAAAATGTGCCCCATGGATAGGTAAATGTTGTTTTATGTTTATCCATTGGGAGAATGTTGATTTTATTGTAGCAGAAAATCCTCCATAAACGAAAATATTTTACAACCAGCACAATCATCAACAATCTGGTTGATGAACAAGGTTGGATTATTGTCCTTAGGAAAAGCATGATTAATATCTTGGTAATCAACATACACACTAATTTTTCCCTATTTCTTCGTGACAGGAAAAATGTTGGACACCCAATCAGTTATAGGTACTGGGTAGATGAAACTAACGCATAGAAGTTTTTCAACTTCAGCTTTAATACTGACAAATTTCTTGGGATTGACTACACATAGGCATTTTCAAACTCGATTATCATTAGGATATGTATTAATTTCATGTATAATGATGTTTGGATTGATCCCTGACGTATCTTCATAAGAGCGGGAAAAAAACGTCTCTAAATTCCTAGAATATGGCTTTATAAGTCTTGATCTCATCAGGAGAGAAAAATGCACTAATATGTAAGTTCTCGACAATACGGGTTTGATCGAAATATCGAGTGGAATAATCTCTTCAATATTCAACAAGTTCTTCTCAGAATCAATACCATAGATGGATACACAATTCACAGACATCTCAATGAAATTGGTTCGATAGAGTTAACTAAGATTATCCTCAAAGGAATATAGCAAGGAGGAACAATGATGATGATCATCCCACGATGCATCATCCAACATCATTAGTTACATGATTTTCTCATCAGTAGAGAATGTACAAGAGAAAGGATCAGAGGATGTGCCAAAATATAAGGAATGATCAACCAAATTGATTGAAGAGGAGAGGGTAGAATGACCAAATAAATGGCTTCATAATCGATCTCAATGGGATTGAGTGACATGTGATAACCAAAAGTGTTAATATTAGAAGCATTTGGAACTAGCCAAGGATCATATGGACTAGTACAAGAATATATCATGCTGACATGGGAAACAGGAATAAAATTGTTAGTAGAAAGAGGAGGAAGGGAAAAGGTTCCCATGATGGAAGAATCCTTAATTAATCCCACTCTGACATGTTGATATGGGTGTGGGGTTTATCCCACAAGAGGGACACTTCCAGTAACTTGAGAATTGGAGGAAAAAAAAGAGATTTGATCAATGGCTAATATGATGCCCTTATGAGGGAATCTAATCATTCTGAAATATGTCTAAACAAAAGCAGCCATAGGATAAACCCATATATGATCCAGTACAAGAATATAATCTAATGGTCCTTCAATAATTTTGACTTCTACCGATTGTATAAATTATACAAACAATATGCATACCAATGGATTCAAATTGATCATGCAATGTACTAAAGAAAGACACTAAATTATTCTACAAATTAGTTGCGGAAAATAAAAATGATCGCACAATCACACCAAGTAAAATAAGAAGAAAATCAATCCACAACACAGATATTTTTCCTGGAGAAATATTGCTGGCTCAAAACCCCTCTATTTCTATTGTATAATGAACCAAGAAATCATGAAACAATACAATGCACTCTTCTCACAAGAGTCTGTTGCACTATCCTAACAGTCTCACACTGATCCGGACAAAATTGGTCCAACACTTAGCCAATTATCATCATGTCTTCAGCCTGCCTTGCTCATGCCATCCCTAGGAAATTAATCCCTATTATTTAGGATAATTATCCTTCCTTTACTGCACAATACATCATGGGCATCCTATGGTGTATATATTTGCGCTCTGGAAATTTTCTAATAATACAACTAATAGATAACTTCCCTTTAACCTTTGTCTCAACTAGGTCTTCATCAGAACTGACATGCATGCAGAAATTAATAATAAATCATCATTCACTTGACAGATCGCTACATGTGAATTAATTCTGATTTATTTCACTTAACCTCTCACTAGTGCAACAATTAGTTACAACTAGTTAGACTGACTTTAACTCACTTAATTGAGTTAACTGATTTCTCATGCATTAAATTAATACACTAACCGCAATTTTGACTCTAAAACAAATATAATCACTCTACATGCCTCACCAACCACCCTCAACTTGAATTTCATGAGCTAACTAAGTCTATCACACTCAGTTAACTATTACAAGTGATTATGAGATAAGATTAAAATTTATTGTCCAATTGATTTAAGGGATAAATAAATTTGACACACATTTCTTCTAATTTAATTAAGAACTAATTCAATCAAAAGACTCGCATGGTATCCATTTCTGGGTGCCATTTTCTGGATGTTGTTTATCGATGCCGATTTCACTATTTCTTGTTGCAAATTTCAACGCTCCCTCTTAACAAGAAAGGAATCAATATGTCCCGATCTGGTACCTTTGGAATGTTCTTCATGAAACACTTCTCTAGTGTTGTTCGCACATGAAAATCTCCTAAAACTGAATAGCCTCCAAACAACTGAATTAGTATAATGCATTTGTCATCATAGTCTTCTGACTGTTGGATCCTATTGCACATGTCTACTAGACTCTCTGCATTGCTGACATCTGCATCCATGCACTCTACATTTCTGCCAACTATGATCTGCGCTCCAGTATCCAACACTCTTCACTCTGATTTTTTTCTTCCTGACATCTTACTGCATCAATATAACCAATCCTTCCTACTATTTTTGTACTGTGGGCTCCTCGTAGCCAGTTTTGATCCATGAGACACACCATCTTAATGAACCCTGCCCATATTTCTTCTTGGAATTAATTATTCACATCGCCCCACCTCACACCTGGAGTTATAGCTGCATGTACTCCCTCTTACCTTTTGGATCGAAATTTCCCCCTCCTGGAGGTCTCTGCTGAGTGGAATCTTCCACTCGGTCTCCTCTCTACTTCTCCAATTGTGGCTCCTCCACAACCTTCTGACACTGCTTTTGAGACTGCATGTTGAGAGGCTCCCTCTCAACCACCAAGTCACTAACCTCTTCTTTGCTCCTCAAAGTTTTTCATGCACCTTGTACATCAAGTGCATGCAGGTTCTTGAATCGAGCACATTGTAATTGTCTTATCGTCACAAAATTTTCTAAAAAAAGAGTTGATTTTAAATCGACGATATCTCCCGCATCTGAGCTTTGATTTGACCGATTTGTTTTTTAAATTTGGGTATTTTTTCGCAAGGAATCCAAATATGTTATTTGTTTCTGAAAAATTTTCAACAATTTTTTCATATATTCTCTACAAAATCACTGCCCAAAAAATTCATGCTCTGATACCTTGTAGAAATTATACAAACAATATGTATACCAATGGATTCAATCCGATCATGCAATGTACTAAAGAAAAATATTGAATCCTTCTACAAAATAGTTGCAGAAAATAAACGTGATCACACAATCACACCAAGTAAAAGAAAGAAGCAAATCAATCCACAACACATATATTTATCCTAGGGAAAGCTTGTTGCTCAAAATCGCTCTATATTTATTATATAATGTACCAAGTAATCATGAAACAATACAATGCACTCTTCTCACAAAAGTGTGTTGTGCTATCTTGACTATCTCACACTGATCCGGACAAAATTGGTCCAACACTTAGCCAATTCTCAGCCTGCCTTGCTCACGCAATCCCTAGGCAATTAATCCCTATTATTTAAGATAATTAGCCTTCCTTGACTGCACAATACATCATGGTCATCCTATGGTGTATATAATTGCGCTCGGGAAATTTGTTAATAATACAATTGATAGATAACTTCCCTTTAATCTTTGTCTCAACTGGGTCTTCATCAGAACTAACATGCATGAAACTATTAATAGTAAATCAATAGTCGCTTGAAAGATCACTGCATGTGAATTAAATTTGATTTAATTCACTTGACCTCTCACTAGTGCAACAACCAGTTACAACTTGTTAGACTTACTTTAACTCACTTAATTGAGTTAACTGATTTCTCATGCATTAAACCAATACACTAACTGGAACTTGGAATCTAAAACAAATATAATCACTCTACATGCCTCACCAACCACCCTCAAATATAATTTCATGAGCTAACTGAGTCTATCACACTCAGTTAACTATTACAAGTGATTATGAAATAAGATTACAATTTATTGTCCAATTTATTTAAGGGATAAATAAATTTGACACACATTTATTCTATTTTAATTAAGAAATAATTAAATTAAAAGCCTCGTATGGTATCCATTTATGGGTGCCATTTTCTAGATGTTATTCTTGGATGCCAATTTCACTATTTCTTGTTGCAAATTTCAACACCGATACAATCTTGCCACCTAATTCTACTTTTAACGAGTTCAAAATTCCACAAGGTTTGAAGCCTCTTATATCAAAATCCTTCATAGTGGTAGGTGATTGATTTAATGGGGGAGAAATAATAACCTTCCAGCAAGAAAGTGACATGATACTAGTTGAAGCGCTTTCATCCATGATGGAATGATGGATATTCTTACCGTGAATGAAAACCTAAATCATAAAAGCTCATTGAGATGGAATTCAAGGTGTAAAACTCTCATGATTAAAAACTATAAGGTTGGAATCCGAGGGATCGATACATCTAATTGCAGAAAGTAAAGCCTTTTTTGGGTGGGACAATTTTGCAACACCTCAAGAGTTGACATAGTTGAAGGAGCTTGATATAGATCCTAAACTGTGCTATAATTTTGAGCAGCTCTTGCATGAGGGTTGAATGTAGATTATGGATAACGCCTTTTGGAGGCTTAATTTTCAATTCAATAGGAATCATATTAGGAGTAGGATCTGATGGAGATGTGGTAGAAGTATCAAGTTGATAAGTATCCTGACTATTCGAAGGATTCACATTGCCACACTCTTTATTTTTGGTGGCCACCATAACATCATTTTTTGGATTAGCAGAGGAAAGCATCAGGATTTAATTAGAGGAAGCATGATATCAGGCAATGATGTTAGTCTCCTTATTCGGAAATGGATCTTTCAGCACAGTGGGTACATCGGATGACTTAAGGAACTGATTGAATTCCACCCGATGTGGACAGTCACAATTGAAGTGCTTTTCATTAAAAATAAAGCATGGATAACGATGTTTATGCTTCTCTTGAAAAAAATGATTATTATTTTTATACTGTGGAGGATCATTTTTCTTCTTTTTAACTTTTATTTTCTTCTTACTTCCTAATTGTTGAGATTTTCCATTGCAGGATTGAATGACATTAATCTCGGAATTAGAAGCCACAAGAGTGGAGGAAGGAGGGTTTTGAGCAGCCACAACAAGAGCCCATCCAGATTGTTTACTCAGTGAATGCTAACTGGTAGAAACAATCATGACATCAGTGGCATGTGATTCTTTACTAGGAGGTTTAGGAACAATATTGGAAGGTCGCGGGGAATTTGGTATTTTATCATAGAGCGTACCAGATTGGGTATAGATAATATCAAAATACTTGGCACGATAAATTACCTTCTCTTCGGTCACAACTCCACACTTATCAACGTCTTCTGTTATGGATGGTAACATAGACTTAATAAACCATTCAGCTAATAATTAACCAAGAACGGAATTTTTAACCAACCGACAATGTCGTCACCACTCATGAATATGGTCAAAGATATGAGTGGAATTATATTGTTTGAAATTGGTTAAATGTTTAGTTACAGTTTCATATCACATGTGTAATTGAGAATGTGTTAGGAATGTGGTAGATAAGGCACTAAATTTATTGAACGAAGCTCGTGGTATTTCAATATACCATAATGTTGTCAGACCGGTAAGTGTGCACTAGAAAATACATAAAATGATAAAGTCATCATTGAGGGATTTTAAAGAACACCGCAACTGATAAGAATTCACAATGTGTGTAGATGGGTATTCTCCAAGATTTCCATTGAATTTACGGATATCACTGGAAAAAATAATTTGAATAATCGACCACCAAGGAGAATGGGAAATGGGATCATTGGTAAGTCAGGTCAAATATGGAAATTCAAGAGTTGCTACAAATGGAAGCTACTTATTAAGGTCTGATGGAGGATATCCTGGGTAATATGGGATGGCTTAAGAAACAAGTATCTGTGTTCTGAGATAGGGAGGATTTTGATAACCAAGATACGCATAAACCCTGCTACCCAAATCCAGGATAACCTTGTATGGTTTATATCTGTTGACTTTGGTAAGGCATTTTTTGACCTTGATAAGGACTTGTTGACATTGGTAACATAATCCTTGTTACAATTGATACGGTTGTCCTATAGGATTTTTCATCATCCCATCATAATTTTGGCTAGATTTTGTTTGTGCCATACCATATACAGGGTGACCTATCTAGATTTAAGGAATAGCATGTCCAACTAGTGGATATTATAAGAGACCTTGAATAGGTTGGGTAAGTGGGGGTTGAGAAGCCTTAAATATCGGTGGGAGAGGCCGAGTTAAATGTGTAGCCTATAAAGGTTGAATTACATGAACTTGAGTTTGAAAAATTTGAGAAATAGGTTGACCAATAGGAATTTGAGATGAAGATGAAAAAGGTTGAGAAGTTTTAACTTGATTCACAAGCGAGCAAGGTTGTACAGAAGGATTAGGTTTCCAATAATTAACAACCATTCTTGAATGTGGAGTACTCTAATGAGGTTGAGCACTAACTTGTGTTATTTGATGAGGAGATGGAAATTTTCCCCCAACAGGTTTCCCCTCTGCCAATAGAGGAGGGGAATATGGAGGAAACTTCCCCCCAGGAGGAGGGTACCCAACATAAGATGAAATAGGTTATTATAAGTTTCCATATCCACTAACATATGAGCTAGATTACTGCTTGATTGTTGATTGAGATGGAGGTGGAAGAGAATATTGTATGGTGTTCATAAAATAAGTGCCAGAAGGTATTCCAGAAAAACATGACATGGGAGAGATCCATGGACTAGATGTTGCACCAGAAAAGGTACCAGACATTGATTGGTAACCAGGCGGGACAGACGGGCCACCACACAAATGTGTTTATGAAGATCTTACAAACATGGATGAAGTTGCAACATGGATTGTCTTGGTCATAGTAGTAGATATAGGTTGAGAAACCATATAAGATTCAGTCATGGTTAACTTTCCCAAAGAATATTGTTGTGAGAAACTCAAGGATGATTTGAAAGGAAAAGAATCAGAAAAAGGAGCTTGTGATGGTGTATGAGGAGAAGGAAAAGGATGGTCTTGGTAAATACGACTTCCTCTCAAATGAATGGGAGAGGATGGTTGAGGCTCTTCCTGCAGAATCTCTTCAATAGTCAGAAGATCAGGTGGAAGGGGTTCACCATCAATTCCAAGATATACAGTTTGTGGTTGGGTCTGAGACAAAGGAAAGTAAGAAAAAGGTCCTAAATGATAGATGCAGGTAATTGAGGTGCCTCAAGTTGTATAACCTCAAGTTGTACCGTCTTTGATTCAATATAGTCAGGTTCAATAACCTCAGGTAATAAAGTCTTAGGTGTTTCTATTTCAACTGTGTCAGATTCTCCATTAAATGAATAAGTAATCTCAGGTTTAGTGCTCACGTGAAAAGATGATTCTGGTGGATCTATTTCAGGTGGAGGACTAGAAGTAGTAGCTTCTAAAGCACTAGATTTGGCAGTCACGTCTTTTTATTATTTTAATGACGTCCAAGAGATGCCTCAGGTGAAAGAGGAGGAAATATTTGCATCCTATGTGAACGACATGGTTAAGGGGGTTGTTCTTCCACATTGGTTTAGTAAATTTTAAAAATAACAACAAAAATTAAATAAAAAAGGGTAATCTAGGAAAAATGGTTTACCAAGCAACTATGAACTATAATATACCACCTCAGAGAACCAAGGATTTACATACAGGTAGGAAATCTCCCTGAATGTTTTTTTGAGTGTATCATTGTATACAAAGTGACTGACTCAGTTTCCTAAGGTGAGGATAACAACCTAGGGTGTACTTCCAAAATATACTCAACGGTATGTGGAAGTGTAGTCTATGGTAGTTTTGTATAATGAGAAACCGTACGATCAGATAATTCCCATATAATTTTCACGTGTGGAGTTCCATCCAATATACCTAAAGGTACGTGGAGAATGATCTAATACACTTATGTATGCGGAACAAGATATCACCCCCAAAATGCAACACTGGAAAAAGATGACAGCTCCTATGCTTAAAGATGTTAGAACATGTCTCTAGCCTAGACTGCTAAATTTTTGGCGTTAATTTTTCAAATGCTCCTTAAGATTGATTCAATAAATTTTAAATTTTAACTTGAATTATGTTTCAGTTTTCAAGGCTCATCATGAATTTCATGTGAATATCCTAAAGATGAAACCTAGCATGAAAAAATGAAATTTCCTTTTCAATGAAAATATATGTATGGGGGAAAGAGAACAAAGTGTAATGCAACATATGAGATGCAACAAAAAAAATTGTTAAGTCAATTCCCTTAATGAAACTTTTCCAATTTCCAATTCCACACACAAAATCCTAAATGCAATGCAAAAAGCATGTGATTTTTATTATCAATCCACTTAATGTTCAAATGAGATGAAAACTAACATGCTTGCTAAATCACTCACAATAGAAACTATACAGAATGATGACTATAATACTGATTCTCTCAAGAAATAAATGATCAAGCAAGAGTTTTATAATGACCTAATTGACAAGAGAAAAGAAAAATACAAGAAAATTATTATCAAAGGATTAAAAAACCAAAATCAAACCAAATGGAGCCTTTTCAGAGACCAAAACACACTCAGGGACAGAAGGAGGACTAGCTGGAATAAAGCAATTCATAGAGCATGACACAAAAAAGTGATATTTTGAATGAAAGAATGGTGAGCGCAAGTGTTGAAAGGGTACCATTACTCTATAGCGTAGGTGCTGAGAAGGATAGGGTTCACTACAACACTTTGTCTCTAGACCAGGGGGAGTGTTGATGCTGATTCGAACAAATTATGACACAAAAATTCAAATCAAGCTCAGAAAAAGGTCTTCCTAATGTCAATCAAGGTCTGAGTGAGGCAATGAGGGTTGGTTCAAGAGGTGAAACAAGTGTTAAGGTCAAGGAAACCACTAAGGGAAAGAAATTATCCCTATTATAGTCGCAAATTTGTTATGCGATATTTATAATTGAGGACAAGAGTATCTCATCTAGACCTAGTGGACTGGTCTAGAACAACAAAAAGCAAAGAACATAGGGTTTCCCTTAGAGAAATTGAAAGAATGAAAGAGGCCTACTTGGAATCCTTCGCAAGATTTACTTTCCTCCTGGATTGTAATCTCCAATCGTAGCTCTGATTGCTATAATTAGAACCTACACATACAATCAAAACAAGCCAAGGATCTACAACATCCATGTAGCATAATTCAATCACTCTATTCAATGAATCAATGAGGAATTAAAATATATAGATGTAAACATAACATAACACATATAGGAAAAAAACATAATCTTTGTATTAATAAAAATAGGACAGAGTTTAGAACCTCAGATAATGTTGATATTGTAGAGATCTCCCCAGGTTCACTTGTTCTTCCTTGTCACAAAGCACACCTCAATGTCACTGTAAATGCATGAAGATGATTCTCTTAGATCCAGCATGAGGGCATAATTAATCTCTAAAATCCAATCTTAATGTTGTGGATGGTAGTAAATATATAGAAGAGTATGGTATTTTAGTAATTATTATCCATTTACCAATATAGGCTTGAGTTCCACTTAATATGGGAGGATGAGCTCAAGGGATAAGAGGTGAAATATCCAAGGTAGGATCAGATAGGATTTGAGCTTATTATCCAAGGTAAATGGTTAGAACAACTCCTGTAATATTTAGGAAGAGGAAGCTTTAGGATTATTTTTATTTTTCCAAAATTGGTAGAATCATCGAACCCCCAACAACGGACAAGTTGTTGTTGATCAAGGCTGGTGCAGTAAGGAGAAACCTGATGCTAAATGCAGGTATTTAAAGGGAAAAGGTGTGTTTGGGCTTAAAAGCACTATTTTGAAGTAGTCAAGCCCATAAACTCAATTAGTTTGAAAGGTCATGCTGAGGGCCTTGTGTAGGGATTATGATGACATGTTCACGAATGATGATCAATCTGGTTTGTGGGCCTATTGACCTTATGCGAAAAAATGGCGTATAACACACCTATCACTCACACATATCTCTCTCTTACATATGTGTTCTCACATATCCTAATTTTTCAACATTGTGATCTCTACTTTAATTTCATGGTTATTGGTTGAATATTTGAAGTGTGATTTCTTGATGAAGATACAAGAACTCTAATATATATTCATAAGTAATTACCATAGTTCGAGAATAGTGCTTGTATCCATTACACTCTATTTTTCAACATGATATCAGAACTTTGGTGAAGAAAGGAAGTTGAAGATCACATCTAAGCCTATGCAAGGAATTGAGTTGATATTTGTCTGCCAACAAAGCTAAATATCAAGGGCACAAGTTCACAAGAAGGCTATTACAAGTAGAAATGCTATGCTTAGTTGATCTCATGTCCTTTAACGAAATTTGAAGGACTTGTGCCAGAGGGAGAAGTTGTGGCAGAAATAATTTCCTATGGGAGAAGTCAGAGAGCCTCATACTAGCTTTAGAGAGAGTAGATATCTGAGTTAGAAATATGGACTATCATGGATATTGTCAGGATAGATTGTTGATATGTTGAAAGATTGTAGTAGTTGAAGGAGCATCTAGAATTACCACAATAGGATATGTCTCAGTGTCAAAGCGAGCACATATTCAAAATAACAAGGAAAAATCTATGGTGATAGACCTAATAAAAAGGTTGATGTACCAACAAGGTAGCATTGGTCATGGCAAAGTTATTTATGTTTTGATATGTGTCTCAAATATTGAAGTGCAACTCTAGATTTAGATTAGACATAGAGTGTTGAATACATAAAGATTTCATCAATATATTGTTCTATTCTAGGATTCGTTATGACTATGAGCATGAAGCAAACACTTGTTGCACTATATATTACAGTGGATAAGTACATTAATGTAGTTGGATTGGTAAATTGAGAAAAAGTATGGCTTTAGATGCTACTTGTAGGATTGTCTTGGTTAAGTGTAAGTGACGACCATGATGATAGGTCGAAGCACCGTGAGATTTAGTACCGAGACCTGGTACATGAAGAAGCAGAGTGGCTTCAGTATTACTCTAAAATATAGGAAATTTTTGGAAAATCCTTTTTCCCAAGGTGAATTCTGTGTATATACTTCAAGGATAAGTTTAGACTTGTTGAAAATGTATCTCTCAATGAGAGGGAGTACTAATGAGATAACATTGTGGACTAAAATTATTCATGTG
Organism: Pinus albicaulis; assembly: GCA_034641835.2. NCBI lineage: Eukaryota > Viridiplantae > Streptophyta > Pinopsida > Pinales > Pinaceae > Pinus > Pinus albicaulis. The sequence continues at coordinate 223,434,221 of CM076574.1, forward strand.
TCATGTATGTTGACTAAAATTAGGGAGAATGGTCTGAAAAAGGACAAACATTCTTCCAGTGTCAAGTATATTGACCAGAACTAGGAAGAATGGTCCTAAAGGCCCAAAATCACTCAAATAGAGTGTGGCCTTCCAACATCAATTTCATTAGCATCAAGCCTAGAGTTACTCAGATAGAGTTTGGCCTTTGGGGATTAACCATGTGTTAGGTACTGACCAGAATGATGGTGAACCACGACTAGTCTGTACCTCATGTGTCAGATAAACCAGAATTATGGTGACTGGATGATGCTAATGATGTGCCATGTGTCAGGAATACAAACTAAAATTATGTGAGAATGCACCATGTGTCAAAGGTGTTTTGACCAGCTCATAGTAATTGTTTTATGTTATTGATGTATCATGTGCCACAATTTTTAACTTGATTATGGCACTTAGATTTGTTATAACCTTTTCTTAGAAGACATATCTGTCAGCAAACATTTTTTCTTCGATCTCATAATTATGGAAAAATTTGGAAGTATTTGTGAACACACTACAATAATAATAAACATTTGGAGTCTAAAGCCTACTATAGATTTCAAGTAACTCAGATTGAACATTAGCCTCAAAGAAAATATTAGTCTATCCAAAGATCGACAGTATTCTAAAATAAACTTAGAATGTTATTTGTTCTGGTGAATAATATTGTTGTGATTTGATAAATGTATCTTGACGGTGAAGATTGATTTGTTCAAGGTCGAGGATCTTGAAGTGACCATAAGTAGATCATAACATGGAATAATTTTTAACATCATTGGAATTTTCTATAAAGGTCTTGGAGATTGTTGGAACAGGGTCCCCTAGCTGCGTTCTAATATAAATTTTGTAATAATTAGTCTAGTGCGGGAGCTTTGGGTCGAGTCAAAGTCCCCAATGTATTGTAATGGGTCAAAGGGTAAACCAAGAGTCTGCAAACCACGGTTTGTGGACCATAGGATAATGCAGGCTAAGATGCTATTAATAGATGGATATATTAATTCTAGGAGGAGGAGAAGTGTGATTGATGTTGGTTGTGAACTGTTGAAATCTATTTCGGGTTGTATTTGGGTAAGGACTCCTACTAGCTGTGTGCGCAGAGATCCTCAGTCCTGTTGTGTGCGGAACCCGCTGGCTATGTGCGCGGGTTGGGATTTAAGTCTGTAAGTGGGATTTGAATGCTAATAAATGATAAGATTGTCTGGTAGTAACGGGAGTATCTATGTGTTATGAGCATTGGCTACATTTTGTGTTATTTCTGTGATTGTGTCTGATGATGATTATTGATGCGCACGTGGATGCGATGCCATAAGAAAGGGTTACTTGCATAGATATGGTTATTAATAGTTGCTTTACTTATGTTTACATGCTATGTATGGGTTTATGAGCTTCGCATTCTGCAAGTATACTATTAAAGGTTCTGCAATAGGACTCCTTCTGCGCAAGTATGATAGATATTAAAAGGGTTGTCTCAAATAACTCTCTCTCTCTCTTAGGGTGCGAAAACCTAGTTCCAACACCCTCCCATACTATTTCGGGTGAGACCTTGGCCTGCGCAAGCAGGTCATTGCCGAAAGGGCCAGTAGTATAGGGGTTTGTTGGAAAACCTTAAAGTCAAACCTAGATCAGGACCCCTCGAGCCAACAAATGGTTCCGTTACCGGAACCGGGAGCATTTTGAGAGAAATATTGGGTAATGCCACGAGGTCATTGGCGGCCTGAGAAACCTGAGCTTGAATATTGGTTCGAAAAACAGATTCAGGAATTTTCCCTAAAAGAGAATCGAAGTACAAGGCTGACTGTTGAAGAGTGGAGGAACAAGTATATATTTACAGAGGTATATAAAATATTATTCATAACTTTCATGCACGAACTACAGGAGTGGCTAGCAAGGTTAATAGAGTTCTAGACCTGTTGGAAACACGATCAGGTTACGCAGTGGACTCCTAAATTAATCCAACAGTTGGAGAAGGCTGATAACAAGATCACCCATACTATAGATCACTAGGTGGATAGTGTTTTATGAGGATTTATAACGGAATTTGCAATTGATCAATTCGTATCTTATTCTGAAGCTGAGCGTAGGTTCTTCAAAGGATTTTGAGGTAAGTTCTTGCAAACATTGGCGCTGCTAATTAAGATTCTATTGTGCGAAAAGGGTATTTTGTGCAATCACACCTTGTAAATGACCTCCGATCATAGAGGAAGTAAAACACAGAGTGGTAAATACTATAGAGTCAATCGAGAAGGGGACATATCAGTATATAGTCCCTTAATATAGCCTCCTATGCACGCAGAAACTAGTCCCCCAGTTACACCACTGTCGAATCCGTGTAAGGGAAAGAATTATCCTACCCCACCGCCACTGCCTGAAGACGATATAGCCACACACATGAAGCTACCCACCTTTAAGGGTGTGGGGGGTGAGGACATGGAACGATTTTGGTTCGTGGCAGATTCAATATGGACTGCGCAGAATGTTGTTGGTGATGCTGTAAAAAGAGCGCAGCTATCCCTAGCCTTTGAAGGAAGGGCCTTGGATTGGTTCATGGGATAAGTTGGCCAGCTTACGAATCCATCAATTTAGGAAATTAAGGATGCCTTAAAACAGCAGTTTCAGAAGCCTAAGTCCTACGCTCAACTTGTGATTGACTTGAAAGATTTAAATAGGAACCTACAGAGTCTGTATGGGAGGTTGAACAGCGGCTGAAGAAATTTATCAGGGATGGAGAATTTAAGTATGAGGATAGACATCACAAGGAATGGTTCATTTACATGCTATTACCACACCTGCGTGGGCCTATGTGTTAGCAGACAATTGATATGCAAGAAAAAGATCTAGAAATTTCCATGAAGCTAGAAGTTGTGCCAAGGGACGATGCCCAGTTTCGGGTGCAGCAGATCCAGGGCCAACTAGAGGCAATGCACCTAGAAATCCAAAATTTATGAAAAGAGTGGGGAAAAGAAGCTAGCACAGACATTTGGTGCATATGGTGCAGGATGTCATGCCACACCAAGGATCAGTGCCCTCTGTTGTTAGACTACATGCAATATGGGGGGCCTAACCTATTACGCCCGAAAGATGTTGCGGGACCAAGCACCTCCAAGTTATGGTGTGCTGACTGTTGAGTAGTCGGATTGCATAATACAAACCATTGGCCCTGACTTGGTGCCTATGTCCCAGAATTGAAGCAACATTGGTGTAGATTCTGCTCATTGGTAGGACATGATGAGCACAACTGCCGGACATATGATTTAATGATAGATAGAGGAAACCTATATAGGGTGTAGGCTGAACCTTTGTCACCATTATCTCCATCTAGATGAGGAGGCTCCCCTGCAAGAGGCCGGGGGGGAAGAGGTGGAAGCGCAATTCGGGGGAGAGGACAACTGATTTTCTATAATTGTGGGGAGGTGGGACACTTCGTAAGGGACTGCCCAAACCTTGCACAAAAATCTTTCAGATATTCCAAGCAGTTGGATCATGTGATTGAAGACTGTCCTGTGCAAATAGCGAAGATCCAGGAACAACAACAAATTCCGACGTAAAATATACAAAGGTTTAAGGCAGAACCGTGCGATGAGGGACCCAGTATTAATGTAATTATGCACAGTGGCATGGCCATAGGAGGAGCTAAGGAAAAAGCTCCAGCTGAACCACTTATCAGAAAAGCCGCTGAAAAAAAGGAAAGCCTGGACTTACAGAAGGAGAAAGAAAACTTCCTTGAAGCTAGAAAATAATTTGCCAAAAATGAGGCGTCTACCTCAAAGGCCCCCACAGATCTAAAAGCAGACGAAGAAGTTAAGCCATTCCTGCAAGCATGTTGAAGTTACTACACAACCAAAAGGAAGTAGAGAACCTTCAAGCATTGATCGACAGTTGCGTAGAAAAGGTTGACCCACCGACGGAAGTTAAATACGTCCACACACTTTATAAGAATAAGAAACGAACTGGTAGGGAAATGCAACTAACTGTACACATTAAAGATTATGAAATGGATCAAATCATCCTTGATTTAGGATCCAATACAAATGTCCTGCCTAAACAAACTTGGCTGAGGATGGGAGAACCCAAGCTGGAATGGTCTACTATACAGCTACACATGGCTAACCAACAAAAGATCATACCGTTAGGAAGGCTATCAAAGATTATGGTAGATATTGCGGGATTTAAGGTATATGCAAATTTTGAGGTGATTCAAATTGTAGAGGATGTGGGCCCTTACCTTGCACTCATAGGGCTGGATTGGGCTATAGACATGGGAGGTATTATCAACTTGAAAAAACGAAGCATGGTTTTTGAGAACGAGGGTATGCGAGTAATAGTTCCTCTAGATCTGACGGAGGGTGAGCGGTATACAGAACCGGTGCGCAAAGGGGATAACATTGATCATATTTACAAGCTGACTGCCTGGGATGATGATTGGATTAACCCTACTGCTGATGGCGTGCTCTATTCGGATAAGGACAACGAATGTCTCTTTGACTTAGATGGTGAGATAGATAATTGGCAGAACCAATTGCATGATATATCTGCGCTACAATGCCTTAAGATCACAGAGAGCTTCCAGTGTATCTCTTTAGAGGTAAGAGAGCTGCCCTATTTTGATGATTTTGGTAGTTTTAAGGATTTTCTTAGAGAATTCAAAGTAGACATTCCCAGAGAATGGAGAATGTGGGCGTTTAACTTAGCTATGCATGTGACCTTTGCGCGATGGTGGGAAACTCATAAGGGGACTTTTCAAGATTGGGAGGAATGTCACTGAATGATGATTCTATGATTCGAACCTCCAGTCAACCTACCCATGGAAATTTTCCCTAGCCACAGAGACCCAAGCAAGCACTTGTTTGTATGGATGGAAGTATGGAGCGAAAGGACTTGGGATGAATGGTTCCACATGTTTATCCACGCCTTGGGACCAAGCCCCACCACAAGGTATTTGGATGTAGATCTACATCGACGCACTCGCCACTGGGACACCATGAGAGAAGATTTTTTGGGGACATTTGGGTTGATAGGCGGAACAAAGAAATTAGAAGAAGCCCTGTAGGATATAGATGCTCTAGTATTTGATGAATCACTCCCTTGCACAGAGTATGGGGAACCAGCTTGGGATGCGCAGATGCAAGATATTTCCAACTGCTGGAATATATCAGTGGAGAAGTGTGATGAGGACCTGCAAAATATCACTATCCCTGAATCAAAGGGAGAGCGTGCAGTTGCTGGACCCCTATTACAGGAAGTCGATGTGACTAAACCTCTCAAATTAAAGGAAGTCAATATTGGAACAAACGAACAACCCAAGATGGCTAAAATTGGGGATTACTGGGATGATGATACCATTGGAAATATCATGGAACTGCTCACCGAATATCAGGATCTATTTCCCACAAAATTTTTAGAGCTCAAAGGAATTGTAGGAGATCTGGGTGTCATGCGAATCACCTTAAAACTAGACGCGCATCCTATCAAGCAGCGACCCTACCGATTGAACCCCAAGTATAAGCATAAATTCAGAGAAGAAATCGATAAAATGGTAGTTGCAGGTATCATCGAATCGGTAGAACAGTCAGATTGGGTAAGCCCTATGGTGGTCCAAGAAAAGAGGATTAAAGGGGAAATAAGAATCTGCATAGACCTGCACAAGTTGAATGATGCTTGTGTACATGATCCCTTCCCTACATCGTTCTTTGAAGAAAATATGGACAATGTGGGAGGTCAGGAAGCATACTCGTTCACTAACAGTTTTTCAGGCTACCATCAGATCAGAATAGCGCTTGAATATCACAGAGAAACTACCTTTGCAATGGAATGGGGATCCTTTGAGTACACCGTTATGCCCTTTGGGCTCAAGAATGCCCCTGCCATCTTTTCGCGTGTGGTAGTAACAGTGTTCAAGGAATTCATTCATAAGTTTCTGGAAGTATACTTTGATGATTGGACAGTGTTTGGGTTGGTAAAGAAGCATGTGTCGAACCTCTGCATGATGTTGGATGCCTACAGAAGGCACCAGATTTCACTAAACATTAAGAAATGCATATTCTGTGTACCTTTCGGGATTTTGTTAGGGCACATGGTATGTCATCAAGGATTGATGGTTGACCCAACTAAGGTTGCATTTATCATCAATTTAGCAATCCCCACCAATAAGAGACAGTTATTCTCCATCCTCAGGTACACCAGCTCTTATAGGAAGTTTATTCAAGGGTACACGTTGATCACGGCACCAATGGAGAAGCTGCTAATGAAGGACGTGTCCTTTTTCTGGGATGAGGAGTATTAGAAGAGTTTTGAGTTTCTCAAGGAAAATACGGTCACTGTGCCTATCCTCATATTTCCTGACTGGGCGAAGGTCTTTCATGTCCATGTGGATGCATTAGGGATTGCCCTAGGAGTTGTCCTCGCACATCCCGGGGAAGGGGACATTGACCACCCGGTTGCGTTTTCTAGTAGGAAACTTTCTAGCGTAGAACGTAACTACTCTACTATTGAACGCAAAGGATTGGCAATGGTGTATGCCCTATAGAAATACCGGCACTATCTACTGGGAGGGCACTTCAAGATGTTCACAGATGATTCAACTTTGAAGTATCTAGTCAATAAACCTATGTTGGGGGGCAAGATTTTTCAATGGTTACTGTTGTTTTAGGAACAATATTTTGAAATAATTGTGAAGCCCGAGAGACTAAATGTTGGACTGGACCACTTGTCCTGAATTGAGAATGGTGAAGAGCCAACTAACCTAGAAGAAGGGTTGCCTGATGCAAATCTTTTTTCTATTAAGGTGGTTGACAAGCACTTTGCACATATTATTCATTTCTTAACTATGGGGATGGCACCTGCAGACTACTCGGCACAACAACAAAAAATAATTGGTAACCTGCGCAACTGATTTTACCATAATTGTGGGCCAATTATACAAGCTTGGAGCTTATGAGGTGCTGTGAATATATGTACTGGATCATGAAAGACAAGCCATTTTAGTAGAAGCCCATGAAGGACTAGCGAGAGGTCACTATGCAGGAAAAGTAGTTGCGTAGAAGGTATTAAGAGCTGGGTTGTGGTGGCCCACACTGCATAGCGACTCCCACGCATATTGTAAAGCCTGCGACATGTACCAACAAAGAGGAAGACCTTCGCATGGGGATGAGATGTCCTTGCAACCATATATGGCCCTTCAACCATTTGATAAATGGGCTATAGATTTTGTCAGACCCATCAACCAAACAGGTAAGAAGACAGGTGCCCGATACATCATCACTGCAACTGATTATGTAACCATATGAGCGGAAGCATAAGCTGTGAAGGATTTCACTACGGATACCACTGTGCACTTTATTTTTTAGCACATTTTAACCAGGTTCGGTTTTCCGAAGATCTTGATGAGCGATAGAGGTACACATTTCATTAATGAAACTATTCAAGCTTTGACTGAAGAATTCTGGATCCACCATGCGAAGAGTACCATGTATCACCCTCAGGGAAATGGAATGGTGGATTCTTTTAATAAATTTTTGGAATAGGTGCTTACCAAGGTCTGTGATGCTGATTGAAGCGATTGGGATGTGCGCATCCCTTCGATACTCTGGGCCTATCGAACCACGTGCAATAAATTGACTAGGAAAATGCCTTTTCGGATGGTTTATGGGAAGGAGGCCATTATGCCCATGGACTACCTCGTCCTTAGCCTGCGCATTGCGGCTTTTGAAAACATGGTGGAACCATAAATCTAGAGGAACGATTAGCGTAGCTAGTTACCTTGGAAGAGGATCGATTCATTGCTAACTTTCATCAACAAGTTTAGAAGGCTCGGGAAAAATCCTAACATGATATACATATCTGAAAGAAGTCGTTTAAGGAAGATGAGCTAGTATTACTATATGACAGCCAGTTTGTGCGCCACCCAGGAAAATTTCGACAACATTGGTTGGGTCCTTATGTTTTAACAGAAATTACAGATGGCAGTGTGGTTAGGTTTACTACGTTGTGTGGAGACCCCCTACCAGGATACGTTAATGGCAACCATCTAAAACCATACAGGGCCAACCTGATTCCTACCAAATGACTATATGGCTGGAGTAGCTGTATAAGGATGGATGCACGCACGTAAGGGAAAGAACGAAGGCAGGCCCGACATGCCCACAGGGGTCATCCACAGGTAAGGAGGCGTGGAAGGATGCGATGGGAGCGTAGGGGTAGTACGCAGCTACGAAAACTAGCCGTTGGAATAGTAAAACAGGCTAAAAATCCAATATTACTGTTGAATGGAGCGTGCAGTTAAAAATTAATGCGGAGATTTGGGAGGATGTTTTACCATTTCCTTGATGTTAAGTTACAGCTAAGTTTCATTTGACCGTTGTTACCCATCAAAAGCTATAAAAGGAGGGGTGCAGATCAGAATTGGGTTCTTTTCTTTCTGAAACTCTTGTGCCCTGTGAGTTCTGGTGAAATCTGTACTTTGCGTAATATCAACATCTGCATGTCTAGGCGCACTACCCCCTATGATAGCAACAACCTTGAGTTCATCTTCCAAGCAAGAATGACTGCGTCCAACCCCAATAAATCATCACATGCCACGACCTTTTTAGAGATGGAATCCGAAGAAGTATTGGAAGTAACTCCTGAAGTTGAGGAGGTCGTGTCCACACCAACCAAGGGGGAGAAGATGGGAAAGGAGAAGAAAAGGGAAACAGGCCAAGATCAGGGGACTGCGAAGTGGGATGCGGTGAACTCGCGCACATCCCCTTGGATTGTGTAAACCCCTCGAGGGGGTGTCTAAGGAATGCTCACCTAACCCTGCAAAGTGTCCTCTGGCTGCTCAAGAAGATGCTCTGCTGGCGGCTCTGCTGACTTGGCTACCACCTTATGTTCGACCAAGGAGACCTATAGTGCACACGCCCAAGAATATTGATGTTGTTCACACCTATCTACAGATGCCGCTAGTTCCAGATGAAGTTCCCATAATTGGAGATACGTTTGGAAGTCTCCCTTCCATTAAGTTCGATGATCATGTCCTTGCCAACATTGAGGCCTTCCCAGAATTGGTGCCTGATTTATATCTTGAGACGGTACTATATGATACTATGCTGAAGGTGGTGCCAATGCTGTGGGCAAATGAGTTAGCAGGTTTGGGGCTATTGAACTTGCTGTGGATACCCCACTTTGGCCAATACAATATCACCAACCAGTTGTGTGACAAGTGTTGGCACTAATCCATGATGGAAGCTTGTGGATCCAAGGATGCATTCTAATTGACGCCACCCTAATCCATCATATTATTGGTCTCCCCATGCAAGGGCCAAATCCCATGGAGCCATTGGTAAGAATTATGAGCGGCAGATCGCTGAAAAAGTAAAAAAGGACTATCACGTAGAATGTAACCAAAGGGGATTCCTGGTAGGAACCATCGCTGACCCCAGAGTGTGCATGGGTACCCTGTTTCTGGCTTGCAAGATGATGTGCAAGTGCCAAGCAATGATTTTCCCCGCCTATGTAATCTAGCTCGCTGGCAGCTATGAAAAAGGGGTCTGCTATAACTGGTCATAGTTCCTTTGCACTGAATTTTTGGAAAATGTGCACGAGGCACAGGAACAGGGGAAGGCATTTAGTTACTCTTGGTTGCTACTGCTAATTTCCTTGGTGGCATGGGAAGCCCCTGAGGAGCAGTCCTCCCCAAGATCGAACTAGATATGTGCAAATGGGTACGATATGTGAACCTATGGGATTCAAAGGATGCGAAACATGTTGAATAAAACAAGGTGTTTTGGGTGTTGTTTGACAGCGCGCCGGCAGCAGCAATTCATTCCCAGCTGTGCCTGTCCCCTACAGTGTATGAGAAATATAAGGGCATCGTGGAATTTCAGGTTACGATGCACAATGTGCAGATTCAGAGCCATAAGGATCCATCTTGGATGTCGCTCCCATACATGATCACAAATGAGGAAATTTATCGGTTCATTTCCAAGTGGCCGCCGCAATGGAGATTGGGATTCAAGTCAGCTGGCCCTATCACTAAATGCACCTCTAGTATGAGTGTAGCTCCAAAAGAAACCACCCCGGCTGATACTTCCAAGGAGTCAGAAGTGTGCATCACGAAAGGAGCCACCAGGACGGAGGTCCCACCAGATATGACCCAGGGGTGGAGCAGGGATCGCAGCAGGATATGGAGACCGAAGGACTTGATGGACAGAGTGTAGGGTCCCTGCGTAGCACAAAAGGAGAAACTGAGCCCCCCAAGGGCCGGCGAACGAAACTTCAGGCTATTAGGTCAGGTAAAGAGATAGAGGTTACCCTGACTGAGGAAGATTTAGAGAAAATTTTGGATGAAGTCACTATCGCTTCGGAGCACAGGTGGGTTGCCCTGGAAGAGAAACATAAGGTTGTAGTTCTAGCATTACATTTCGAGCTACACGCCCTCTAGCCAAAATTCGATACCCTGAAAGCGAGTGTGGCCCAAGTGAGGCAGCATCAAGCGATCCAGCCCACCACAAGCACAGAATTGATCTCTACGACTGAAAGTCGACTCTTCCCCTTGCCATGCGCAATGTTCACTCTGATTCCACCCAGCTTGTGTGAGAAAGTCCATACTTTCATTGAAGTTCATCTCAACCTAGCCCAGCTCAAGGGAGAGTTTATGTACGCTATCCATACGTCCCTCTTCAAGGAGATACAACACAGAGACAAGTGGGTATAGTAGCAGTTGAGTGAGGCGAAGCATACCATTGTGGCTAAGACTACTACTTAGGCTACCGAGGCACAGGCTGTGTGCATCACTATCACTTTGTAGCAAATAGAGTTGGAACATCTGATCAACAGACTCTGTGAAGATTTGCGAGAGGATATTCCAGCCTCCACCACCCTGCAGGCCAAGATCGAAGAATTAGTGGTAGCTCTAAAAGCCTCTCGGACTGAAATGAAGAATGTTAAAGTAGATCTGGAATAACATATCGTTGCACTGAAGGCTAAGTTGCAGCCTGAGACCCTCTTGAGGTGTGCACCTAGAGAGTTGTGTTAGTCACAAAAGCTACAAATACCATTACAATGAAAATTTCCCAGGGTGCCAAATTTTTTGAAATAGCTATGAAGCTATGGTCTACAGTGCAATGCAATCCTCTTCTGCGTGAATTTACTCAAGATCTGCACCAAAAGGAAGAATAATTTGAACAAATGGAGGCTACGATGCCCACGCTTATTCCAACACAACGCCTGACATGTCTTCAGGATAGCCATGCACTCAGGGATGAACTTGAGGGGCTCTGGCACAAGAAGCATGTCCTCAACGACCACCTCAAGCCATGGGCAGATGAATCCCTTGTCACAGGATTTGGATGTAGCGCTCAAGAAGTTGAATCAAACCTTGGAAAGTGTTACCGCCACCACCAAAGGCCCAACTTCACAAAAGTTGGTTGAAATTGCACAAAATGCCGTCGCACAAAGCGAAGATGTTTTGCCCCCTCTGGTCATCGCCATCAAGCATCTCCAGGAGAAGATGCAGACCCCACAGCCGCTGTGACTCAGGACAAGTCACAAGATTATGTTTGGGGCCTATTGGAACGGGGTCCCCTAGCTGTGTTTTGATATAAATTTTTTAATAATTAGTCTAGTGCAAGGGCTTTGGGGTAGGTCAAAGTCCCCAATGTATTGTAATGGGTCAAAGGGTAGACCAAGAGTCTGCAAACCACGGTTTGCGGACCATAGGATAGCGCAGGCTAAGATGTTATAAATAGAAGGATAGATTGAGTCTAAGAGGAGGATAAGTGTGATTGATGCTGGTTGCGAAATGTTGAGATCTGTTTCGGATTTTATTTGGGTAAGGACTCCTATTAGCTATGTGCGCGGAGATCCTCAGTCCTGCTGTGTGCAGACCCCACTGGCTGTGTGCGCGGGTTGGGAATTAAGTCTGTAAGTGGAATTTAAATGCTAATAAATGAGAAGATTGTCTGGCAGTAGTGGAAGTATCTCTGTGTTATGAGAATTGGCTGCGTTTTGTGTTATTTCTGTGATTATGTTTGTTGATGATTGCGATGCCATAAGAAAGGGTTACTTGCATGGATCTGGTTATTAATAGTTGCTTTACTTATGTTTACATGCTATCTATGGGTTTATGAGCTTCACATTCTGCAAGTATACTATTAAAGGCTCTACGATAGGACTCCTTCAGCGCAAGTCTGATAGATCTTAAAAGCGATGCCTCAAATAACTCTCTTTCTCTCTCAAGGTGAAAAAACCTAGTTCCAGCACCCTCCCATACTACTTCAGGTGATACCTTGGCCTGTGCAAGTAGTTCATTGCCGAAAGGGAAAGTAGTATATGGGTTTGTTGGCAAACCTTAAATCCGAACGTGGGTCAAGACCCCTCAAGCCAACAGAGATGCTTGGATACTTACTTTTAATAAAAATCCTAGATGCATCTACAATGAAAGTCAAGCTTGATAAAGGTTTCAATGCATAAAATATTATAGTGGGAGAACTAAGTTTAAATATCGATGACTTATTGAATAGTTGGAATGAGTGTTATGCATCATCACTGCAATATTGTTGAAGTACACTTAGATGATCTCTTATCATCATAAGAGAAGCTCAATTAGAACCCTGAAGACTTGCATCATAATATTCTTATATAACAAATATACATGGATCTGGAAATATATAGAGAAAAAATGGTAGAATAATGTTGTTGGGTGTGTGTCATATTATTTCAGTAGGGTGGTCACATGGGCGACGCAGCTCCCCCCCCCCCCCCCCCCGGTCAAGCGGTTTGCAGGGGGGCAACGCCCCAAGAATTTTTTTTTGGACCCTATATTAGGTGGGCAGATCTGCCTATGGTTTTGTGCATGGGTTTGCACATGGTTTTGGGCATGATGGTTTTCTTCCCATGGTATTTTCTAGATGCAGTCAAGGGAAATACGATCATGTTCTAATCCAGGGTTAATGGATTCAGGTTTATGAATGATTTGACATGTATATATATGCGTTATAACATTGAAATGAATATAATGAAAAATCAAGCTGGTAGACCCAATTTTTGGGTCGAGGGAAAATATTTGTGTATATATGTTTTATGCTCTCGCTATTGTTTATTTTATGTTTTAAGATTTTTTTTGCAGATTATTTCTGTATGGAGTTAAAATGCACAAATGTAAATATTATGAAAAAATGATCTATTCCAAAATCAAGAATTGAAGATCTGAGCTTAAGATGGAGCGAGTAGATAAGAATTTGAAATATGATTTTTTGTGACTAGATATGATATAATAAAAAATTTGTTAGTATGAATCTTAATTCCAAGCATACGAAAAAATACCACTTTAGTTGTGCATAATAAAAAACCCTAACAACAAATATGGCTTCCAATATCTTCAGATCTGCAGTTAGGTGATCAAGATAAATACTACAAAAATCTAGATCTATGCATTAGAAGACATTAAACAATAGAAAAAAACAAGATTTACTCCATGCGTCTAATAGACAGGACAAGAATATGTTGAATGAATTTTGTATTAAGGGCACCTAGGAGGAAAACACAGGAGGGTGTTCCCAGTTCTCCTCAATGGGATGGGTTCTTGTAATTCCTCAGCACTTCAAATCTAAAATTCCTCTCTCTTGATGGTGTAGAAAACCCAGACAAAAATGGTAACAAAATATGACTATGATGGTGGATCAATAGTCAGACCAAAAGTATAGATCTAGAGTGATATTTAGGCAACAAAAGGTGGTAAATGAATGGAAAAACCCTTCTATTTATAACAAAATATTGAGTTAGTCTAGATATTGGTGCATAATTAAAATATTATTAACCAAATCAAGATCCAACTTTTATGGAATATTTTATTATATTTGTTGGAGGGAAAATGAATTTGACTTGGGTTAAATCCCTTTATTTGTAAATAATAAATAAATAAATGATTTATTTATCATTTTAAGGATGTGGTTGAGTAATAATCAAATAAATAATGATTTATTTAATGATTTATGGGTGATTTAGTCATATTTAACAAAGAATATTATTTAAATAAGGTTTAAATAACTATTCTTTAGGAAATAATAAGATAAATAATGATTTATCTTATTTATTTCCTTGTTTTGGGTTAAATATAACTAGGAATATTAATCAAACTATTTTTTAATTAATTATTCCTTGAGGAAAATCAAACAAATGTAGATTTATTTAATATTTCCTCATGGGGTTTCCTATTTAGACCATAAACAACTTAATAGAGGTGGTTTACTAAGTCATTTTTATAGTGAAAGAAATTTTACTTAGGGTAAAATTGGTCTTACATGGTGTACTTGGATCCATCTAATGATAATAGGTTAGATGACCAAAAAATGTTGTAACAGATTGCCCCCCAGCGTGCGAGCATTAGGAGCTAATCGTATGACCGAAGTACATTGTAATAACTCAATCACTAGACACCGAAGGGGAAGTCAAAGAGATAGAAGTATAAGGTAGACCAAAGTGCTGAAAGGACTAGACCCTGAGGAGGCGAGACTTACAGGTGTGATAAGTCTCTTTTATAAGGGAGTACCTGCTATGAGCAGCGGGGGAAGCATACCTATGCTCGTTGAGGCAATAGTACAAACAATAAGGCGTTCGGTAAACCATGGGACTGGTCAATATAGTACATGTTGGCATAAACATGAGCCAGATAAACAACATGATAATGAATCCCACATACATATTGTGCCTGGGATAATAGCCAGAACTTGTACAGTGATATCTGAGTACATGAGATATAAATGCAACCCAGATGCCCCTGAAAACAGGAAAGGGCTCTAAAAATATGACTAATACATGCAAACAAAAAGGCATTGCAAGCGGCTAAGGCTGACATCATCAAATGTATGGAGCTGCATCAAAGGATGTAATGAAGAGTTCATCTGAGTGTGTGGGGGGCTACCTGTGGGGCCACCCCCTCATGAGGGCTAAGACATCTCACACACACCTGGGAATCACCGATATCAGTTGCTGCATCACTAAACCATCAAGTATATGGATCTAGATCATGCTGAAAGGAGCTAGAGCTCAGAAACAATCAAGTCAACGGGAAATAAGGAGTCCCTTTGCCTGATCCGAGGCACCCAACAAGAGTGGAAGCTGGAACCAAGGTACACTGCCCTCTAGACCTATCTTCTGGAATGAATGAGCTGATGTCAACAGAAGGAGGTCCACCATAGGTGAGGCAATAAGGGATCCTCAACTATGGCACGAGAGAAAATAGTAGAGTGACTGACAAACTGACACCAATGATGATGATGAAATGGGGGGTACTGAGTAGCGAACGGACGACTTCCCTTGTTAGAGCATAAGGGGCATGGATGACCTGGAAGTGACTGACACAATATCATGAGGGATAGGGGACAATGGGACTGAAGGCCATAATGTGAGACACGAGAGAGGGACCAAGCAATGAAGGATGGAGGACTATAGCTGGATGCAAAGGGACTCGGGATAGACTCCATGAATGCAATGATGACTCAACTCGAATGCACTAAACAAGGGTGACTTGATGGTGCTGCCACACAGAAAAGGTCCAATGGGGACCATAAAAACATGAGTACAAGATGGTAACTCAGGACGAAAGTTGACATGAGCATGGACAAGTATGGAGGCAAAGTAGTGCCCCCAGTATGAGTGTTGCAAGTGAAGAAATTCGATTTTGAAGAGGGGTGAAGTGACGCTTCTTGGAAAAAATGTGTCCTAGTGAAGTATCAAAACACTAAAAATTAATAGGTACCCATTTGAGGGCTTGGTGATAGCTTTCCAATGGTACAGACAGTTTGGTAAACAGAGTTACGGTTTGGCTACAACGGGTGAAAGAAAAATAGGGGTTTCTCTTTTAATAAGGAATTTTCTCACCAAATTGACTCATTTGCATGTGGAGCTGTAGTGAATGCGGAGAGGAGAGAAGGCCCTAAATCTTGCGACAATCGTAGCAGACAAACCAATCGTTGGAATTGAGATCCGTCAGTTGCAGGTAAGGGGCCTAATCCTACTCTTTCATTTCAGTGGATTGAAAGTTCAGTTTAGGTACCCAGAGCTCATGAACAGGCCATGTCACACTTTTTGGGGTTTGTTCTGCGACCTGGGTAGCAAGTACTGGGCAGAAAACTGCGACCTGTCCCAGGAAATGACCTGAAAAGTGTGACCTGTCAGAGAAAGGGGGTTTCAGTGCTATTTTTGGCTGAGATCTAGGATTTTTATGGTTTAGGGGCATAGATGCCCCTTGTTTTAGCTCCTAGAGACAGCCTTGAGTTGCCAAAGACTAGTGCCTATGACATCTTAAATAGTAGGGAGTATAAAGTATATTTCAGGC
Organism: Pinus albicaulis; assembly: GCA_034641835.2. Lineage (NCBI taxonomy): Eukaryota > Viridiplantae > Streptophyta > Pinopsida > Pinales > Pinaceae > Pinus > Pinus albicaulis. Next base: position 223,450,554 of record CM076574.1, read on the forward strand.
TCATTATCAGTTTAGGACTCTCTACCTTTTCAACTTGTGCAAAGCATCATCATATGAATGGGACCAAACTACCTTCAGATTTAGTAAGCTATAAAGACACTGCAGAGACAAGAAGGGAATCCTCAACGCATATATACTTCAGACAACTTAGAGACAGCTTTCATCAGAGAGGGCCAGTTTCTCAAGGACATATAGGTATTTCAAACAGAAAAATATTCGGTGCAAAGAAAGTGAAAGGGGAGTATTAACTATCAATGAAATGGTGCTCGGAAAACATATTTCAACATAATATGGGCTTAGGAACTAAGAATCCATACATATCAATCAATTCAATAAGAGTAACATTTCACAATGTTTAATACAGAGGAAATATGAATGATGTGTTAAGAGGAACGACATATCGTGTATGAGCCATATTTAAAGCAGCATAGACCAGTAAAGCATGAGTATCAAACAGCGATAAATTCATACCCAAGTTGGCAAGTTACTCGCATTCCAAGACACGATAAAAGGAAATTGAAAACAGTGGAGAGAACAATGATACAATAATCACAAAGAAGAGTCACAAACTATATAGCATTAAGACTGGAATCCTCATACATAACTAGAACTTCTCTTCGCTGAAACCCTACGGGCTCTGTGCATTTGCATTGATACTTCCACGACAAGCATACAAAAACTTTTACACTGTGATTTTCTTCAGGAAATCTGGAACCCTTTTTTTTCATTGGATCTCACTTATATAGGCTTCTTCCTATCTCAGCGAGAAGATATTTTTTGGAAAAATATCTTTTTCGCATAAACAAAATTTGTTAAATGTCATTCTCAAAACAACAAAATTCATGATGAGGAATCAGGCCTCCCATCATGGATAGTCAGGCCCTTGGCCGTTTTCAAAAACAGAAAATTAAATAGCAGTTTGATGAAAAGTAAAATGTTGGAGTGGGGGGTAAACAGCCCACTCGAAACTTAAAAGAAACTAATTCAGTAAAAATTAAATAGGCCGTTGAGGCCAAATCATGAGTTGACAAGATATCATAGGTGCGGAAGAGTTGAGGCAGTTGCTGATTCTGGTGGCGGCACGTTCGCAGATGAACTAGCATACTGGCTCGCAAAGTGAGTGCACCTCTGCTGACTGTCTGCAGCTGGTTCGGGCATTGCTGAGAACCCCTCCACCTCGACAAAGGCCTCTGTGAGAACGTGGAAACCCGCCCCAGTAGGAAGCTTTTGTTTTATCAAATGGAGGAGGGTGAACTCTTTTCGAAGGAATGGAACCATCATGTCGGCCTTGAGTTGAGCAGCTTTACCTGTCTGGAGGTCGGTTCGATATTTTTCTTCTTGCAGGCGGACTATATATTGTGTCAAAGGCAAGAGCACGGAAGGAGTGGTCGGGTCCCAACAGGAAGGAAGTCCAGCTGTCATGATCTCACCCCATACTGCGTCGAATTGTTCCACGTTGGCGACCACCTGTTGGAGAGCTCTCGAAGATGTGGCTCAGGCCATCTCTTTGTTGATGATTTTTGGACATTCAATAACCTCCGTGAATCGGCTTGGAATACCGTGCTTCTCCATGTCATTTGATTACATCTCATTCAGGAATGAAATGTATTCTTTGGCGTGCTGGGCCCTGTTGGAAAAATTGAGGTCTGCCTCCTGCAGTTTTCTATTGAGGTAGGGTATAGTAGACTTATACTCTCCCATCGTCCTTAAGAAGCCCCATTTTTCGGTCACAGCTGAGATTATGTCAGACAAAATTATACTCCTGGCTTCAAGGAGCATGAGATTTTCCTTTGCACGGCTTTTCATGTCGGCGATAGTTTTTTGCTGATCGACCGTCGTCTTCTTTTCCTGCTCTATTTCTCTCTGCAAATCTTCTATTATTCTGGTGTTCTCAGCCAGAGAGTTTTCCAAATTTGTGATCTTTTGCCTTTCTGTGGATGCCTACTTTTCCAATACCTCATTTTCAGCTTTTGCTACGGCCAATTGCTCAGACAGCGAGCTGGTTCCACTCGAAGCCACGGTCGCCTGGCAGCTGTGTGAGTCCCATCTAGCTTGCAGCTCTGTCGCCTTAGTCTGTAGTCTGGTGATTGTCTCAGCCATTTTTTCTTTCTCCTCTCTCTCCTTTGATAGCTTACTGGACAATTGTGCTTTCTCTTGCTCTACTTGCACAAGTTCAGCTGTCTGGACATGGTGGGCGGCCGGTATGCGGGCCTGACCCTTTGCTGACGCGACTTCCTTCTGCAACTGTTCAATCAAAGCCGCCTGTGGGTTTGTTTCCCCCGTATCCTTTCCCTTGATTTGGTCTTGGAGGAAATGTACCTGATTTTCTCAGGCGTTGCAGCTAATCTGTTCACTTTTCAAGGTAGCCCTCAACTGTTCGTGTTTCTGCTCCAACTTCCTCAGTGCGAGGGTGACCCGCATCAGTTCATCTTTCATCATATCACATACAGTCTGGAATAGGTCGCACATGTCGTTGGCTGGCACTTTCTTCATGTCGATCGCATATTCGAGCACCCGATAGCTAGTGACACCTGAATTAGGGTCCAAGATAGCTTCGGCCATAGATAACACCGGGTTTTCGGTGTCCGTGTTCATGGAGGCAGAGAGCCTGGTATGATATTTCTCAACGTACCCTCCCAGCTCAGCTTTATATTTGTCTCGGATTGCTCTATTTGCCTGATCCCTTTCAATTGCCCTTGGTGAGGTATGCTCTATGATGGCTTGTGTGACTTCTGTGAAGTCGAAAGAAGTGGTACTGTCCCTTAGCACCTTTATCTCGGCCTTGCCTTTATCCAATTGACCATACACTGTGAAGGGTTCAAGCAGTTGTTCCTCTCCTATGACTTCTGCCTCACTGGAGGTTGTTCTTTACTTTTTGTAAGGGGGAACTGCTCCTGATGTGCCTGCTTCTTCTCCGCCCGTGTCTTTATTGACGTTCTCTTCCTCCCCTGTAGCAGATGAATCTATCTCCATCTGTGAAACCAAAGGCCAAATTTCGAGATTAGCCCTTCATTCCATGAATGGCCTCGGCTCATGCATATAAGGCGTAGACTTGTTCCTTTTCCTTTTGTTCGAGATAATTTCTCGAGGGTCGTAAGCCCAAATTTTTCCCAACCTTAGGTCCAGACCTTGCAGCATTTTCTCAACGATTGGGAGGGCATGTCTCAAGTTCACCACAAAGGGGCTGATTTCAATGGGGAGCCTTAGGATGTAACCCTTCTTGGCAGGAACGAAATGGAGCTGATCGGCCTTGAGGGCCTGCCGGATGTATTCGAGCACATAAACTCGACGAACAGGGAACACTGGCAGCCGGTATGGGGAAACTTCGGCTCCATAGACCCGAATTTCAGTGCAGTCCTCGAGTAGCAACCAATCCCTAGTGCTCTGGGATTTTCTGGCTTGCAGCCAGCTTTTCATTTCTGGAAAGACCCTAGGCGAAGGCGAGTCATGAATAATGGTATAGGAAATAGACACGAAACTATTCTGGTGACCATTTCACCTCATTATTCTTCTTTAACATATCTGTGATATACCTAACTATTTCAGCAAAGTTAGGAATAAATCTTCTCAGAAAATTGATACGCCCTAAGAACACCTGGACTTCTTTCTTATTCCTGGGGAGGGAAATACCATTTATAACCTCCACTCTTTTAGGGTCAATCTTGACCCCATCCCTAGTTACAATGTGCCCCAGGAGCTTACCCTCTTCTAATGCGAACAGAGATTTCTGAGGATTTAGGGAGATACCATACCTTCTACATTTTTCAAAAGTTCTCTGTAAATGTTGAATATGCTCGGCATCATCTTTCGAAAACACTGTAATATCATCCAGATACACCACCATAAATTTATCTTGTTCCCCAACAAAGGCTATGTCCATAGCCCTTTGAAATGTGGCTCCTGCGTTAATCAGCCCGAAAGGCATTCTAGTGACATGAATGTACCCCAGAGCGTGGTGAAAGCAGTCTTCTTCTGGTCCTCTGGGAGTACAGCCACCTGGTTATAACCCGAAAAACCATCCATCATAGACATCCTAGAGGCCCCCACCACTTTCTACAGAATATGGTCCATCTTTGGTAATGGGTAATTATCTTTCAGGGAGGCTCTATTCAAATTTTTGAAATCCACGCACAACCTTATTTCTCCATTTTTCTTTCGGACAGGGACTAGATTTGCCACCCATTCAGAGTACTCCAATGGCACAATTATTTTAGCCTTTAATAGCTTCTTGATTTCTTTCTCAATGGAGGGGAGTAGTAGAGGGTTTATTTGTCTGAGCTTCTGCTTGTGAGGCCTTGCATCTGCCTTCAGGGGAATTTCATGCTGCAAAATGCTGATATCAAACGTCTTCAGGTCTTGATAGGACCACGCAAATACATCCCTATAAGACTGAAATAATTGTAGGTACTTCTCCTTATAATCATCAGGGACCTTTCTGGATAATTTCACAATCTTAGGTTCAGCCTCAGTACCCAGATTTAGGTCCTCTACCTAGTTTTTGTCTGTCATTTTGCTGGGCTACCTGGGGACATCATTTTTGTCAAACAGCCTTTCTAGGGGCACCAGGCCTCTAGGGATGACATTTCCCTTCAGCTGTAACACTTTTCTCTCGGCCATTTTTTCTTCCCACTTGTTTTCTGATTGGTTCTCAACATCATCTTCCTCACAACAGTCAATTTCCATATTAGAGAACTCCCCAACTGTCTCTAGAAATATTTTCACTTGTTCATCATCCTCAAACACTTGCCAGTGTTTGACATTGTCTGGAATCGAAGGTCGGTACCTTACTTCTATCTCATACCTCAGGAGGGGATTTTGGGGTGGACGGAAGGTGCTAGCAGCTACTGCAAGTGAATCTGCCATCCTGTTCTCCTCTCGGGGCATGAACTGAATATTAAAATCTGAGAAAAATTTCTCCACAATGTCCCATACTTCATTCCTGTAAGCTCTTAAACGAGGATGTTTTGCTTGACATTGATTTTTGATCTGCCGGACCACTAATTATGAATCACCCAAGACCTTCAGGGTTTGTATATTCATATTCCTGGCTGCCTGTAGCCCCAGCAAAAGTGCTTCATACTCAGCCACGTTATTGGTGGCTTCATACTCTAATTTGAAGGACAGTGGGACCCATTTGCCTGTAGGGGAAATCAATAAAACTCCAGCACCATTACCTTCCTTTGAATTTGCCCCATCGAAATGTAGAGTCCATACCCCTGTTTCAAGACCTTCTGAGTATTGTTGAGTCCTTATCTGACATAAAGAAGGTTCATGAGAATAACTGTAATCTTCTTCTAACATCAAGCATGAAAAATCTCTATCTTTACTGTAAACCGGTGAACTTTCTGAACTGTCAGCTTTGGTAACCGTTTTTAGAAATCTGGTCTCCCTGTATAATCTCCTCTCCTGCCGGCCAAAAATTGGGATGGTGGCATATGTTAGATCTAGTTTGATTGACCCACCAATTTTTGTTCCCCAGGACCTTGATAGTAACATACCAAAACGGGCTGGAATGTCAGCCACCACAATGTCCATTACTACACTTTTAGCTGGGATTTGGGCCAGGTTGACCACCAGGTCTTTAATCATGCCCAAGCACTTAACTCTTTTGGAGTCAAATGAGTACAGATCCTGATATGGACGAGTGATATGGAGTCCTCTCTCGGGGACTTTCCAAGTTGTCTCCTCCTGAGAAGGTGCTGACTTTTGGGGTGTGTCCTCCTCTTCATCTTGAGTGTGGGTTCCCTTTCTAGAGTACGTGAGGTCATATTTTCTATTGAACTGAGCTTGCATGAAATCAACGAATTGTTTACAGTAATCATCAATCTCGGGCTCTTCAGTATCTTCATTGGCCTTCATTTCTGAGTGAGCTAGTACTTCCCCCTCGTTACTTTCATGTACGGGACATTCTATGTCATCACTATCTGAGAAGACAAGGCATGCCTCCTCTTGTTCGTAGGCAGAATCTTCAGGAGAAGCCTCTACTTGCCCTTCCAAGTATAGAGGATGCGGTACTTGATCTTGTTGCTCCTTCTGTCCCCTCTGCAGTATCTGCAAGGGTGGTTTTCTGTGTTTAGGATTGAATCCTCTGTTTGGAGCATTCTAGAAATTCTTTGAGGGTGAATTCTTGGCCTCCATCTCAAGCTTGACCAGCTTACTTGAGAGATTCTTAATCATCCTGTTCATTTCCTCGATCTTTTCATTGGTCGAATCTCTGTCTTGACCTGAGGTGGATACTTCCTCTTTCCCCCTCCTTCTAGTATCTTTCTCGTGTTTCCCCTTAGATTTTCCAGTAGAGGAAAAATTAGCTTCTATCTCCAATGCGTCAGTCTGTGCATCATCTTGAGTGGCCGGCTTCCTCTCTCTCAAGGAGAAACCGAATTCAGAATCAAACACTGCCACAAAAACAACCTTGGCAGCAGTCTGGTGAGGCTTCATGTCAGCAGGGAGACTCAGGTACAATTTGTTGAATCTTTTGATAAACTCTGACACCCCTTCATTATGTTTCTTTTTCAGAGTGTTGAATTCAGTGAGAATATTACCATGATCTTTTTTCTCTCCCCATTTTTTGATGAAAGTATCCTCCATTCCCTCCCATGTAGTGATAGAGCGAGCTCTAAGTGTCTTGAACCACTTTCTAGCTTCTCCGTCTAAGGATTGCACAAACATCCTTAGGACCACATCCAGATGTTCCAGTTTGAAATTCTCTGCGAAAGAGAAAAATACTTCGATATGTTTCTGGGCTTCAATCTCATTCTCACCATTGAATCTGGGCAGAATCTTCAAATAGTCTTATGGAAAGTCATTTAGTACTGCAGGTAGCTCCAAAGGAGCATATCTATTTTGCAGGAAACCAGGGACATTAGCCATTGGAGGAGGAGGTGGAGGTAATAAGAGGGCTTGATGAGTAAGTGGGGGACTAGGTGGAAGCGCAGTGTGAATGATGATAGGGATATAATGGACGGCAGCTTGGGATGATGGAGACAAGGGTGGGGTGCTAATAGCAGATACTTCCGTGACCTCTTTAACTTCTTCTGTTTTTGGAGTAGGATGGAATAAGTAACAGGTGGTATCTACTGACTCAGTCTCGTCTTTGACTCGGATATTTCCCATGGGTAGATAGTCAGAATAATAGCCGGCTTCACCCAGAGCAGAGTTATAATCCTGCCACTGGGCGACCTGAGAAGAGGAAGAGGGAGGTCTTCTAGAGAGAGCGGTGGAATTTCAGTATGAACAAATGGTCTTCCCCTCCAGTTTATTCTATGTAGGATTCTTTTTAGGTCAGACACAGAAGGTGTCCTTGGCTAAGATGTATCTGACCTTAGGTGTGGCTTACGGGGAGCCAGGACTGCAAATAGGTTTAAGTGTAAAATGATTGTGGAGTCGCCAAGGTGAGGGGTGCACAACTCTCAACTCTTCATGCTCACCTGACTGAAGAGTGAATGGATTTTGTCAAGGCCCAGGGATTTAAATTTCTTCAACTTCGATCCCCGGCAACGGCGCCAAAAAGATGTTGTAGCTCCTAGAGACAGCCTTGAGTTGCCAAAGACCAGTGCCTAGGACATCTTAAACAGTAGGGAGTATAAAGTATATTTCAAGCTCATTATCAGTTTAGGACTCTCTACCTTTTCAACTTGTGCAAAGCATAATCATATGAATGGGACCAAACTACCTTCAAATTTAGCAAGCTATAAAGACACTGCAGAGACAAGAAGGGAATCCTCAACGCATATATACTTCAGACAACTTAGAGACATCTTTCATCAGAGAGGGCCAGTTTCTCAAGGACATATAGGTATTTCAAACAGAAAAATATTCGGTGCAAAGAAAGTGAAAGGGGAGTATTAACTATCAATGAAATGGTGCTCGGAAAACATATTTCAACATAATATGGGCTTAGGAACTAAGAATCCATACATATCAATCAGTTCAATAAGAGTAACATTTCACAATGTTTAATACAGAGGAAATATGAATGATGTGTTAAGCGGAACGACATATCGTGTATGAGCCATATTTAAAGCAGCATAGACCGGTAAAGCATGAGTATCAAATAGCGATAAATTCATACTCGAGCTGGCAAGTTACTCGCATTCCAAGACACGATAAAAGGAAATTGAAAACAGCGGAGAGAACAATGATACAATAATCACAAAGAAGAGTCACGAACTATATAGCATTAAGACTAGAATCCTCATACATAACTAGAACTTCTCTTCGCTGAAACCCTACGGGCTCTGTGCATTTGCATTGATAATTCCACGACAAGCATACAAAAACTTTTACACTGTGATTTTCTTCAGGAAATCTGGAACCCTTTTTTTTCATTGGATCTCACTTATATAGGCTTCTTCCTATCTCAGCGAGAAGATATTTTTTGGAAAAATATCTTCTTCGCATAAACAAAATTTGTTAAATGTCATTCTCAAAACAGCAAAATTCATGATGAGGAATCAGGCCTCCCATCATGGATAGTCAGGCCCTTGGCCGTTTTCAAAAACAGAAAATTAAACAGCAGTTTGATGAAAAGTAAAATGCTGGAGTGGGGGGTAAACAGCCCACTCGAAAATTAAAAGAAACTAATTCAGTAAAAAGTAAATAGGCCGTTGAGGCCAAATCATGAGTTGACAAGATATCATAGGTGCTGAAGAGTTGAGGCAGTTGCTGATTCTGATGGTGGCACGTTCGCAGATGAACTGGCATATTGGCTCGTAAAGTGAGTGCACCTCTGCTGACTGTCTGCAGCTGGTTCTGGCATTGCTGAGAACCCCTCCACCTAAACAAAGGCCTCTGTGAGGACGTGGAAACCCGCCCCAGTAGGAAGCTTGTGTTTTATCAAATGGAGGAGGGTGAACTCTTTTCGAAGGAATGGAACCATCATGTCGGCCTTCAGTTGAGCAGCTTTACCTGTCTGGAGGTCGGTTCGATCGTTTTCTTCTTGCAGGCGAACTGTATATTGTGTCAAAGGCAAGAGCACGGAAGGAGTGGTCGGGTCCCAACAGGAAGGAGGTCCAGCTGTAATGATATCACCCCATACTGCGTCGAATTATTCCACATTGGCGACCACCTGTTGGAGAGCTCTCGAAGCTGTGGCTCGGGCCATCTCTTTGTTGATGATTTTTCGACATTCAATAACCTCCGTGAATCGGCTTGGAATACCGTGCTTCTCCATGTCATCTGATTCCATCTCATTCAGGAATGAAATGTATTCTTTGGCGTGCCGGCCCCTGTTGGACAAATCGAGGTCTGCCTCCTGCAGTTTTCTATTGAGGTAGGGTATAGCAGACTTATACTCTCCCATCGTCCTTAAGAAGCCCCATTGTTCGGTCACAGCTGAGATTATGTCGGACCAAATTATACTCCTGGCTTCAAGGAGGGTGAGATTTCCCTTTGCACGGCTTTTCATGTCGGCGATAGTTTTTTGTTGATCGGCCGTCGTCTTCTTTTCTTGCTCTATTTCTCTCTGCAACTCTTCTATTATTCTGGTTTTCTCAGACAGAGAGTTTTCCAAATTTGTGATCTTTTTCCTTGCTGTGGACGCCTGCTTTTCTAATACCTCATTTTCAGCTTTTGCTATGGCGAATTGCTCAGACAGCGAGCTGGTTCCACTTGAAGCCACGATCAGCTGGCAGCTGTGTGAGTCCCATCTAGCTTGCAGCTCTGTCGCCTTAGTCTGTAGTCTGGTGATTGTCTCAGCCATTTTTTCTTTCTCCTCTCTCTCCTTTGATAGCTTACTAGACAATTGTGATTTCTCTTGCTCTACTTGCACTAGTTCAGCTGTCTGGACATGGTGGGCAGCTGGTATGCGGGCCTGACCCTTTGCTGACGTGACTTCCTTCTGCAGCTGTTCAATCAAAGCCGCCTGTGGGTTTGTTTCCCCCGTATCCTTTCCCCCTTGATTCTGGATCGCCTCTCCACGTGGTATTTGCTCCTGCGCGGCAACGAATCCGTTCACTTTTTCAAGGTAGCCCTCAACCTGCTCAGCAAGCTTCGCTCCAACTCCTCAACGTGAGGGTGACCCGCATCAGTTCATCTTTCATCATATCGCATACAGTCTGGAATAGGTCGCACATGTCGTTGGCTGGAACCTTCTTCATTTCGATCGCATACTCGAGCACCCGATAGCTAGTGACACCTGAATTAGGGTCCAAAATAGCTTCTGCCATAGATAATACCGGTGTTTTCGTCTCCGCGCTCTGCGGGAGGCAGAGCCCGGTACATATTTCTCAACGTACCCTCCCCGCTCAGCTTTATATATTTGTCTTGATTGCTCTATTTCCCTAACTTTTCACTTTTGTGAGGTAAGCTCTATGATACCGCACTTCTATGAAGCTTGCCATGGCATCGTCCTCGAAGACCTTTATCCTGCCTTGCTTTATCTGAATTCTGGAATACACACCGTGAAGGGTTCAAGCAGTTTGTTCCTCCTCTCTAAGGACTTCTGCCTCACCGAGGTCGTTTTTTGCTTTTGTGAGGGGGAAAACTCGTTCGATGTGCCTCGCTCTTCTCCGCCTTGTCTTTATTAACGTTTCTTCTCCCCGTAGCAGATGAATCTATTACCCCTCCATCTCTGCGAAAACCACCTAACCAAAGGCAAAATTTCGAGATTAGCCCTCCATTCCATGAATGGCCTCAGCTCATGAATATAAGGCGCGGACTTGTTCCTTTTTCTTTTGTTAGAGATAATTTCTCGAGGGTCATAAGCCCAACTTTGCCCCAGCCTTAGGTCCAGACCTTGCAGCATTTTCTCAACGATTGGGAGGGCATGTCTCGAATTCACCACAAAAGGGCCGATTTCGATGGGGAGTCTCAGGATGTAGCCCTTCTTGGCAGGGACGAAATGGAGCTGACCGGCCTTGAGGGCCTGCTGAATGTATTCGAGCGCATAAACTCGACGAACAGGAAACACTGGCAGCCGGTAAGGGGAAACTCCAGCTCCATAGACCCGAATTTCAGTGTAATCATCGAATAGAAACCAATCCCCAGTGCTCTGGGATTTTCCGGCTTGCAGCCAGCTTTTCATTTCTGGAAAGACCCTAGGTGAAGGCGAGTCATGAATAATGGTATAGGCAATAGTCATGAAACTATTCACAAAACTGGAATAACCCTCTCCCTTAGGTTGTTGACACACAGAAAAATTCCAGTCAAAGACTGGTCGGGGTTGGGAATTCTCCGAATATACTTTGTCTAAACCCAAACCCTCAAATTGGGACATATGTCAAACAAGAAGAGACAGAAAACTATTGGAAAAAACGGAATTGAATGGGTTTCGGAAGCTCCCGGAACCGGGGTTCGAATGGCGATGCAGGAAACCGTGAATACCCACTACCCCTTGGACATGAGCCATAAGAGATGGACGCACACCGTGGAAATCTCTTCCGGACTTCCTACCCCTAAAAGGCCAGCAATGAGAGAGAGAATGGGCCGAACTTCCTCTTCGAACAAACTTAATGGAAAAGGCTCTATGATAGGAAGAGAAGAAACCTGGTTGCCGGTTATAGAGGAGATGAAGGCTTGCCGGGTCTCTCGTGGCTGTTTGAGGAACTGGGTAGCTAAAGTTGCTTCTCTAAAACTAATATATGTGGCGCTGGTAGGAAAGCGGAGGGCTTGCTTGATAATATCGGGGGAAAGGGAAAAAACTTTGTTCCCCTGAGGAGAGGTGAAGGTGCCTCGATGTTCATCGAAAACATCTCTGAGCCAAGAGATAAAATCAACCACAGAATGAACTTGAGGGGTAATTTGGTGGTACAAGCCAAACACGACTACCCGGTAACGGTCTGTGTTCTTAACATAACGACTGAAAAGCACGGGCTTAATGCTGCGGATGTCAAATGGGTATTTATGGTCACAGATACCAGCTTGCATGTCGATGAGAGGGTCGAACCCGGGTGGGTTCCTGGATTCACGGACCTGAGGGGTCTCTGGTTCATTTTTCTTGGGCGTTCCCCTTTCCATGGCTGACATTCAAGAATTTGAAAAAGAGAAAGGAAAACAGAGGGAGTATGAATGATGGAGTACCTGAACGGAAGGTAAATCTGCTCGGGAAAGCGACGCAGGGAACTCTGACAATGATTGGGTAGACCAGGCACTCTTTCCTACTTGGTATATGTCGTAGACGGAAACCTGCGACTTTTTACTGGAGTGAAATACGGGGGAATTGTTATCTCTGGACTGGGTATTTTGAGGTAAAAAGACGGATGGGTAAAACGAAAGAAGGCAAGTGTCGTAAGGACACTGACAGTGGGGCACGCGGCACGTAAGGATTGGGTGTTTTAGAGTGCAGGTGGGCGCCTCGTGCCGGGTTTAATACTGGTACGGGACTCAGTACCAGTTAACCTAAAAGAATTTACCTTACCTTTTTACCGTATAAAACCCACGATTCTTGAACATATTTCTTATAAGGCAGATTCGAAACATTGCATACCGATCCTCGGGTCTCGCACGTTAGCTCTGCCACGTCATCCCCTTTACTTCGGGTCCCCACCACGCCACGCTTTCACAATTCCACGGGGGTATGGGTCTCTTCCCTTCCTCGCTGCTCGACCCCCTCGGAATTTCCCTCATGTGCGTCTTCACGCGGCGGCAATTTCTTTTAATACATAGGTTTTGCGCTCAGTGTAACGTTCCATTGTCTTTTGTATTTCTGTTAGCTTTTTGGCTTTATACTCCATTCTTTTCGTGTTAATTCCGCCTTTGGCTTTAACGCACGTGGCCTTCATTGCTTTGTCTCCTTTCGACCCACTTTTGAAGTATTTCGTCCTTTGGTACAAAGCTTAATGCATGACTTGTCAACATTTTAATAAACCAATGACTAATGTTAAAGATTAAACAACATTGGCTCCACCCGGGGACGACACGTTCATCCTCGAACGTGTCGAGAACTACGCAGACCGCCTGTTTATCTTCTATGAACGCCACTTCTCTTGCACTTTCGACTTCTCCCTTCATAAATCATCATGACTCATGCATTATTCAATTCAAAAATGAAAACAACAGCTAATGTACAATATAATACAATCAGGATTTTTTAGCCTGCTTCAGAACTGAAAGTACGGTTTGAGGAACTGTCCATTTAAAGGGGCGTCGAGCAGATCTCCCTACAAATTCTCCAGCTTAAAGGTATTATTTCCTCCTTGTTCTGTAATCTTGAAGGGACCGAACCAAAGGGGATCGAATTTACCGTGCTTACCTTTATCGGCCCTTCGCACATCCCACCTGAGCACTAGATCTCCCACCTGTAGCTTTCTGTCTTTGGCGTGCTGGTCAAAAAGCTCCTTCATTTTCTCCTGGTATTCCACAAGTCGCTGATTCACCTGACCACGTGTTTCTTCGAGTTCCACCAGCTGGTTAATTCTTCTGGTCATGCCATCAGGTTCCTCCTGAGCCTCTTGCATGAAACGAGACACGGGTAAAGCTAATTGTATAGGGAACACAACTGCTCGTCCATATACTAACTCATAGGGAGATTTCCCAGTTTCTCTTTTACTAGTAATTTTGTTTGCCCACAGAGCGAACTTCAGTTGGGAATCTCAGTTCCTCTGGTTTTCATTTATTGTCTTCTTTAGAGCTCTCACCAGTGTTTTATTTGATGATTCCGCCAAACCATTTCCCTGTGGGTAGTAAGTTGTTGAGTGACCCAGAGAGTTATTATATTGCTGACAGAAATTCACAAATTTTGTAGATTTGAAGGCTTGTGCATTGTCAGTCACTATTCTAGTCGGGCATCCAAACCTGGATATAATGTTCTCCTCCATGAATTTGATTATCACTGTGTCTGTAGCATTTCGTGCGGGTATGGCTTCCACCCATTTCGTGAAATAATCTGTGGCAGTCAGGATCCATTTGTGCTGTCCACTTGAGGGCGGGTGAATCTCGCCTATGAAGTCAATTCCCCACTGTTTGAAAGGTTCATCGACGTGTACAGGAATCAGGGGCAGAGCTGCAAACTTTTGTTTTTCAGCAAATTTCTGACATTTGTCACATGCTCTAACCCAAGCAAAAACATCCCCAAATAATTTGGGCCAGTAGAAACCAGCCTTCAGAATTTTCTGAGCTGTGCTCCTCCAGCTGTAATGTCCTCCACAGATTCCCTCATGAAATTCGGTCATTATGTTCTTCACTGCGTCTTCTGTGAGGCATAATAACAGTATGCCTGAAAGATCTTTCCAATATAGCTGACCATTGGCAACCATGTACTTTTGTGATTTCAGCCTCAATGCTCTGTATTTTGATTTATCACAACTGGGTGGACAGCTGAGTGTTAGGAGATACTCAACTATTTCTTTGTACCAAGGACTGGTAAGATACTTCATCAGTATTTTCTGAGTGGCCATTTCCACTTCTTGCTGCCCTGTCTGTTCCTCAGAATCTTCATTTGCAATCATAGATAAATTGATGCCCAAAGCTTGATGATTTGACTCTGATAAAATTCTTGCTAGCCCCTGCCCTTTAATCAACTTATTGGGTCTGATATCCAGATCATATTCCTGTATCTTTGCAATCCACCTACCCCTTTTTCCTTCATTGTCACCCTGAACAAGGATATATTTAACCGCTGCGGTGGGTACAAATGCAGTAATGTGAGACTGCAGAATATACATGCGAAATGCCTTGAGGGAATTTACCAGGGCATAGGCCTGCTTCTCCAATATATTGTATTTCAATTCTGCGTCGTGAAGCACCTGACTAAAGAAAGCAATGGGTTGTTCATGCCCATCCTCGTTTTTCTGTAGGAGAACTCCAGCTACTGTGTGAGGTGATGCAAAAGAGAAGATCATAAATGGTTTAGTGTAATCTGGCCTTGCCAGCACAGGAGCCTCAGCAAATGCGTTCTTTATTCTGGCAAAGGCCTGCCTCGATTCTGGTGACCATTTCACCTCATTATTCTTCTTTAACATATATGTGATATACCTAACTATTTCAGCATAGTTAGGAATAAATCTTCTCAGAAAATTGATACACCCTAAGAACACCTGGACTTCTTTCTTATTCCTGGGGAGGGAAATACCATTTATAACCTCCACTCTTTTAGGGTCAATCTTGACCCCATCCCTAGTTACAATGTGCCCCAGGAGCTTACCCTCTTCTAATGCGAACAGAAATTTCTGAGGATTTAGGGAGATACCATACCTTCTACATTTTTCAAAAGTTCTCTGTAAATGTTGAATATGCTCGGCATCATCTTTCGAAAACACTGTAATATCATCCATATACACCACCAGAAATTTATCTTGTTCCCCAACAAAGGCTATGTCCATAGCCCTTTGAAATGTGGTTCCTGCGTTAATCAGCCCGAAAGGCATTCTAGCGTACATGAATGTACCCCAGGGCGTGGTGAAAGCAGTCTTCTTCTGGTCCTCTGGGAGTATAGCCACCTGGTTATAACCCGAAAAACTATCCATCATAGACATCCTAGAGGCCCCCACCACTTTCTGCAGAATGTGGTCCATCTTTGGTAATGGGTAATTATCTTTCAGGGAGGCTCTATTCAAATTTCTGAAATCCACGCACAACCTTATTTCTCCATTTTTCTTTAGGACAGGGACTAGATTTGCCACCTATTCAGAGTACTTCAATGGCACAATTATTTTATCCTTTAACAGCTTCTTGATTTCTTTCTCAATGGAGGGGAGTAGTAGAGGGTTTATTTGTCTGAGCTTCTACTTGTGAGGCCTTGCATCTGCCTTCAGGGGAATTTCATGCTGCAAAATGCTGATATCAAACGTCTTCAGGTCTTTATAGGACCACGCAAATACATCTCTATAAGACTGAAAAAATTGTAGGTACTTCTCCTTATAATCATCCGAGACCTTTCTAGATAATTTCACAATCTTAGGTTCAGCCTCAGTACCCAGATTTAAGTCCTCTACCTAGTTTTCGTCTGTCATTTTGCTGGGCTGCCTGGGGACATCATTTTTGTCAAACAACCTTTCTAGGGGCACCAGGCCTCTAGGGATGACATTTCCCTTCAGCTGTAACACTTTTCTCCCGGCCATTTTTTCTTCCCACTTGTTTTCTGATTGGTTCTCAACATCATCTTCCTCACAACAGTCAATTTCCATATTAGAGAACTCCCCAACTGTCTCTAGAAATATTTTCACTTGTACATCGTCCTCAAACACTTGCCAGTTTTTGACATTGTCTGGAATCGAAGGTCGGTACCTTACTTCTATCTCATACCTCAGGAGGGGATTTTGGGGTGGACGGAAGGTGCTAGCAGCTACTGCAAGTGAATCTGCCATCCTGTTCTGCTCCCGGGGCATGAAATGAATATTAAAAGCTGAGAAAAATTTCTCCACCATGTCCCATACTTCATTCCTGTAAGCTCTTAAACGAGGATGTTTTGCTTGAAATTGATTTCTGATCTGCCGAACCACTAATTCTGAATCACCCAAGACCTTCAGGGTTTGTATATTCATATTCCTGGCTGCCTGTAGCCCCAGCAAAAGTGCTTCATACTCAGCCACGTTATTGGTGGCTTCATACTCTAATTTGAAGGACAGTGGGACCCATTTTCCCGTAGGGGAAATCAATAAAACTCCAGCACCATTACCTTCCTTTGAATTTGCCCCATCGAAATGTAGAGTCCATACCCCTGTTTCAAGACCTTCTGAGGATTGTTGAGTCCTTATCTGACATAAGGAAGGTTCCTGAGCATAACTGTAATCTTCTTCTAACATCAAGCACGAAAAAATCTCTATCTTTACCGTTAAACCGGTGAATTTTCTGAACTGTCAGCTTTGGTAACCGTTTTTAGAAATCTGGTCTCCCTGTATAATCTCCTCTCCTACCCGCCAAAAATTGGGATGGTGGCATATGTTAGATCTAGTTTGATTGACCCACCAATTTTTGTTCCCCAGGACCTTGATAGTAACATACCAAAACGGGCTGGAAAGTCAGCCACCATAATGTCAATTACTACACTTTTAGCTGGGATTTGGGCCAGGTTGACCACCGGGTCTTTAATCATGCCCAAGCACTTAACTCTTTTGGATTCAAATGAGTACACATCCTGATATGGATGAGTGAACTAGAGTCCTCTCTCGGGGACTTACCGAGCTGTCTCCTCCTGAGCAGGTGCTGACTTTTGGGGTGTGTCCTCCTCTTCATCTTGAGTGCGAGTTCTCTTTCTAGAGGACCTGAGGTCATATTTTCTATTGAACTGAGCTTGCATGAAATCAACGAATTGTTTACAGTAATCATCAATCTCGGGCTCTTCAGTATCTTCATTGGCCTTCATTTCTGAGTGAGCTTGTACTTCCCCCTCATTACTTTCATGTACGGGACATTCTATGTCATCACTGTTTGAGAAGACAAGGCATGCCTCCTCTTGTTCGTAGGCAGAATCTTCAGGAGAAGCCTCTACTTGCCCTTCCAAGTATAGAGGATGTGGTACCTGATCTTGTTGCTCCTTATGTCCCCTCTGCAGTATCTGCAAGGGTGGTTTCCTGTGTTGAGGATTGAATCCTCTGTTTGGATCATTCTAGAAACATTTCACAATGTTTAATACAGAGGAAATATGAATGATGTGTTAAGAGGAACGACATATCGTGTATGAGCCATATTTAAAGCAGCATAGACCAGTAAAGCATGAGTATCAAACAGCGATAAATTCATACCCGAGCTGGCAAGGTACTCGCATTCCAAGACACGATAAAAGGAAATTGAAAACAGTGGAGAGAACAATGATACAATAATCACAAAGAAGAGTCACGAACTATATAGCATTAAGACTGGAATCCTCATACATAACTAGAACTTCTCTTTGTTGAAACCCTACGGGCTCTGTGCATTTCCATTGATAATTCCACGACAAGTACACAAAAACTTTTACACTGCGATTTTCTTCAGGAAATCTGGAACCCTTTTTTTTCATTGGATCTCACTTATATAGGCTTCTTCCTATCTCAGCGAGAAGATATTTTTTGGAAAAATATCTTCTTCGCATAAACAAAATTTGTTAAATGTCATTCTCAAAACAGCAAAATTCATGATGAGGAATCAGGCCTCCCATCATGGATAGTCAGGCCCTTAGCCGTTTTCAAAAACAGAAAATTAAACAACAGTTTGATGAAAAGTAAAATGCTGGAGTGGGGGGTAAACAGCCCACTCGAAACTTAAAAGAAACTAATTCAGTAAAAATTAAATAGGTCGTTGAGGCCAAATCATGAGTTGACAAGATATCATAGGTGCGGAAGAGTTGAGGCAGTTACTGATTCTGGTGGCGGCACGTTCACAGATGAACTGGCATACTGGCTCGTAAAGTGAGTGCACCTCTGCTGACTGTCTGCAGCTGGTTCGGGCATTGCTGAGAACCCCTCCACCTCGACAAAGGCCTCTGTGAGGACGTGGAAACCCGCCCCAGTAGGAAGCTTGTGTTTTATCAAATGGAGGAGGGTGAACTCTTTTCGAAGGAATGGAACCATCATGTCGGCCTTGAGTTGAGCAGCTTTACCTGTCTGGAGGTCGGTTCGATCTTTTTCTTCTTTCAGGCGAACTGTATATTGTGTCAAAGGAAAGAGCACGGAAGGAGTGGTAGGGTCCCAACAGGAAGGAAGTCCAGCTGTCATGATCTGACCCCATACTGCATCGAATTATTCCATGTTGGCGACCACCTGTTGGAGAGCTCTCGAAGCTGTGGCTCGAGCCATCTCTTTGTTGATGATTTTTCGACATTCAATAACCTCCGTGAATCGGCTTGGAATACCGTGCTTCTCCATGTCATCTGATTCCAGCTCATTCAGGAATGAAATGTATTCTTTGGCGTGCTGGGCCCAGTTGGAAAAATCGAGGTCTGCCTCCTGCAGTTTTCTATTGAGGTAGGGTATAGCAGACTTATACTCTCCCATCGTAATTAAGAAGCCCCATCGTTCGGTCACAGCTGAGATTATGTCAGACCAAATTATACTCCTGGCTTCAAGGAGGGTGAGATTTCCCTTTGCATGGCTTTTCATGTCGGCGATAGTTTTTTGTTGATCGGCCGTCGTCTTCTTTTCCTGCTCTATTTCTCTCTGCAACTCTTCTATTATTCTGGTGTTCTCAGACAGAGAGTTTTCCAAATTTGTGATCTTTTCCCTTGCTATGGACGCCTGCTTTTCCAATACCTCATTTTCAGCTTTTTCTATGGCCAATTACTCAGACAGCGAGCTGGTTCCACTAGAAGCCACGGTCGGCTGGCAGCTGTGTGAGTCCCATCTAGCTTGCAGCTCTGTCGCCTTAGTCTGTAGTCTGGTGATTGTCTCAACCATTTTTTCTTTCTCCTCTCTCTTCTTTGATAGCTTACTGGACAATTGTGCTTTCTCTTGCTCTACTTGCACCAGTTCAGCTATCTGGACATGGTTGGCGGCTGGTATGCGGGCCTGACCCTTTGCTGACGCGACTTCCTTCTGCAGCTATTCAATCAAAGCCGCCTGTGGGTTTGTTTCCCCCGTATCCTTTCCCTTGATTTGGTCTTGGAGGAAATGTACCTGATTTTCTCGGGCGCGGCAGCTAATATGTTCACTTTTCAAGGTAGCCCTCAACTGTTCGTGTTTCTGCTCCAACTTCCTCAGCGCGAGGGTGACCCGCATCAGTTCATCTTTCATCATATCACATACAGTCTGGAATAGGTCGCACATGTCGTTGGCTGGCACTTTCTTCATGTCGATCGCATATTCGAGCACCCGATAGCTAGTGACACCTGAATTAGGGTCCAAGATAGCTTCGGCCATAGATAACACCAGGTTTTTGGTGTCCGCGTTCATGGAGGTAGAGAGCCTGGTATGATATTTCTCAACGTACCCTCCCAGCTCAGCGTTATATTTGTCTCGGATTGCTCTATTTGCCTGATCCCTTTCAATTGCCCTTGGTGAGGTATGCTCTATGATGGCCTGTGTGACTTCTGTGAAGTCGGAAGAAGTGGTACTGTCCCTTAGCACCTTTATCCCAGCCTTGCCTTTATCCAATTGACCATACATTGTGAAGGGTTCAAGCAGTTGTTCCTCTCCTATGACTTCTGCCTCACTGGAGGCTGTTCTTTGCTTTTTGTGAGGGGGAACTGCTCCTGATGTGCCTGCTTCTTCTCCACTCGTGTCTTTATTGACGTTCTCTTCCTCCCCTGTAGTAGATGATTCTGTCTCCATCTGCGAAACCAGAGGCCAAATTTCGAGATTAGCCCTCCATTCCATGAATGGCCTCGGCTCATGCATATAAGGCGTAGACTTGTTCCTTTTCCTTTTGTTCGAGATAATTTCTCGAGGGTCGTAAGCCCAAATTTTTCCCAACCTTAGGTCCAGACCTTGCAGCATTTTCTCAACGATTGGGAGGGCATGTCTCAAGTTCACCACAAAGGGGTTGATTTCAATGGGGAGCCTTAGGATGTAACCCTTCTTGGCAGGAACGAAATGGAGCTGATCGGCCTTGAGGGCCTGTCGGATGTATTCGAGCGCATAAACTCGACGAAAAAGGAACACTGGTAGCTGGTATGGGGAAACTTCGGCTCCATAGACCCGAATTTCAGTGCAGTCCTCGAGTAGAAACCAATCCCCAGTGCTCTGGGATTTTCCGGCTTGCAGCCAACTTTTCATTTCTGGAAAGACCCTAGGCGAAGGCGAGTCATGAATAATGGTATAGGCAATAGACATGAAACTATTCACAAAACTGGAATAACCCTCTCCCTTAGGTAATTGTCGTATAGAGAAATTCCAGTCGAAAACTGGTCGGGGTTGGGAATTCTCACGATATACTTTGCCTAACCCCAAACCCTCAAATTTATCGGCGTGCTGGTACAAGAAGAGATAGAAAACCATTGAACAAAAACGGAACTGACGGGTTTCTGGAAGCTCCTGGAACTGTGTTCGAATGGCAGTGGCGAGGAAACCAGGAATATCTAATACTACCCCCTTTTGAGACATGAGCCATAAGAGATGGACGCACACCGTGGAAATCTCTTCCGGACTTCCTACCCCTAACAGGCCAGCAATGAGAGAGATAATGGGCCGAACTTCCTGTTCGAACAAACTTAATTGAAAAGGCTCTATGATAGGAAGAGAAGAAACCTGGTTGCTGGTTATAGAGGAGATGAAGGCTTGCCGGGTCTCCCATGGCTGTTTGAGGAACTGGGCGGCTGAAGCTTCTTCTCTGAAACTGATATATGTGGCGCTGGTAGGAAAGCAGAGGGCTTGCTTGATAATATCGGGGGAAAGGGAAAAAACTTTGTTCCCCTGAGGAGAGGTAAAGGTGCCTCGATGTTCATCGAAAACATCTCTGAGCCAAGAGATAAAATCAACCACAGAGTGAACTTGAGGGATAATTTGGTGGTACGGGCCAGACACGACTACCCGGTAACGGTCTGTGTTCTTAACATGACCACTGAAAAGCATGGGCTTAATGCTGCGGATTTCAAATGGGTATTTAGGGTCACAGATACCAGCTTGCAGGTCGATGAGAGGGTCGAACCCGGGTGGGTTCCTGGATTCACGGACCTGAGGGGTCTCTGGTTCATTTTTCTTGGGCGTTCCCCTTCCCATGGCCGACATTCAAGAATTTGAAAAAGCGAAAGGAAAACAGAAAGAGTATGAATGATGGAGTACCTGAACGGAAGGTAAATCTGCTCGGGAAAGCGACGCAGGGAACTCTGACAATGATTGGGTAGACCAGGCGCTCTTTCCTACTTGGTATATGTTGTAGACGGAAACTTGTGACTTTTTACTGGAGTGAAATATGGGGGAATTGTTATCTCTGGACTGGGTATTTTGAGGTAAAAAGACGGATGGGTAAAATGCAAGAAGGCAAGTGTCGTAAGGACACTGATAGTGGGGCACACGACGCGTAAGGATTGGGTGTGTCAGAGTGCAGGTGGGCGCCTCGTGCCGGGTTTAATACTGGTATGGGCCTTAGTACCAGTTAACCTAAAAGACTTTACCTTACCTTTTTACTGTATAAAACCCACGATTCTTGAACATATTTCTTATAAGGCAGATTCGAAAAATTGCATACCGATCCTCGGGTCCCGCACGTTAGCTCTGCCACGTCATCCACTTTACTTCGGGTCCCCACCACGCCATGCTTTCACAATTCCATGGGGGTATGGGTCTCTTCCCTTCCTCGCTGCTCGACCCCCTTGGAATTTCCCTCATGTGCATCTTCACGCGGCGGCAATTTCTTTTAATACATAGGTTTTGCGCTCAGTGTAATGTTCCATTGTCTTTTGTATTTCTGTTAGCTTTTTGGCTTTATACTCCATTCTTTTCGTGTTAATTCCGCCTTTGGCTTTAACGCACGCGGCCTTCGTTGCTTTGTCTCCTTTCGACCCACTTTTGAAGTATTTCGTCCTGTGGTACAAAGCTTAATGCATGACTTGTCAACATTTTAATAAACCAATGACTAATGTTAAAGATTAAACCACATTGGCTCCACCTGGGGACAACACGTTTATCCTCGAACGTGTCAAGAACTACGCAGACCGCCTATTTATCTTCTGTGAACGCTACTTCTCTTGCACTTCCGAATTCTCCCTTCATAAATCATCATGACTCATGCATTATTCAATTCAAAAATGAAAACAACAACTAATGTACAATATAATACAATCAGGATTTTTCAGCCTGCTTCAGAACTGAAAGTACGGTTTGAGGAACTGTCCATTTATAGGGGCACTGAGCAGATCTCCCTGCAAATTCTCCAGCTTAAAGGTATTATTTCCTCCTTGTTCTGTAATCTTGAAGGGACTGAACCAAAGGGGATCGAATTTACCGTGCTTACCTTTATCGGCCCTTCGCACATCCCACCTGAGCACTAGATCTCCCACCTGTAGCTTTCTGTCTTTGGCGTGCTGGTCAAACAACTCCTTCATTTTCTCCAGGTATTCCACAAGTCGCTGATTCACCTGACCACGCGTTTCTTCGAGTTCCACCAGCTGGTTAATTCTTCTGGTCATGCCATCAGGTTCCTCCTGAGCCTCTTGCATGAAACAAGCCACGGATAAAGCTAATTGTATAGGGAACACATCTGCTCATCCATATACTAACTCATAGGGAGATTTCCCAGTTGCTCTTTTACTAGTAATTATGTTTGCCCACAGAGCGAACTTCAGTTGGGAATCCCAGTTCCTCTGGTTTTCATTTATTGTCTTCTTTAGAGCTCTCACCAGTGTTTTATTTGATGATTCCACCAAACCATTTCCCTGTCGGTAGTAAGTTGTTGAGTGACCCAGAGAGATATTATATTGCTGACAGAAATTCACAAATTTTGTAGATTTGAAGGCTTGTGCATTGTCAATCACTATTCTAGTCGGGCATCCAAACCTGGATATAATTTTCTCCTCCATGAATTTGATTATCACTGTGTCTGTAGCATTTCGTGCGGGTATGGCTTCCACCCATTTCATGAAATAATCCGTGGCAGTCAGGATCCATTTGTGTTGTCCACTTGAGGGCGGGTGAATCTCACCTATGAAGTCAATTCCCCACTGTTTGAAAGGTTCATCGACGTGTACAGGAATCAGGGGCAGAGCTGCAAACTTTTGTTTTTCAGCAAATTTCTGACATTTGTCACATGCTCTAACCCAAGCAAAGACGTCTCCAAATAATTTAGGCCAGTAGAAACCAGCCTTCAGAATTTTCTGAGCTGTGCTCCTCCACCTGTAATGTCCTCCACAGATTCCCTCATGAAATTCAGTCATTATGTTCTCCACTTCGCCTTCTGTGAGGCATAATAACAATATGCCTGAAAGATCTTTCCAATATAGCTGACCATTGGCAACCGTATACTTTTGTGATTTCAGCCTCAATGCTCTGTATTTTGATTTATCACAGCTGGGTGGACAGCTGAGTGTTAGGAGATACTCAACTATTTCTTTGTACCAAGGACTAGTAAGATACTTCATCAATATTTTCTGAGTGGCCATTTCCACTTCTTGCTACCCTGTCTGTTCCTCAGAATCTTCATTTGCAATCATAGATAAATTGATGCCCAAAGCTTGATGATTTGGCTCTGATAAAATTCTTGCTAGCCCCTGCCCTTTAATCAACTTAGTGGGTCTGATGTCCAGATCATATTCATGTATCTTTGCAATCTAGCTACCCCTTTTTCCTTCACTGTCACCCTGAATGAGGATATCTTTAACCGCTGCGGTGGGTACAAATGCAGTAATGTGAGACTGCAGAATATACATGCGAAATGCCTTGAGGGACTTTACCAGGGCATAGGCCTGCTTCTCCAATATATTGTATTTCAATTCTGCGTCGTGAAGCACCTGACTAAAGAAAGCAATGGGTTGTTCATACCCATCCTCATTTTTCTGTAGGAGAACTCCAGCTACCGTACGAGGTGATGCGAAAGAGAAAATCATAAATGGTTCAGTGAAATCTGGCCTTGCCAGCATAGGAGCCTCAGAAAATGCATTATTTATCCTGGAAAAGGCCTGCCTCGATTCTGGTGACCATTTCACTTCATTATTCTTTTTTAACATGTCTGTTATATGCCTAACTATCTCAGCATAGTTAGGGATAAATCTTCTCAGAAAATCGATACACCCTAAGAACACCTGGACTTCTTTCTTATTCCTGGGGAGGGAGATGCCATTTATAACCTCCACTCTTTCAGGATCAATCTTGACCCCATCCTTAGTTACAATGTGTCCTAGGAGCTTACCCTCTTCTAATGCAAACAAAGATTTCTGAGGATTTAGGGAAAGACCATACCTTCTGCATTTCTCAAAATTTCTCTGTAAATGTTGAATATGCTCAGCATCATCTTTCTAAAACACTATAATATCGTCCAGATAAACCACCAGAAATTTATCTTGTTCCCCAACAAAAGCTATGTCCATAGCCCTCTGAAAAGTGGCTCCTGCGTTAATCAGCCTAAAAGGCATCCTAGCATACATGAATGTACCCCAGGGCGTGGTGAAAGCAGTCTTCTTCTGGTCTTCCGAAAGTATAGCCACCTAGTTATAACCCGAAAAACCATCCATCATAGACATCCTAGAGGCCTCCACTACTTTCTGCAGAATGTGGTCCATCTTTGGTAATGGGTAATTGTCTTTCAAGGAGGCTCTATTCAAATTTCTGAAATCCACGCACAACCTTATTTCTCCATTTTTCTTTCGGACAGGGACTAGATTTGCCACCCATTCAGAGTACTTCAATGGCACAATTATTTTAGCCTTTAATAGCTTCTTGATTTCTTTCTCAATGGAGGGGAGTAGTAGAGGGTTTATTTTTCTGAGCTTCTCCTTGTGAGGCCTTGCATCTGCCTTCAGGGGAATTTCATGCTGCAAAATGATGATATCAAACGTCTTCAGGTATTGATAGGACCATGCAAATACATCCTTATAAGACTGAAATAATTGTAGGTAATTCTCCTTATAGTCGTTCGGGACCTTTCTGGATAATTTCACAATTTTGGGTTCAGCCTCAGTACCCAGATTTAGGTCCCCCACCCGGGTTGTCTGTCATTTTTAAACATGTCCTCGGGGACATCATTTTTGACAAACAACCTTTCTAGGGGCACCGTGCCCTAGGGATGACATTTCCCTTCATCAGAAACTTTCTCTCCTGCCATTTTTCTTCCCACTCTGTTTTGTGATCGTCTTCGCATCATCTTTCCTCACAACAAATAATTTGTTATTAGAGAACTCCAACCGTCTCAGAAATATTTTCACTTGTCTATTGTCCCTCAAACACTTGCCAGTGTTTGACATTGTCTAGAATTGAAGGTCGGTACCTTACTTCTATCTCATACCTCAGGAGGGGATTTTGGGGTGGACGGAAAGTGCTGGCAGCTACTGCAAGTGAATCTGCCATCCTGTTCTACTCCCGGGGCATGAACTGAATATTAAAAGCTGAGAAAAAGTTCTCCACCATATCCCATACTTCATTCCTGTAAGCTCTTGAACGAGGATGCTTATCTTGGCATTGATTTCTGATCTGTCGGACCACCAATTCTGAATCACCCAAGACCTTCAGGGTTTGTATATTCATATTCCTAGCTGCCTGTAGCCCCAACAAAAGAGCTTCATATTCAGCCACGTTATTGGTGGCTTCATACTCTAATTTGAAGGAAAGAGGAACCCATTTTCCTGTAGGGGAAATCAATAAAACACCAGCACCATTACCCTCCCTTGAATTTGCCCCGTCGAAATGTAGAGTCCATATCCCGGTTTCAAGACCTTCTGAGGATTTTTGAGTCCTTATCTGACATAAGGAAGGTTCCTGAGCATAGCTGTAATCTTCTTCTAACATCAAGCATGAAAAATCTCTATCTTTACTGTAAACCGGTGAATTTTCTGAACTGTCAGCTTTGGTAACCGTTTTTACAAATCTGGTCTCCCTGTATAATCTCCTCTCCTGCCTGCCAAAAATTGGGATGGTGGCATATGTTAGATCTAGTTTAATTGACCCACCAATTTTTTTTCCCCAGGACCTTGATAATAGCATACCAAAACGGGCTGGAATGTCAGCCACCACAATGTCCATTACTACACTTTTAGCTGGGATTTGGGCCAGGTTGACCACCAGGTCCTTAGTCATGCCCAAGCACTTAACTCTTTTGGAGTCAAATGAGTACAGATCTTGATATGGACGAGTGATCTGGAGTCCCTCTTCCTGGGGACTTTCCTGTTTCGCCTCCGAGTGGTGTGCTGACTTTTGGGGTGTGTCCTCCTCTTCATCTTGAGTGCGGGTTCTCTTTCTGGAGGACCTGAGGTCATATTTTCTATTGAAATGGGCTTGCATGAAGTCAATGAACTGTTTACAGTAGTCATCAATATCGGGCTCTTTAGTACCCTCGTTGTTCTTCATTTCTGAGTGAGCTTGTAGTTCCCCCTCCTCACTTTCATGTACAGGACATTCTATGTCATCACTGTCTGAGAAGACAGGGCATGCCTCCTCTTGTTCGTAGGTAGGATCTTTAGGAGAAGCCTCCACTTTCCCTTCCAAGTATAGAGGATGTGGTACCTGATCTTGTTGTCTTCTCATCTCATCCATGTTATCTGCATATGGTTCTTTTGCTGTCAGAGAACACTGAACCTCCTGAGTTATCTGAAATTTTGATGAATTCTGGTCTAATTCAGTTTGACCAGCTTACTTGAGAGATTCTTGATCATCCTGTTCATTTCCTCGATCTTGTCATTGGCTGAATCTCTGTCTTGACCTGAGGTGGACACTTCCTCTTTCCCCCTCATTCTAGTATCCTGCTCATGTTTCCCCTTGGATTTTCCTGTAGAGGCAAAATTAGCTTCTATCTCCAATGCGTGAGTCTGTGCATCATCCAGAGTGGTCGGCTTCCTTTCTCTCAAGGAGAAACCGAATTCAGAATCAAATGCTGCCACAAAAACAACCTTGGCAGCAGTCTGGTGAGGCTTCATATCAGCAGGGAGACTTAGGTACAACTTATTAAATCTTCTGATAAACTCTGACACACATTCATTATATTTCTTTTTCAGAGTGTTGAATTTAGTGAGAATATTACCATGATCTTTTTTCTCTCCCCATTTTTTGATGAAAGTATCCTCCATTCCCTCCCATGTAGTAATAGAATGGGCTCCAAGTGTCTTGAACCACTTTCTAGCTTCTCCGTCTAAGGATTGCACAAACATCCATGGACCACATCCAGATGTTCTACATTGAAATTATTTGCGAAAGAGCAAAACACTTCGATATGTTTTTGGGCTTCAATCTCATTCTCACCATTGAATCTGGGCAGAATCTTCAAATATTCTTGTGGTAAGTCATTTAGTACTGCGGGTAGCTCCAAAGGAGCATATCTGTTTTGTAGGAAACCAGGGACATTAGCCATTGGGGGAGGAGGTGGAGGTAATAAGAGGGCTGGATGAGTAAGTGGAGGACTAGGTGGAAGCGCAGTGTGAATGATGATAGGGATATAATGGACGGCAACTTGGGATGATGGAGACAAGGGTGGAGTGGTAACAACAAATACTTCCGTGACCTCTTTAAATTCTTCTGTTTCTGGAGTAGGATGGAATATGTAACGGGTGGTATCTACTGAATCAGCCTCGTCTTTGACTTGGATATTTCCCATGGGTAGATAGTCAGAATAATAGCCTGCTTCGCCTAGAGCGGAGTTAGAATCTTGCCACTGGGCAACCTGAGAAGAGGAAGAAGGGAGGTCTTCTAGAGAGAGCGGTGGAATTTCCGTATGAACAAATGGTCTTCCCCTCCAGTTTCTTCTATGTAGAATTCTTTCTGGGTCAGACACAGAAGGTGTCCTTGGCTGAGATGTATCTGACCTTAGGTGTGGCTTATATGAATCCAGGATCACAGAAATTGTAAGCGAATCAGAAATGATTGTGGAGTCGCCAAGGTGAGGGGTATTAACCCCAACTCTCCTTCATGCTCACCGATCAAGAGTGAATGGATTTTGTCGAGGCCTGTGGATTTAAATTTCTCTCAACTTCGATCCTCGATTAACCAAGCGCCAAAGATGTTGTAGCTCCTAGAGATAGCCTTGAGTTGCCAAAGTCCAGTAAGGCCTAGACATCTTTAAACAATATAGAGTATAAAGTATATTTCAGGCTCATTATCAGTTTAGGACTCTCTACCTTTTCAACTTGTGCAAAGCATCATCATATGAATGGGACCAAACTACCTTCAGATTTAGTAAGCTATAAAGACACTGCAGAGACAAGAAGGGAATCCTCAACGCATATATACTTCAGACAACTTAGAGACAGCTTTCATCAGAGAGGGCCAGTTTCTCAAGGACATATAGGTATTTCAAACAGAAAAATATTCGGTGCAAAGAAAGTGAAAGGGGAGTATTAACTATCAATGAAATGGTGCTCGGAAAACATATTTCAACATAATATGGGCTTAGGAACTAAGAATCCATACATATCAATCAATTCAATAAGAGTAACATTTCACAATGTTTAATACAGAGGAAATATGAATGATGTGTTAAGAGGAACGACATATCGTGTATGAGCCATATTTAAAGCAGCATAGACCAGTAAAGCATGAGTATCAAACAGCGATAAATTCATACCCAAGTTGGCAAGTTACTCGCATTCCAAGACACGATAAAAGGAAATTGAAAACAGTGGAGAGAACAATGATACAATAATCACAAAGAAGAGTCACAAACTATATAGCATTAAGACTGGAATCCTCATACATAACTAGAACTTCTCTTCGCTGAAACCCTACGGGCTCTATGCATTTGCATTGATAATTCCACGACAAGCATACAAAAACTTTTACACTGCGATTTTCTTCAGGAAATCTGGAACCCTTTTTTTTCATTGGATCTCACTTATATAGACTTCTTCCTATCTCAGCGAGAAGATATTTTTTGGAAAAATATCTTCTTCGCATAAACAAAATTTGTTAAATTTCATTCTCAAAACAGCAAAATTCATGATGAGGAATCAGGCCTCCCATCATGGATAGTCAGGCCCTTGGCCGTTTTCAAAAACAGAAAATTAAACAGCAGTTTGATGAAAAGTAAAATGCTGGAGTGGGGGGTAAACAGCCCACTCGAAACTTAAAAGAAAATAATTCAGTAAAAATTAAATAGGCCATTGAGGCAAAATCATGAGTTGACAAGATATCATAGGTGCGGAAGAGTTGAGGCAGTTGCTGATTCTGGTGGCGGCACATTCGCAGATGAACTGGCATACTGGCTCGTAAAGTGAGTGCACCTCTGCTGACTGTCTGCAGCTGGTTTGGGCATTGCTGAGAACCCCTCCACCTCGACAAAGGCCTCTGTGAGGACGTGGAAACCCGCCCCAGTAGGAAGCTTTTGTTTTATCAAATGGAGGAGGGTGAACTCTTTTTGAAGGAATGGAACCATCATGTCGGCCTTGAATTGAGCAGCTTTACCTATCTGGAGGTCGGTTCGATATTTTTCTTCTTGCAGGCGGACTTCATATTGTGTCAAAGGCAAGAGCACGGAAGGAGTGGCCGGGTCCCAACAGGAAGGAAGTCCAGCTGTCATGAGCTCACCCCATACTGCGTCGAATTATTCCACGTTGGCAACCACCTGTTGGAGAGCTCTCGAAGTTGTGGCTCGGGCCATCTCTTTGTTGATGATTTTTCGACATTCAATAACCTCCATGAATCGGCTTGAAATACCGTGCTTCTCCATGTCATCTGATTCCATATCATTCAGGAATGAAATGTATTCTTTGGCGTGCTGGACCCTGTTGGAAAAATCGAGGTCTGCCTCCTGCAGTTTTCTATTGAGGTAGGGTATAGCAGACTTATACTCTCCCATCGTCCTTAAGAAGTTCCATTGTTCGGTCACAGCTGAGATTATGTCAGACCAAATTATACTCCTGGCTTCAAGGAGGGTGAGATTTCCCTTTGCACGGCTTTTCATGTCGGCGATAGTTTTTTGCTGATCGGTCGTCGTCTTCTTTTCCTGCTCTATTTCTCTCTGCAACTCTTCTATTATTTTTGTGTTCTCAGCCAGAGAGTTTTCCAAATTTGTGATCTTTTTCCTTGCTGTGGACGCCTGATTTTCCAATACCTCATTTTCAGCTTTTGCTACGGCCAATTGCTCAGACAGGGAGCTGGTTCCACTCGAAGCCACGGTCGGCTGGCAGCTGTGTGAGTCCCATCTAGCTTGCAGCTCTGTCGCCTTAGTCTATAGTCTGGTGATTGTCTCAGCCATTTTTTCTTTCTCCTCTCTCTCCTTTGATAGCTTACTGGACAATTGTGCTTTCTCTTGCTCTACTTGCACCAGTTCAGCTGTCTGGACATGGTGGGCAACTGGTATGCGGGCCTAACCCTTTGCTGATGCGACTTCCTTCTGCAGCTATTCAATCAAAGCCACCTGTGGGTTTGTTTCCCCCGTATCCTTTTCCTTGATTTGGTCATGGAGGAAATGTACCTGATTTGCTCGGGCGCGAAAGCTAATCTGTTCACTTTTCAAGGTAGCCCTCAACTATTTGTGTTTCTGCTCCAACTTCCTCAGCGTGAGGGTGACCCGCATCAGTTCATCTTTCATCATATCACATACAGTCTGGAATAGGTCGCACATGTCGTTGGCTGGCACTTTCTTCATGTCGATCGCATATTCGAGCACCCGATAGCTAGTGACACCTGAATTAGGGTCCAAGATAGCTTCAGCAATAGATAACACCAGGTTTTCGGTGTCCGCGTTCATGGAGGCAGAGAGCCTGGTATGATATTTCTCAACGTACCCTCCCAACTCAGCTTTATATTTGTCTCGGATTGCTCTATTTACCTAATCCCTTTCAATTGCCCTTGGTGAGGTATGCTCTATGAAGGCCTGTGTGACTTCTGTGAAGTCGGAAGAAGTGGTACTGTCCCTTAGCACCTTTATCCTGGCCTTGCCTTTATCCAATTGACCATACACTGTGAAGGGTTCAAGCAGTTGTTCCTCTCCTATGACTTCTGCCTCACTGGAGGCTGTTCTTTGCTTTTTGTGAGGGGGAACTGCTCCTGATGTGCCTGCTTCTTCTCCGCCCGTGTCTTTATTGACGTTCTCTTCCTCCCCTGTAGCAGATGAATCTGTCTCCATCTACGAAACCAAAGGCCAAATTTCGAGATTAGCCCTACATTCCATGAATGGCCGCGGCTCATGCATATAAGGCGTAGACTTGTTCCTTTTCCTTTTGTTCGAGATAATTTCTCGAGGGTCGTAAGCCCAACTTTTTCCCAACCTTAGGTCCAGACCTTGCAGCATTTTCTCAACGATTGGGAGGGCATGTCTCGAGTTCACCACAAAGGGGCCGATTTCAATGGGGAGCCTTAGGATGTAACCCTTCTTGGCAGGAACGAAATGGAGCTGATCGGCCTTGAGGGCCTGCCGGATGTATTCGAGCGCATAAACTCGACGAACAAGAAACATTGGCAGCTGGTAAGGGGAAACTTCGGCTCCATAGACCCGAATTTTAGTGTAGTCATCGAATAGAAACTAATCCCCAGTGCTATGGGATTTTTCGGCTTGCAGCCAAATTTTCATTTCTGGAAAGACCCTAGGTGAAGGCGAGTCATGAATAATGGTATAGGCAATAGACATGAAACTATTCACAAAACTGGAATAACCCTCTCCCTTAGGTAATTGACGTACAGAGCAATTCCAGTCGAAAACTGGTCGGGGTTGGGAATTCTCACGATATACTTTGTCTAACCCCAAACACTCAAATTTATCGGCATGCTGGTACAAGAAGAGATAGAAAACCATTGAACAAAAACAGAACTGACGGGTTTCTGGAAGCTCCTGGAACTGGGTTCGAATGGCAGTGGCGAGGAAACCAGGAATATCTAATACTACCCCCTTTTGAGACATGAGCCATAAGAGATGGACGCACACCGTGGAAATCTCTTCCGGACTTCCTACCCCTAAAATGCCAGCAATGAGAGAGAGAATGGGCCGAACTTCCTCTTCGAACAAACTTAATGGAAAAGGCTCTATGGCAGGAAGAGAAGTAACCTGGTTGCCGGTTATAGAGGAGATGAAGGCTTGCCGGGTCTCCCGTGGCTGTTTGATGAACTGGGCGGCCAAAGCTGCTTTTCTGAAACTGATATATGTGTCGCTGGTAGGAAAGCGGAGGGCCTGTTTGATAACATTAGGGAAAAGGTAAAATACTTTGTTCCCCTGAGGAGAGGTGAAGGTGCCTCGATGCTCGTCGAAAACATCTCTGAGCTAGGAGATGAAATCAACTACAGAGTGAACTTTAGGGGTAATTTGGTGGTACAGGCCAGACACGAATACCCGGTAACAGTGTGTGTTCTTAACATGACGACTCAAAAGCATGGGCTTAATGCTGCGGATGTCGAATGGGTATTTAGGGTCACAGATACCAGCTTGCAGGTCGATGAGAGGGTCGAACCCGGGTGGGTTCTTGGATTCACGGACCTGAGGGGTCTCTGGTTCATTTTTCTTGGGCGTTCTCCTTCCCATGGCCGACATTCAAGAATTTGAAAAAGCGAAAGGAAAACAGAGGGAGTATGAATGACGGAGTACTTGAACGGAAGGTAAATCTGCTCGAGAAAGCGACGCAGGGAACTCTGACAATGATTGGGTAGACCAGGCACTTTTTCCTACTTGGTATATGCCGTAGCCTAAAACCTGCGAATTTTTACTGGAGTGAAATACGGGGGAATTGTTATCTCTGGACTGGGTATTTTGAGGTAAAAAGATGGATGGGTAAAACGAAAGAAGGCAAGTGTCTTAAGGACACTGAAAATGGGGCACGCGGCGTGTAGGGATTGGGTGCTATTTTGGGGACAGGTAAACACCGCGTGCCGAGTTTTATTACCATTACAGGTCTCAGTACCAGCTAACCTAAAGGACTTTACCTTACCTTTTTACTGTATGTGCTGTATAACTCCTGAAACATATTAACCCTTATGTAGATTAAATACATAACCTACTCGTCGTAAGGGTCCACCTTTCGATCTGCCATGTCACCACATCACGCGGCATGCTCCTGCCACCTCCTTCTAACCTTGGGTCCCCACCACGGCATGCGTTCACAATTCCACGGGGGTATGGGTCTCTTCCCTTCCTCGCTGCTCGACCCCCTCGGAATTTCACTCGTGTGCATCTTCACACGGCAGTAATTTCTTTTAATACATAGGTTTTGCACTCTTTGTAACGTTCCATTGCGCTTTTGTATTTCTTGTTAGCTTTTTGGCTTTATACTCCATTCTTTTTGTGCTAACTCCGCCTTTGGCTTTAACGCACGTGACCTTGGTTGCTTTGTCTCTTTTCGACCCACTTTTGAAGTATTTCGTCCTTTGATACAAAGCTTAATGCATGACTTGTCAACATTTTAATAAACCAATGACTAATGTTAAAGATTAAACAACATGATAGATGAGTGAATTAATTATTTAATTAATTCACAAGCAGTGTCTTACTTGCAACTGAATAAATACAGCAGTTAGATACTTGCATGTTAGATCTAGTGGAGACCCAGTGGAGAGATAGGTGAAAGGGTGTGTTTGACTGTCAATTGTGACTATAGTGATGCATTCAATGCATCTACACACACATTGGAGTTTCCAATGAGGATTATCCAGTCAAGGAAAGGCAAGATCGAATTCATTCAGGGTTCTTCTTCAGCAGGGATTGCGCAATGGAGGCAATAAATTGGTGCATGTGTGAACCAATTTTTTGTATGACAATGTGAGACGATTGTATATTGTACTGAGAGCTCTAAGAGCTAAGATTTGTATGAGATTGTTTCATGATTCCATGATATACATAATATATGATAGTTGGGGTTTTTAGCTTTAAGCTTTCTCGATAAAACATCTTGTTATGTGCGATTGATTTTTCTTCATGTTGAGGAGGTAAATCCCCTCTGCAGACAGAGGCGATCCCTACTAGCCCAGCAGGGGTCTAGCAGCAATCACGAAATGTTACAACGCAAGTTCCTAGTTACGAAATGAAAAGACCAAAGATGGAGGCCTACCTGGAATCCAATGCTACGATCTAAAGAAGAGAGCGTTCCCGTTCCTCAGCCTCGGCAGATCACAATCCTCCACGATTTCCACGGATGGATACCTGCATGTGCAAGAAACAAACAGATACAAGCATAAAATCCGGCATACACAACTAAATATCAGTCAGAAAGGATACTACTCATATTAACATAATCGAAAACAGAGTGGAACCATAATCGTAACCATTCATTAAATAACAATCGAAAGATATTACAACCAATGTTCTCGACATCGTGGTCTCCTTTCTGGATGGGTCTGACCGTCTGCCTCGCAAAGCTCAGGGAAAGGGCAAACCTCTCCCGAGTCCCGACGATAGTCTCCTTACTTCGAGTCGGCCTTAAGGGAAGAAAGAGGGCTCTTTAAAGACAAAGGCTCTTTGGAATTTGGAGATTCAAAGCTAGCACTTCAAGACTAGCTTGTCATGGAATTGAGCAGGGCTTTATAAACATGGGGAAGGAGGGAGTTTGGGATCCCTATTATTGTGGATTGGCCTCATCAACAAGGAAGGTGCCATGGAGGTAGCAAAACCATGCCCACTTCCCTTCCATGAACTCCAGCCCAAACCTCCCAACTCAAGATAGGTAATGGTTTCTGAGTTTGTTGAAACACAACTTCCGCCATCTTTATTTAAAAAACACTCCTTAAATTGGCTGGCGCGACTACTGCTCTGGGACAGAGCGCCAGTTGGCGCGGCCTCTTTGTAGGATTTTCCCCATTGGCACGAGTGGTGAACTGTCTGCCCGCACCAATGCAAAAGGAGATGTTTTTTATGGTTTTTTGCAAGGAGATGTCTTTAGGGCAATTGAAGCTTATGCTTAGAGGAATGCATTGATGATGTTTTCAAGGCATGACAATGTTCACAGGTCACAAAATGGGTCCTCCATTGTGCAGGACGGGGAATGGTAGGGACGGTGACAAATTACTGTATAACAAATGCCCCCTAAAGTATGAGGCCCGAGAGAGAGAGGGGTGAAATGCTTTACGAGAACATGTTCAACTGAAGGCCCGCTGTTGGAAAACCTGCGCAGAAAAATACAACTGATATCTCAAGTACATGATGTATGTGTGGTATGGGCGCAGCCATCCGAAACAGAGTACACTATAATCCGGATCCAGGGTATGGGCGCAGCCATCCAGCGAGGATCAAATAAATAGACTCAGGTATGGTCGCAGCCATCCAATCAATGAGTCATATACATAATGATAATAATCCACAATCGCAGCCTGGATTACAACAAACACAATCCAGGGTCTTGCGCTCCATCTCGACCCAAACAAAGTACAAGTTCGAGCATGTGAATATGTGAAGCTGAAGTCGAACATGCAGGAACATCGTCTGATTACCAGCCAATGATGAAAGCTGTTAACAGACGCGAGAGGAACCACCAATAATGACAATGGCCCTCAAGGTACTACAGGTACAATCTACGGCGTGTGAATCAATGAATTGGCGTCGAACACCCGCAGAATCACTCGATCGGAGGCCAATGATGAAAACCTCATGTCGAATGCGACGAACCTGCCATTGAGGCATGCAGGCTCCAAGGTACCATAAAGGAGTCTCTAGATCATCTTCCTGGATAATGAGCTGAAGTCGACAGGAAGTGACCTTGATCGAAGGTGGGCCATTGTTGTGTAACCAACTCAAAAAGAGAAGAAAAGAGATATAAACGCCTTAGAAATGAGCCACTTCGAGGGGGCAACCTCCAATACATTACATAAATGAACAATTCTTGAATGATACAATTCACAAAACCTCCTTTCTATATATAGGAGTCCATGGGGCCATAAAGTAATCCTAGTGGGCCACAATGTAATCCTAGCCGACCTAACAATAATAATTTAAGGGCACAATAATAACAAAATGGGGGTTACAAGGGTACAATAATAACAATAAGGGTTTACACTAACAATAATAAGGGGCTATACTAGTGATATAGGGACCTAACATGCCCCTCTCCTTCAAAAAAGTGTTGTCCTCAACACTTGAGTAGCTTCGGGTGCTTCCGTATAAAATTCTCATCCTCCCATGTAGAATCTTCAGTGGGTAAGTTCTTCCACTTGATGAGATACTCTGAAATTGATCGATTCCGTAGTTGTCGAGTTCTTTTTTCCATGATTGCTTCAGGTTCCAATATGATTTTCCCTCTTCCTCATCAAGTTCTGGCAATATTGTTTGAACTGGAAGATTTTCACCTATAACCTTCTTTAAGCATGAAACATGGAAAACTGGATGTACTCGTGAAGAAGCGGGAAGCTCCAATTTGTATGCCATAGTACCAATCTTTTGCAACACCTTGTAAGGACCATAGTACTTTGGCGATAATTTATTATCCTTCTTTGCTTGCTTGAGGGACATTTGTTTGTATGGTTGTAGCAGTAAAAATACCCAATCTCCTACATCAAAACTTCTCTCGCTACGATGTTGATCTGCCTGTTGTTTCATTCGATTTTGTGCCAAATTCAGGTTATCCTTAAAGAGTTGGAGAACTTCTTGCTGATGCTCGATGTGATCTTCCACTGCTTGAACCTTCGAATTTTCCCTTAAAGATGATGTGATGGATGGTGGATGATATCCATAAAGCGCCATAAATGGGGTCATTTTTGCTGCAGTATGGAAGGAAGTGTTATACCACCATTCGGCAAGAGGTAACCACTTGACCCATTGTGTTTGTTTATCAGATACAAAACAACGAAGATATCCTTCCAAACATTTATTTACTATCTCCGTTTGACCATCAGATTGTGGATGATAAGATGAGCTATGAGCTAATTGAGTACCCAAACAAGAAAATAACTCCGTCCAAAAATTTCCAGTAAAAATGGGATCTCTGTCGCTCACAATAACCCTTGAGCTTCCATGTAGCTTTTGAATTCTATCCATAAATGTAGTAGCAACTGTACTTGCTTTAAATGGATGAGATAATGCACAAAAGTGTGCATACTTAGTAAGTCTATCAACTACCACCATGATGACACTCTTTCCTTCGGACTTAGGTAAACCTGTGATAAAATCCATTGAAATCTCCTCCCAACGTTGACCTGGAATGGATAAAGGTTGTAGAAGTCCTGGGGTCTTAATTGTTTCCACTTTATTCTGCTGGCAAACCAAACATTCCGCCACAAACTTTCGAATATCGGATTTAAGGCCATCCCAAAAAAATTCTTTCTTCACCCTGTGGTAAGTTTTTAAAAATCCTGAGTGTCCTCCTAAAGGAGAAGTGTGCAATTCCAGAAGAATCTTTTGTTTTATTTGGGAATTCTTACAAAGATATAAGCGATCTTTGTACCATAAGAAATCATTTTTCCAACTAAATGTATCAGATGTACTAGGATCTTGCTGCAAATTTTGAATGAATATCCATACATCTTTGTCATTCTTCCATTCATCTCTTGCTTCAGTTATCCAATCTGGTTGGATAATAGAAATGGCACAAAGCAATGCTTCCACCTCTTCATTCTTTCTTGAGAGTGCATCTGCAACAACATTAAACTTTCCTTTTTTGTAGATTATTTCAAAGTCATAACCCAACATCTTTGTGACCCATTTTTGTTGCTCTTCTGAAGATAGTCTTTGTTCCAAAAAGTGTTTAAGACTATCATGATCAGTTTTTACCTTGAAGTGTCTTCCCATTAGGTAAGTTCTCCATTTCCTTAGTGCATGCAGTATTGCTAACATTTACTTATCATAAATAGGTTTACGTAAATACTTTCCTTTGATTGGACGACTTTCAAAAGAAATGGGTCTTCCTTCCTGCATTAAAACAACACCAATTCCATTTCCTGAGGCATCACATTCCACAATAAAGGTTTTTGTGAAGTCTGGCGTAGCTAAGACCGGTGCTAGGCACATTACCTCTTTAAGATGTTCAAAGGCCTTAGTTGCTTCAGGAGTCCATGAGAATGCATCTTTCTTCAATAATGTTGTTAGAGGTGCTGCTATTCTCCCATAATTCTTAACAAACTTGCGATAATACCCTGTTAACCCGAGAAATCCTCGCAACTTCTTTATGGTTGTGGGGACTTTCCATTCCTTAATGGCTTTAATTTGTTAGGGTCTACTTTAACACCCTCGTGAGATACAATATGACCCAGATATTCCACCTCTTGTACTCCAAAGAAACATTTGGATTTTTTTGCATATAATTGTTTCTCCTGCAATAGTTTGAGCACCCTGTCAACATGTTCAACATGATCCTTCCAAGACGTGCTATAGATTAGTATATCATCAAAAAATACTAGCACAAATTTTCTAAGGAAGGGTTTGAAAATGGAATTCATCAACCCTTGAAATGTAGAAGGTGCATTGGTAAGGCCAAAAGGCATGACCAAAAATTCATAATGACCCTCATGAGTTCGAAATCTTGTTTTTGGAATATCTTCAGTCTTCATTCTAATTTGATGATATCCTGAACGAAGATCCAACTTGGTAAAATAAATTGCTCCATGTAATTCATCCAATAATTCATCAATCACAGGAATGGGAAATTTATCTTTAATGGTGAGCTTATTGAGCTCCCTATAATCCCGACACATTCGCCATGATCCATCCTTCTTGTGTACCAATACTACAGGAGCAGAGAAAGAACTTTGACTAGGTTGAATTATACCCGCCTCTAACATTTCTGCAATCATACGTTCAATTTCGCTCTGTTGGAAGTAAGGATATATATAAGG
The DNA here is from genome assembly GCA_034641835.2 of Pinus albicaulis. Taxonomy (NCBI): domain Eukaryota; kingdom Viridiplantae; phylum Streptophyta; class Pinopsida; order Pinales; family Pinaceae; genus Pinus; species Pinus albicaulis. The sequence goes on from CM076574.1 coordinate 223,489,655, forward strand.
CCTGATGTTTGGAGGAACACTTCCCGGAATCAAATGAATAGCATGATCATGATCACGAATAGGTGGGAGTCCTTTGGGAGTTTCAAACACCTTGGAATGATTGTCCAAGACTTGTTGGAGATCTGCAGAAATAGATGATTTTGATATTGGAACTTCTAGTGAGCATAATTGTGCAATTACGCCTCGCTGTTCTTTCTTTAGAAGCTTTGTCATGACATTAGAGCTTATTATCCTTCCTGGCTTCCCCGCAATACCTCGTAATTCGACTTCCTTTCCTTCTGAAAAAAATTTCAAGAAAATTTCTTGAAAATTAAAAGCTACCGTCCCCAAAGATTGTAACCATTGTACTCCTAGTACAACATCAGCACCTCCCATAGGAATGGCAAGCATTGGACTAGTCAATACATATTCCCCAATGGTTAGCTTGATATTATGGCATTTTCCAGAGCAATTTATAGTTCCTCCATTTGCAACCATCACTTGACATTCTGGTGCTGGGTATAGGAAACAATTTAATTCCTTGGCTACCTTATAATGAATAAAATTATGGGTGCTACATGAATCAATCAACACTATTACCCTTTTCTTCTTTATATGTCCTTCTATCTTGAGAGTTTGAGGAGTGGTAATTCCTGCCAGTGCATTACACGATATGGTCGGATTCATTTCTTCCTCTTCTAGGGGTGGTTCTTGGTGTATATCGTCTTCTTGTTCATTTTCTTCTTCTTCTTCACAATCTATGTAAAATAATTTCTTCTCAGCACACTTATGACCTTTAGTGTATTTGCTATCACAACTGTAGCAAAGCCCTTTTGCTCTTTTTCTTCCAATTGTTGTGGTGTCAACCTTGTAGGTTGTGGAAATCTAGGCGTAGCAACACTTCCTTCTTTATAGAATTGAGTGGTAGGCTTCCTTGTCGCCATAATTTTCCATTCAACTTTTCTTGCCAACCTGAATGCCTTCTCCAATGAATCAGGTTCCAAAACGCGAACTTCATGTTGGATGTTATCCTTTAAAGTGCCTAGGAAGAGATCAATCCTGTGTTCCTCTGTAAGATCAGTTACCCTTATATTCAATTTTTTGAAGTCCTCAATGTGCTGCCCCACTAAACCCTTTTGTTTGAGATTTATCAATTGGGTAAAGAAGGTGTTGCTCTTTGTATCCTCATAATGTGCTATCATTTCCTCCGTAAAAATTGACCAAGTGACAATTTTTTTACGGGAGCAAAGCCATTGATACCATACGAATGTATTTTGTTCTAAATGTAAAGTTGCAATACGTACCTTTTGTGTGTTTTGCACATTATGGAGATCAAAATATTGCTCCATCTGTAGTATCCATGTTACCGGATCCTTTCCATCAAACTTCTTCATATCCATTTTTGGAATATGGTGGTTCTTCACGCCAACATTCGAGTTTATGAAATCATGATTAACATTTATTTTGTTCTCATCATGAGGTTCTTCTCCTATATTTCCACCATTAGGAATCATTTCTGGTTTTAAGCTTGTCATCAAGCCTTCCATGTATGCTTTTATATCACTCTTCATGTTTTCCATGTTGTCTTTCATGTCATCCATCTTAGCTTCCACGTCATCCATCTTAGCTTCTACGCCATCCATTTTAGCTTCCACGCCTTTCTTCAAACCGTCCATCTTCAATTCCATGCCTTCCATCTTAGCTTCCATGCCTTTCTTCAAACCTTCCATCTTCACTTCCACGCCTTTCTTCAAAACTTCCATTTCATTTTTTGTTGCTTTTTGCGAGAGTGAAATTTGTTGCACTTGCTCTTGTAATTTTGATAGATCATGTTGCAATTATTCATCTTCATGAGTCATAGTAGAGCCTTTTGAAGGCTTAATTGGTGTTGAATTATTTTTAGGGGCCATTTTAGAATCCAATATTGATATCTATTCTACAAGCTGCCCTTGGAATCAATTCGACTTGATTCTTCAAACAAGACTTATGCAATTCGGAAAAAAAAATACACACCTTTTACTAGCTTTTAGGAGCTCGCTATTGAAATTGAATTATCTCTGTAATTGAAAATATTAAATATCTGAAATTCAGCCCTGTAGTAGCCCTCTGAAGCGTCTTTCAAATGCCACAGGTCTGACCTGATTTGGATTCTCCAAGACAAAGTTGTGTCCAATCTCCCACAATGACCTAATTCTGGACTGGTTCAGTAGAGCTAACTTGTACGACTTGCCACGTGTCACTGTTTTGTCCTTTGTCTCTGAAATTGATAGCCAAGAAACTACAGGCCGTGCACTTGCGACCAATTTTGACGGCACTCCAATCCAATCTCCAGAGAGAGAGTTATTGAACTTTTCTCACGATCACCTCTTTGAGATGAAATTCAGGAGCCTGAAAAAGCACTACCTTCCACAGATCATATCTCCAAAAATATTGCGAACCAAGCTCTGAAATTTTTTTATGAATTTCCTCAGGATTTCAGCTTCGCACCATATGAATTTCAGATTCTGAACCTTCGTAGAAAAAAATTTATAGCGCAAATGCCACGATGACCTGTTTAGGAGCCTGAAAAAATACCTGACTTCCACAGATCATATCTCAGAAATTATTGCGAACCAAACTCTGAAATTTTTATACAAGCGTCCTCAAGATTTTGGCCTTGTACCCTAAAAATTTCAGCTTCTGAAACTTCGTAGAAAAAAAAGTTATAGCGACAATTCCACGATTACCTGTTTGGAGCAGCGAAACCCTAGAATCCAAAGCTCGATACCAAATGTTGTGTAACTTGACTCCAAAAATAGAAGAAATGAGATATCAACGCCTTAGAAATAAGCACGCTTCGGGGGAGCAGCCTCCAATACATTACATGAATGAACAATTCTTGGATGATACAATTCACAAAACCTCCTTTCTATATATAGGAGTCCATGGGGCCATAATGTAATCCTAGTGGGCCTGATGTAATCTAGCGAGCCTAACAATAATAATTTGAGGGCACAATAATAACAAAATAGGGGTTACAAGGGTACAATATGTCAATAAAGGGGTTTACACTAACAATAATAAGGGGCTATACTAGTGATATAGGGACTAACGGCCATACCACATCATCGACACGAGACAGAGGAACATGATGTTTTGTTGTGAATCAAGATCGTATGAGAATCAGAGGAAGGTTGATATTTGTAGAGGCCCACTTCTCTTGAACATATAAACGGCACGACAGTGGACTTGGCAGTATTTGACATCAACGGATCGGAGGTCATGGTGACGAGGCAATGAGCAGATGAGAGGTCAAAAGGGATTATCCAAACCCACGGAGGCAAAGTGAAGCAACGAGATGAGATGTCCCCAACCCGACACGAATGCAGACAAGTGCCATGTTCAAGAGCGACATACTGCCGATGACAACGACGATGGTTCCATTTTTCCCCCACCATTTCTGGCGAGTACCCCAATTATTTTTTATAACAAGCTTGAAGGGGATAGCATATGCTTGCAATATAAGTCCGCCCTTCGGGCAAATCCATCCTAGTGCATTTAACGAGTCCTAGGAAGGAGGAACTCGGAGAACGTCATTTCGACTGGATCCGATGTCATCAGGGTTTAACGAGTCTGACAAAGGGAGAACTCGGCGTCTTTTCATGTTTAGAGAGTTTGAAAAGACAGCAGAAAAGTAAACTCCACAGGTCCCCTTTCGTAAATAGTTCCTCAGATCCGAAAAGGTAGAAAACAATATTCGAGAAAACCTCCTAGTCGCGATAGGCTAGGGTATTCCTTTTTCGTAATCAATCCATCCCAGCCCGAAAAAGGGGTAAACGTATACTGGGTAGATGTCGATTCGTGTCCACTTTAACGAGATCGAAACGACAAGGGCCTCGGCAATCTTTTCATGTTTAGAGAGTCAGAAAAGAGTTGAAAGATGACTCCAAAGTGACTTTTTCGTGTATTTACCGAGTCCGAAAAAGTATAAAATACAACTCGTTTCCATCGTTAAAGTCGCAAAAAACCTGCTGCTGCACATACCAAGCAAGCGTAAAACCCATTTTCGACATAATATATAAAAATATTCGATAAAAATGACTTTTTACAACTCATTTTATGTCAAAAAGTTATAAATATGTCAAATTGGTAAAAATAAAATTACATTTACTATTTACCTTGGTGAAAAGCAACAGTGATCCATTTGGAGCAGAAACTTCTGACGGCGATTGCGACAGATCCGGTTGACCATTCAGCTTCTCGTCTGCTATAGGTAAGGGGCGCTCCCTTGCTCTACATTTTTATCCATTTTTTAATAGTTTTCCTCTGTAAATTAGTTCTCTAGGGCTACTTTTGAAATTTTAGGGCCGCGCTCATTGGCGCGGGTATCGGGCACGGACCCCCGCCAATGGGCTCTTTTATACAAAGGGCTCGCGCCACGTGGCGCGACTGTTCGCAAAACAACCGCGCCAGTGGCTGAACCTAAAATTCCGCCTAAAAAATCGATATTTAAACCAAATTGCATGGAATTTGAGGCCTATCAGAGATCTAACTAAGGGTTTATGACCATATGAATGCAGGTAATCAAGAAAAATGGCGATTGAATGGAAAGAACGAGAGCATGGAGAAGAGGATGAACAGGCCATTCAGAGTGAGGCTTGCATGAATGCCCTCAGAAACTGTGGGCTGAAAAAGTTCTTCCTCACACCTTGTCTACGAGCTCAGCCCGAGCTCCTCCAGTATTTGATCAGTATCTGGGATGAACATGAACAGGTGTTCAGGTTACGAGATCAGGTATTAGAGCTGGAGGTTTTTGATGTTTATTTTATCATCGGATTGTCCCGCAGAGGTCCGATCCCTGTCTTGACTGGAAGCAGACCATCTGGGGAGAAGATGGAAGAAGTGATGGCACGAGTGTGCCGAGGAGCACAAATGGGATCAGGAAGCAAGAAGGTGGATATCCACACTATCCCTGATCTGGCATTGAGAGTTGTCCTACATACCATCACGCGGGCTGCAGGGTCGCAGGCACCGCACGAGGCCACAAAGGCCCAACTTCTGCTGGCCTCAGAATGCATGAGTCCCTTACTGTTTGACTGGGCAACAGCAGTAACAATAAATATGAAAAGGCAGCTCACAAAATGCAAACAGGGTAAACTGAAACAGTTTGGTTATGGTTCCATCCTGGTATCGTTCATTCTGGAACGCTTACCAATCTTCCAAGGCCAAGGGGCCGCAGTAGCAGATCCGATACCACGAGAGCCAAGAATGGCTCGCTGGGCAGCATTAATGCCCAGAGCTGGAGGCGGCCAAAAGATGTCCTGGAGGTCGGAGTTCTTTAGGCGGTTACGGCGCCAGCTGATTGTCGTGGAAGACTGGCCCTATGTAGGAACTGACTTCACCGGAGACCCAGATCTCCCACTGCCAGAAGGAGATGACTGGGACGATGAGTTGGGTAAGACCTCATGTTTTTGATTTTATGTTTTATGTTTTTTTTGTTAATACATATTCGTCCTAACACATTTTATATATGTACGCAGATGTGGGACCTGAGAGACTAGCTGGGATGTCTCCAATCTCACGGAGGACACAACTCGCCCCTGATCCTCAGGGAGAGGGCACCGGAGGAGAGGAGTTGATCCAGAATCTTGAGGGCATTGCCCGAGGGATTCCGGACTATGCTCGGCTGGCGGACGTACCGATGGCATACCAGCACCACATGGTGGGAGTTCCAAGTCGGATCCACCGAATCTTGAGATGCTTAGTGCGTGCAGTCACATGCTATCATGAGCACCATGCGGATTAGCTCTTAGGATTTATACCACTCCTATTTTTTGAGAGACATATCGTCTCCGGATGTACTTAAGACGATTATGTATATTTTGACTTTTATGTGACACACTCTATGTAAACATTTCGATATCTATATATATGTGCATATCTATTTCTGGATGGATCTTTCTTTACATGTGATGATGATTTACAAATTTCGCAAATGTCTGTCTAATACCAAATTTTCTACTGCATCTGTTAATGTATTCAAATGTCTGGGTATATGATGATATGTAATGTAGTCAAAATTTCTTTCCAGTAATCGAATACGCAGATACAGACGTAAGATGGACGGGTTCCTTACCGAATAGTGTCCGTTCAGTTGTAACACTACAAGTTGCGAATCTAGATACACGAGCAATTCACGGATACCAAGGTTTACCGCCTCGGTTAATAATTCTAACACAACACTATATTCCGCGATGTTGTTCGTGGTACGTCCTAGACACACTCCTTGCAGGTCAATCAACTCACCAGCAGGATCATAGATTACCCAGGCTGCTGAAGACAGATTCCTGGTACTACGGGAGGCACCATCCGCGAAACCAACAAATGGATGAATAGACATCTGCACAACCAGGAAGACCTGTTCAGTAGAAAGATGTTTACAAAGCACACCACACAATACATGCACACAAATGAAAATCACACACCTATGTACACACACCACACCAAGAAATCACTTCAGGCATAGTACTTTTTGAGGTACAACCCATTTCTAGGTTGCGCCAGCGGAACTCCTTCATAACCTATAAGCTCGTAGGCCCCGTTTTTCAAAACGCGTTTTACTATATAGGGCCCATGCCACATAGGCTGGAACTTACCGGCTCCAAGCTTGTCATGTGCTTGATCATACAGGAGGACGAGGTCCCCTTCAATAAAGGAACGAGGAGAAACAGATTGATCAAAATGAGTTTTGACCCTCTTCTTTTGTGCTTCGATAATTAAAGCAGCCAGACGACGGGTTTCATCTAACCGTTCCAGATACAGAAGATGTTCTTCCTCAGCAGAAGTATTAGGTAGAAGCTCCACGGCTAATTTTAACGAAGGAATCTCGCATTCAACTGGAAGAGTTGCTTCCAGGCCATACACCAATTGAAATGGTGTGAACCCAGTTGCACTCTTTGCAGATGTTCGGTATGCCCAGAGAGCTGAGAACAGTTGGAGATGCCAATTGGATTTGTGAATACCAACCGTTCGCTGAAGCATAGTGACCAAAACCTTGTTCACTGCTTCAACCTGACCATTCGCTTGAGGGTAATATGGTGTCGAGTTGTCGTGACGCAAGCCCAACGTTGAAGTCAGCTACGCCATCATGTAATCTCGGAAATGAGTCCCGTGATCAGTGACGATGGCTTGAGGAACCCCGAATCGTGCAATAACGTGGTTGAATATAAATTGAGCAGCCGTTTTCCCGTCAGCAGCTAGTGTAGGCATCGCCTCGGCCCACATGGTGAAGTAGTCGACGGCGACAATGATATACACATGCCCCCCGGCCGAGTGAGGGTTACACATCATAAAATCCACGCCCCATTTCGCAAAAGGGCCAACGGTAATAACGGGATGCAATGGTAAAGGCGGCGCGCGCATCTTGCGCTGAAATATCTGGCATGGATGACATTTACGGACTGCAGTGATACAGTCTTTGAATATGGAAGGCCAGAAATAACCTGCTCGCAGAATCTTCTGGGCAGTAGCATACTCGGACATGTGTCCACCACAGGCGCCACTGTGGTAGTCATTTAGGACCTTCTCAGCCTCTTCCAAGGTTAGGCATCGCCGGAGCACCGAATCTACTCCAACGCGATATAAGGTATCTCCTACTATACGGTAGGGTTGGGACTGGTGCCGAATCCGACGGCGGGCAGCTTTATCCAACTCAGACCGAAATGTCGAGGTTTGAAGATACACTATTATGTCACCGTACCAAGGGTCACGAGTACTGATGAGGAAAAGCGTTTCGTCCGGTATATGGTCTTCAGAGTGTGAGGGAGCAGAGTCTATAGGGAGAGAACATATCAAATCCGTGAAGACCAGTGATTTAGTTGACTTAGCAGTAGTGAACTCCAAGTCAAACTCCTGCAGGATCACAATCCATTTGGAGTACTTTCCCCCCAGTAATTGTCTAGAAAGAATATACGTCATAGGGTTGCAGTCTGAAACCACTGTTATCGTGCGCAAAAGGATGTAATGGCGAAAGCGTTGTACATCGTGTACTGCTGCTAATGCCAATTTCTCGACATGTGCATAACGCGTTTCCGGGTCGAGAAGGTTTCGTGACAGGTAATAAACAACATGTTCATCACCGTGATCGTCATCCTACACCAAGACCATGGCTATGGTGCTAAATGCGGCGGCTAGATATAAAGTGAACTCGCGGTGGTAGTCCGGAGGACGAAGCAACGAAGCATTGACAAGCAACGTCTTCAGCTTCTCAAAGGATTCCTAAGCAATTTCGTCCCAATGAAAGGGAACGTTATGCTTTAATAAACGAGTGAATCCTTTGGCCACCTCGGCATAATTCGGGATAAAGCGCCGAAGAAAATTTGCTTTCCCTTGCAGACTCTGTAACTGATACAGGGAGGAGGGTGATGGCAGATTTACAATGGCCTCAACCTTTAAAGGGTCAAGGCGAATTCCGTCTTTCGAGATGATGAATCCTAAAAGACGGCCAGAATCAACGCAGAAGACGCATTTATGAGGATTGAGCCTGATATTGTAGCGCCTGCAACGAAGAAAGATCTGGCGGAGATGCTCAGGATGGTCCTCTTGCTTACCCAAATGGGCTGACAAGTCATCCAGATAAGGCTGAACGATGTGGCGAATGTCATGAAAAGCGTAGGACATCGCACGCTGAAAAGTGGCTCCAGCGTTTTTCAAGCCGAACGGGAGTTTTTTATACGCGAAAGTACCCCACGGACAGATGAATGTGGTCTTGTGTTGATCCTCAGGTGCAATATTGATTTGGTTATATCCTGAGAAACCGTCCATTAAGGAATAGATCTCACTCCCAGCACATTCGTCGATGATCTGGTCTATAAACGGAGTGGGATAATTATCCTTTGGACAGGCGCGATTGATGTCGCGATAATCCACACAGACTCTAATCGTACCCTACTTTTTATCGACAGGGACAATGTTAGACACCCATTCTGTGAGGGGGATGGGATAAATGAAACCCGCGTTCAGAATTTTTTCAACTTCTGCCTTGATGGCGGCGGCTTTTCGAGGATGCATGGGGCGTAAGCGTTGGCGCACGGGTTTCGCACCTGGATAGGTTGGAATCTCGTGCACTACGATACTAGGATCAATCCCCGGCATTTCCTCGTAAGACCATGCGAAAACATCTCTGAATTCTTTGAAAAGCTCAGTATAGACTTGAATCTCATCGGGAGAACAAGTCACACCCACATGAATATTCTCAACGATCCCCGGTTTAATGGAGATGTTGATTGGAACAGTTTGAGTAATGTTACTCAGGTTACCCTCCGAAAAAACCTCATGCGTCAAGATGGGTATTTGAAGAGGAGGGGAAGGAACCTGAGTAGCATAACGCTCCAGACAATCAGTCATTGCCCCCAAGCTAGGCATAAACGAGGAGCGATGATGTCCATCGCCCCAAGGCAGCTCCTCAAGAGACATAGTTTCAATGATAGCCTCATCGGAAGGAAAAGTCTCTCTGAGAGGATCAGGTGAATCAGCCTGACCAAGCCAGGGGGATTGAGAGTAGACGTCGAGAGCCATGCTCAAAGGAGCAAGCTGAGGAGGCGGAGGATCCGATGCAGCAACAATCTCACAATAGTTGATCTCTACTGGCGTTAAAGGCATGGATTCTCCAAACTCATATACCTGCTCAGGTGTAGGAATGAGCCAGGGGTCATCGGACCTGGACAACATGTTGACTTGAGCGGTATGCGGTGGCGGTGCAGGAAAGATACCCATGAGGACTGGGTCTTTGAAGAGACCAGGTCCTACACTGTCCGGGGGATTCAGAATTTGATCCACGTATGGTACGTTGTTCTCAGAGTTAGAGGTGAAAAATGACAACTGATCCACCGTGACAATCTTTCCCTCGTGACGGAACTTAATGAATCGAAAGACGGTGGACGGCACGCAGAGCATGGCATGGGTCCAGCTGCGGCCAAGAAGTATATTGTAGTTGAGTTTAGCGTCAACCACTTCTACTTCTACGTTGACAGTTTTTCCCTGTAATGTGATCGCTAGACTCTCGAGAACGCCCAGGGGTTTAGATTCCCGACCATCAAATGCCTCAAGGGCATTGGGAGATGACGACAGGGCTGGAGAGCCGATGGCCTTCCAGCAAGCGGAGGACATAACGCAGGTAGATGCACCCTCATCTGCGACGGCCCTATGAATGTTCAGACCGTTAATCCCGACTTGAATAACCAAAGCGATTTGATGTGGAAGCCGGGGAGTGAAATTCTCCAGATCGAAGGTGAGAAGACTCGAGTCGGTGGGATCAATGCCCCCGATCGCAGACAGTAAAGCCTTCCGTTGCGAAGGACAACTTTGAAGAACCTCAAGTGCAGACATAGCACATGGTGCCTGTGCCAGATCCTCAACAATATTGTAATGTTGAGCGGCACGAGCGTTTGGATTATAAGAAGATCTTCGAAGAACACCTTTAGGAGGCGGCTTCACAACAGGTTCAAGAGTAGGCTTCTCGATTTCCAACGGACCGGAGACATGTGGGGGAGGTGGCCCATCTGCAACTGCCTTCCCGGGTGCCTGCCGCGGTTCGTTGTAATCCTTCGACCGTGTAGCGACAGAGATAGGTGCAACACTCTTCACCATGAAAACTTGAGACCCAAACGGTGCAAATGGTGACGGCTGTTCGACCATCTGGGTCTGCTGAGATGGAAATGGCTCTTTCAAAACAGCCGGAGTCCCTTTAGGGCCTTTAAGAAGTTGACTAACCTCGGATCGTCGTGGACAATCCTTAGTATAATGGTCCCCTTCACAGATGAGGCAAGGGTACTTCGGTTTACACTGGGAGCCATCCTCAGTACGAGACTTAGATTCTGGCTTCGGGGCATCAAATTTAGATTTGCCTTTGCCCTTCTTCTTCCCCTTGGAGGATTTGTCCGCAGGATTGGCCTGAACGGCATTCACCTCCACGGTTTTACCAAAATCAGATGAGGCGGGATTAGCAGAGGTATTGTTGGAAGAATTAGCCTTCTGCTTCCCATTCGAAGATTTCTTCGAATTCTGAGAGACAGAACCAATGACACCATCCACCGCAGGGGTGGGCGGGGCCTTAGTGGTTCCGAGCCGTGGAGCATTAGTCAAGATGTCATAAAGCGTGCCAGACTGTGAATAAACAAGATCCAGGTACTGGGCACGCGCGATGTCTTGTTCCTCTGTCACGCACGCTCCCATCGCGATATCCTGAGCGATTTTATTCACAAAGGAGGTGGTGAACCAGTGAGTCAATATCTGATCAGGTATGTGAAACTTGATCAGTCGACGACGGCGCCGCCACTCATGAATGTGATCTGAGATGTGAGTGGCTTTATCTTGCTTCAGGGAAGTCAGGAGGTGCGTCCCGGCTTCATACCGAACCGGTAACTGGAAATGCGTGAGGAAAGCCATGGCTAAAGAGTTGAAATCTTGAAAAATGACACGGGATAACTCTATGTACCACTTAGCAGCAGCTCCAGTTAAAGTACGCTGGAAGAGGCACAGGCGAATCGAATCGTCGACCCAAGAGTTAGACGAACACCAAAGATGATACGTCATCACATGCGCCTGGGGGTCCTCCCCAGCTTTTCCCTCAAACTTGGGACAATCGCCTGGTATCTTGGTGGGAACCGGAGGCCAATACGGATTATGTAAAATCGGATCATTGGTCAACTTTGAAACATCCGGCAGCTCCAAGGTAGCCAGGAACGGCAATGGAGGATTAACTGTCATGCCAGGCCCAGGATGAGGTCCGGTACCCATACTCCACGATGGTTGTGAATATCCTTGCCCCCACGGGTTCTGTCCTACAGGATTCTGACCGTAGGGGGCGTAGGTCGTATAACCAGACTGATTTGGAGGCTGGTAACCATAGTGTGGGGCTTGATAACCAGGGTACGGACCCTGATTATGCGTCGGCCCTGTATAAGCAGCGTTCGGATTTGGCTGCTGAGTGTAGGTAAAACCGGGTGGAGGAGGATAATACTGAGAGCCTCTGGGGTGGTTATAGTTCGGTTTAGACTGACCATGAGAATAATAACCACCCTGAGGATGAGTAGGCTGCTGAAAAGTGGAACCCTGCGGAGCCTGATAAGTAGGACGCAGCTGTTGATTTGGCTGCGACATTTAATGAATCGGCTGCTGTGCAGGGTTAATGGAATGAGCGGGCTGCCCTGAATGAATAGGTTGACCTGACTGAGAGGGCTGACCTGAGTGAACAGGTTGACCCGGATGTGAGGGCTGACCTGAATGACCAGGTTGACCCGACTGAGAGGGCTGACCTGAGTGAACAGGTTGAACCGGATGTGAGGGCTGACCTGAATGACCAGGTTGACCTGGATAGACAGGAGGCGCCGGTTGCGCAGGTTGACCTGGTTGTAAGTGAGCCCCAGGTTGTACTGGATGGGCCGGTTGGCCTGGAGGCGGGACACCGGGTTGTACCGGATGAACTGGTTGGCCCGGTGGTGGAACAGGACCAGGTGCTTGCTGGAAACCGATTTGACCTGAGGCAGAACCATAGGATGGTCCTGGCTGATATGCAACGTTAGAAAAAACAAGATACCGCTGTTGCATCGGTAAAGAAGGCGGGATTTGTCCCCCAGGACCATAGACCGGTCCCGGTTGATACCCCGGCTGAGGCTGAACAGGTTGACCAGAAGGGCTATAATACTGTCCTTGCGGACCGTACGATGGCCCTTGTTGGCCGACAGGATAGCCTTGAATGGGCTGCCCCTGTGGATCATAAAGATAGCCAGGTTGGTCCGTAGGTTGGCCTTGGAAAGGCTGTCCCTGCGGGTTATAAGCCTGGTTGTACGGTAAACCTTGAGCATAAAGATAAGCCTCAGGAGCGGGTAGACGCAAAATCGAGCGGGAAAGCATACACGGGAGTACCATCCTGTGCATAATGCGAAAAGTAAGATCGATAGGGATCTTGGGAGGACGGTCCAACCTCGGCGTTCGGCTGTTGCAAAGACAACCGATACTCCTCCGGAGAGATGTTCTCCGGTATAGCAGTAGCTAGATAAACATCTTCAGGAGTTGGCCCAGCCCTATTAGCAGATGCTGAGACAACAGGAGAAGAGGCGGCCACACAGACAGTGGGCCGGATGGAAACAGAAGTGACAGGCGTCTGAGGAGACACCCTGGGTGTAGTAGCAGCTGGCCTCGAAGTAGGAGATGATATTCCCATAGAGGCTGCAGCGGAAATGATCTGACCCAGAGATCTGTAACCCTGTGGTAAAGAAGGACTGGCTGTTGACATGGCAGCCAGTTCAGAGTTGTCTCCCTCAAATAATCTTCGTGGGAAGAGCTGATAGTCTTCACCAGACGTTGGGATTTCCTCACCAGAATCACTCATGGTCGATCCTGCCATTAAATCATGCAAAAGACGGCGAGGACTAGGAGGAAATACAACAGCAACAAAAGGCGAACCCGAGGTAAGAGAAAGGAAATCAGCTCCTAATCTCAATTCAGACACAGGGTCCGAAAAGGGCCAATTGAACTCAACTGGTCCTCCAAAGGGTTGCTCGGCGAGAACCGGTCCCTCGTCAGGAAACTCGGAAACAACAGGCTGCTGTGGTTCAACAGAGGATTGGGAAGCCTCTGAAGAATCGTCCGTGTAAGGACTACCAGTAGACGAAACCGAAGGTTCCGCCACTGTGGCAAAAGACCAGAGAAAAAGAAGCAAACACACACACGGGCTGAAAACGAGTTAAGACACATGATCAAACGGTCAACAAGCAATATCTAAGCGGGCGTGTAATCGTGGGTGATTAATTTTTACCACATTGAAAAGTAAGAAACTCTACCGTTTCATATTTTAAGAGTCGAGAAACGATGGAAAGATGACTCTATCTCTTTCAGATTTGATACAAGCGTGAAAGGACAAGCGCTCGACGGTCTTTTCAAGTTTAGGGAGTCAGAAAAGACCAAATGACTGCTCAGGAAAAACTAGGCACAAAAGGTGTACCAAATATCCGTGAACTGCAATATACACCTTGGTTTCAAAAATGGAACAGAAATCGACCAAGGACTTTCCGTACGTGCAGGTAGTCTCCCCGAATGCTGTGTTCGGTGTATCACGGGTATAGGGCGGCAGACTCGGCTTCCTGTGGATAAAGGATTGAAAACCTAGAGGGGTATCCCTTTATATACGCGACGGTACGGGGAGAACAAGTCCGTACTAGCGCTGTCTAAAGCCAAAAGGCGAACGACAGCTGCTAGGTTTAAAGACGCCAGAACACGTCTCTAGCCTAGACCTCTAAATATGTTTCGTTAGATTTCAATGCTGCCTTAGGTTAATTGGATAGATTTTAAAGTTGATCTTCAATTAAGTTTCAATTTTCAGGCCCTATCGTATGTAATGTCTTAAAAGACTCTTAAATGCAAAGCTACATGCCACAGTCCAACATTTCGTTCGATGAAAACTAGTTACAGAAGAGTTGAGAGCTTTTACACAAACGAAATGATCGAAAGACAAACAATGAGATCTCTAATGCAACTAATGAAATTGAAAAATTTTCATTCAAATCACTAATCACTAGCAAAATCGAAAAGATTACAATTTGCACTAATTCAACCAAAAGCACAAGAGATTTTTTTTTAAATTTTCAACGTTTGATAGCTAATATGCACTAAAAAAACTGAAAACAAACGGAACAACTTGAGAAACGATATTGAGAGAGCAAAACAAACAAATTTCACTCAACAACACAGGCAATCAGATCCCAAATCGACCAAAGTCTCTCAAAACCAAGAAAAGACTCAAAGGCTCCAATGGATCGTGTGATCTAGGCCCAAAGCAAGACCAAACGAAATTTGAATGAAGGAATGAACAATCACCCAAAAATCGCAACAAAACAATGAACAACTACTAAGAGGATGCGGAGGAGCAATCAGAAAGTCGACCGGACAAACGAAACACCAAAACTCCCAAGGAGGGCTCGATACACTAGGCCACTAGATGCCCTAGGGCTCAAAACGTGAAATCGATAGATAAAAGCAAACAACCAAAGGACGGAGGCGAATTCCCAGTCAAACAGGACTCCAACACACTCAGGTAGTCGGAAAATCAAGAAGAAAAGCACTGACCAAACCCAGAGAGCTCAAAATTGAGGAAACTCAAAAACCTTACAGGAGTGGCGCGACTGTAAGGCTGCAACTGGCGCCAGAAAGCAATTGGCGCGGGCTAAACAAAAGCAACATGCGCCAATTGGCGCGATTGTCGAGCTAAAAAGCGCGCCAGTCGAGTTTCTCAGCCAAAAACAAAAAAGAACTACTCCAGAAGCAGATCAATGTATACTAAGCAAACCAAGAAGTAAAAAACAGCAAAAGAACCCAACCCAGAAGGCTCATCAAGCAAGGAAAAACATAAAATAATCAAAACGAGACAATATAAACGAGACAGTGAAATCTAGACGATCCCCAGCGGAGTCGCCAAATTGTTGAGGAGGTAAATCCCCTCTGCGGACAGAGGCGATCCCTACTAGCCCAGCAGGGGTCTAGCAACAATCACGAAATGTTACGACGCAAGTTCCTAGTTACGAATGAAAATACCAAAGATGGAGGCCTACCTGGAATCCAATGCTACAATCTGAAGAAGAGAGCGTTCCCGTTCCTCAGCCTCGGCAGATCACGATCCTCCACGATCTCCACGGATGGACACCTGCACATGCAAGAAACAAACAGATACAAGCATAAAATCCAGTATACGCAACTAAATATCAGTCAGAAAGGATACTACTCATATTAACATAATCGAAAACAGAGTGGAACCATAATCGTAATCATTCATTAAATAACAATCGAAAGAGATTAAAACTAATGTTCTGACGTCGTGGTCTCCTTTGGATGGGTCTCCAGTCGTTCACGTCTCGCAAAGCTCGCCAGGGAAAGGGCAAACCTCTCCTGAGTCTCTCGACGATAGTCTCCTTACTTGAGTCGGCCTTAAGGGAAGAAAGAGGGCTCTTACAGCACAAAGGCTCTTGGGAATTTGGAGATTCAAAGCTTAGGCACTTCAAGACTAGCTTGCCATGGAATTGAGCAGGCTTTTATAGATGGGGAAGGAGGGAGTTGGGATCCCTATTATTGTGGGATTGACCCTATCAACAAGGAAGGTTCCATGGGAGGTGGCAAAACCACTTCCCTTCCATAGAACTCCCGCAGCCAAACCTCCCAACTCAAGATAGGAAATGGTTTCTGAGTTTGTTGAAACACAACTTCCGCCATCTTTATTTAAAAAACACTCCTTAAATTGGCTGGCGCGACTACTGCTCTGGGACAGAGCGCTAGTTGGCGCGGCCTCTTTGTAGGATTTTCCCCATTGGCGCGAGTGGTGAACTGTCTGCCCGCGCCAACGCAAAAGGAGATGTTTTTATGGTTTTTTGCAAGGAGATGTCTTTAGGGCAATTGAAGCTCATGCTTAGAGGAATGCATTGATGATGTTTTCAAGGCATGACAATGTTTACAGGTCACAAAATGGGTCCTCCATTGTGCGGGACGGGGAATGGTAGGGACGGTGACAAATTACTGTATAACACTTCATATGTTTGCAATTGGCGATTTAATTTCCGCAAAGAATTGAGTAGAAGGATTTTGTATTTAACAGTGGATTTAATTGTTAGATCAGGGGAGTCCGGAAATACATTATTGTGTTTATAAATTTCTACAGTCCTTTCACATATTGCATTTCACATTTCGGCAATTCAACCTTGTTCTTATGATCTTCACCCTTCTGATCTTGCGATTTGCAATATGCGAATGGGTCCCTCGCCGAACTTTAAAATCTGTAGTATTTAAACTCTTAGAGGTATCACATCCGGACTCTTATCGCATTTCGCATTTCAGTGTTTCAACATGATTCATGAGTGTTATCCCTTTTGAGCTTGTGTTGTGCGATATGTGATTGGGTCCCACAGCCAGACTTTAAATTCTTTAGATTTTAGCTTTGAATATTATCGCATCTGATACTCTTATCGTATTTCGCACTTCAGCATTTTAACATGATTCTTGAGCACTTATCCTCCTGAGCTTACGATGTGTGATATGCGGGCCAGGTCCACGTCATCGTTTCACGTCGCCTTGCCACTTCATTGCCATGTCACTGCCACATCATCTTCATGTCACTGCCACATCATTGCCACGTCATTGCCACATCACTGCCATGTTATCTCCTGCACTTCGCATTTCAAAATTTTTGTGTCTCTGATGTTTTGCGATACTCCTTCCGTTGTGATTTGCGATATGCGATCAGGCCTTTTGTTGTGATTTCGATTTCCGATATCTCTGTCGAACACTATTCTGAACATGTTTTTTGGAAATTTAACGGACTCTGCCCACAGAACTTCACGTGCCTTCGTGCACTATTCTGAACACAAACTAGGTCGACTATGCTCGCACGTTCACGACTTTCTCCACTAGTTCAACATGCTCATTACTTGTCTTAGCACGTTCACGACTCTGCCCACTCATGCACGACTTGACCCAAACTTGTTTCCTTTGATGCCTTTGCTCCTTTATAAAGCGTCTAATGCTGCTCCTTGCCTTTTTAATGCTCCTCTCTACTCCTTTGCCTTAATGATAATTCTGGTGTTGATGCATGCCTCTTTGTTTCTCCTCTTCCTTACTCCTTTGCCTCTAATGTTTCTCCTTTGGAACTTTGTTGCTCCTCTTCCTCTTTTCTTCTCCTCCACTGTACTTTTTCCTTCTTTGCCTTATAGCTCCTTTATACTCCAGTTGATCCTGATCTACTCCTTTGTCCTTAATGATAATTATGGTGCTACTCATTTATGCTCCTTTTCTATCAATGACAATATTTCCAACAGCCTCCCCCTTTGGCATTGATGGCAACACTTCCTCCCCCTTTCATTTTGATAAGTGTTTATCTTCCTCTGCTTTTCCTCCCCCTTTGACATCAATGGCAAAGGGTTACACCTTTTTCCAATGTATTTTCCATCATTGCCTTATTAGAGTTCAGCATTGATCAAGAGATCATGTCTTGTACTCAAAAAATGAAAGTGCTCGAAACAAGTACGAACCTGAGCGATCAGAAAAGGAATCGTCGTTGTGATTCTGGCGCTGCGAACAGTTCGAAAAACTGATGTCGTATGAGGAAGATATCGTGTTCTGTTCGTTTTCCCAAACAACAAAAAATTGGTGATTGGATGCCCAGTCAGCATGCAGATACAGTCAACAGGTATATATTTGGAATATTCCATTTTTATTCGGCCAACAGAAACGTGCCACGTGGCTCAATCTAGGTCGTTAGATGTTGATGGTACGGAGGAATTTGGGCCGTTAATGAGATTCTTGGAGGGCCAATGGTTGAGCGACACGTGGCAAGCCCGCAGGCCACCACATGTCCTCGGGATGGTCTATTAAAATTTTTTGAGGCTACAGGAATTGAACCCAAAACCTCGGGCATGGGTGCAGAAGGGCTGGACTAATCTGCCTACGGGGTGTTTCTTACCCCTATAGGCTGCCATATATATTTAAATGTTATATGTTTATGTGTTGAGGGCTGGGGAGGCCAGCCCCCCTATCATGTAACCATGCGCCTAGGACCGCGGCCTTTGCTCTAACCGCAGCATAAAACATACACCCGACAACGAAGTTCGTTCACATGGTGGAGTTTGGTAATGGTTCGTTTGGATGGTTGTGATAACTGTAACCTCCGGCGGGTTTTACAACGCTTGTTCACATGCGGGGTTTCAAAGTTAATGTGACGGTTGAGGTTTGAGCGGAACCTTGTAACTCCTAGTTCCAACTTTAATGGCGGAGTTTTAAAACGGTTAATGCGGAGGTTACGACAGGGTTGGCATGTGACCACCCCGCCACTTACACTTAATGCCAAGTTAAACCGTACAATAAATTTTGAGCGCACCCCTAAGTTTGGGGTATAGCCATCAATTTAACTTCAGTTAACTGCCTGTCTCCATATTTAGTGGAGCTTTTCTACTTGTCATTGGGAAAATGCATTGGAATGTCAATTTTTGACCAATTTTGGTAAAACAAGAGTCTACCTAGACTAATTTGAGCATTATGGAGCCATTGGTGTAGAGAAAACAGCCATTAGAGGCCTGCAAACATATGTAATTTAAAATTTTTATCATAATGACAAATAGGGATATGCCATTGGGAGTTGGACCAACAGACATAGCCCAGGAGGGGTGAACTGCTTCATCATGCCTACTGTGTAAAACTTATGTGTGAATGTTTTTCTATGTTATGCACTATTTTTCAGTGTTTTTAAGGCTTATTTACATGCTTAAAGTTCACAAATTCATCTAATTTTCATGGTTAAAACTCTCCTTCCTTAAGAAAACTTATGGAGACAATTTGTACATGTTTATTTAACTAAAAGGACACTTAACACAGTAGAACTAATAAACTCCTTTCAGATCAAGTTGGTATCAGAGCTAGATTTTTTATCTCTGGTGTTTTTATGTGCAAGGATTTGTAAATTGTTTGCAAGGGTTTTCATGCTTAATAGGCTCAAGCTTAAGAGAGGAGAAGGAAAATTGGTGAATGCAAGAGGTTCTCAAAGTGAGCCACAGCAAAGGAGGGCAATATTGCCACATTCTCCACCACCTAGTTCACCTCCAAGAGAAGTAGAAGCAACATTAAGCATGCCTCCAGGAGAAGAAGAAACCCATCAAGAGGTGCATCCCAAAGAGGAAGAAAGAGTGTTCAGGAAAGCATTCCTTGACATGAATGAAATGGTGAGAGTCCTTTATCAAGAAAGGAATGAAATACTAGAAGGAGAAGGATCCAAACTTCACAAGGAAGGTCAGGGATCATCAGGAGGTCACAATGATGAAGACAAATCAAATAAGGGCAATGGAGGAAATGGAGGCAGTGGAAATTCACCATCCTCACCCTCATCATCATCATCCTCTACTTCATCTTCAGTACACCAGTCACACAAGTCAAAGAACATTGATAAAAGTCCTTTTCTAAAACTTGATGTTAAGTTTGAATTGCCAATGTTTAATGGTGAAGTCAATGCAGAAAAGCTTGATAATTGGATTAGGCAATTGGAGGTTTATTTGAGAATTTAGAACCTTCATGATGATGACACCAAAATCCAACTAGCTTCATTGAGGATGGAAGGTAAAACTCTTGTTTGGTGGGAATCCAAGACAAAGGAGGAGATCAAAAAACATG
Organism: Pinus albicaulis; assembly: GCA_034641835.2. NCBI lineage: Eukaryota > Viridiplantae > Streptophyta > Pinopsida > Pinales > Pinaceae > Pinus > Pinus albicaulis. The sequence continues at coordinate 223,509,809 of CM076574.1, forward strand.
GTAAGATTATTCTATCATGGACTGATTTCATTACTACAATAAAACAATAGTTTTATCCATTAGCTCACATGCAAAAATCCATAATGAACTGGCAAAATTTTAGACAATTGAAACGACAAAATGTACAAGACTACACCCAAGAATTTAGGAGAAGAGCTTTCTTATTAGGGGTAGATTTGCAGAGTCAAGATACTTTTCTCAAGTACATAGGGGGCTTACATAGCTACCTTAGACATATTATCCTCATGTTTAATCCTACAAGCCTAGATGAGGTATGTGTTCAAGCTACACATTTATAAGCTAGAGGGAAAATTACTTTTGAAGAGGGTAGAAACAAACCTTTTAAGGGGGGGAACAAAGAGAAGACCTCAAAAGGAAAAGGCAAAAAGAATGCATCTTTCAAGAAAGAGGGAGAGAAAGTGGTTTGTAAACATTGTTCAAGAGAAGGCCATGAAGAGAAAAATTGTTGGAAACTACATCCTGAAAAGAGACCCAAATTTAACAATAACAAAGGGAAGCAGAAAATTGTAGCTACAACTCAACATGACTTAGGAGAAGATTCAGGTGATGAAACTAAAATTAGAGCCATGGGATTGAAGAACATGAAGGGGAAAGAAATTGAAACAAAACCCAGTACTATTACTTCAAACAGTCACATAGAAGCTCCAAATGAAGAAGAGAGAATTGAATTGTTTCATGTGAGGGTCATATCCAAACATACCAAGATTGATACACTGTTTGACATTTGTTCACAAGCGAATTTAATCTCTGCAGACTTGGTCAAGAAACTTGATCTTGAGACCATTCCACTTCCAAAACCATGTCCACTTGGGTGGATTTGTAAGGATGCAAATTTACAGGTTTCAAAGAAGTGCATATTGCGCTTTGCAATAACTGCACATTTTGTTGACATAGTTGAATTAGATGTGGTTCCGCTTGATATTACAGGTGTTGTGTTGGGAATTCCTATGAAAAGAAAGCTATCTTACATCGCCATGAGAAAAAATACCATTTATTCAAAGATGGAAAGGAGTACATAGTTAGAGCACATCGCAAGAAGACAAATATTGAAATGGTAAATGTTGGACAGGTAAAAAGGCTGGTGAACTCAAGTAAGAATTTTGTTCTTCTAATGATTAATCCTAAAGATGATGTTAATCATGATTCATTTGAAGATTGTGATCCTAATTTGAAATCAGATTTATATGATGTAGTTGATGCACATCATGAGATGTTTCAGGAGCCAATAGGTTTGCCTCCTAAAAGGGAGATTCAACATGAGATTCAGTTTCATCAAGATTGTCCTCTTCCAAACATCGACATGTATCGCATGTCGATAATGGAGAATGCTGAAATAAAGAGGCAAATGAAGGACTTGTTTTACAAGGGACTCATAAGGCCAAGCACTTCACCATGTGGTTCACCTATAGTCCTGATTCCGAAGAAAGATGGGACTTGGCGCATGTGTGTCCACTTCAGAGCTTTGAACAAGATAACGGTAAAGAATCGATACCCACTCCCAAGGATAGCTGATTGATTTGATCAACTGAAAGAAGCAAAGTATTTCACTAAGTTAGATTTACGAAGTGGATATCATCAAGTAAGAATTGCAGAACGTGACATATGGAAGACTGCATTCAAAACCAAACAAGGACTCTTTAAGTGGATGGTTATGACGTTTGGTTTGTGTAATGCACCGACGACTTTCATGCATGTGATTGATAATGTTTTGCATCCATTTCTTGATGAATTTGTGGTTGTGTATTTAGATGATATACTCATTTTCAGCAAAACAAGAGAAGAGCATGTCTTGCATGTAAAGAGGGTACTTGATGTTTTGAAGAAAGAGCAATTATTTCTTAAGATGTCTAAGTATGAATTTGAAAAGACTTCTTTGGTTTATTTGGGACACATTGTAGGAGGAGGCGCATTGAGAATTGATCCTTATAAAGTGGAAGCCATTGTGAATTGGCCCACTCCCAAATCAGTAACTGAGTTAAGAAGTTTCTTAGGCGCGGCTCAATATTGGAGAAAGTTTATTGTTAACTTTTCTACCATAGCAGCTCCTATGCATGCAGTGACAAGTGTGAAGAAAGGCTTCCAATGGGGAGGAAAAAAACATCAATCTTTTGAAGCTTTAAAAGATAAGATCAGTTCAGCTCTGGTCCTTGCATTACCAGATTTGAGACAGTCATTCGAGATACATACCGATGCTAGTGATTATGCCATGGGCGCAGTACTTTTGTAGCATGGTAAGCCTATTGCTTTTCATTTTGAAAAATTCAATGGTATTGTAATCAATTATCCAACATATGAAAAAGATTTGTATGTGTTGGTACAAAGCGTCAAGAAGTGGAACACTACTTGATGGGTAAAGAGACGATTATTCATACCGATCACCAACTGCTATAGTACTTGCAGTCGCAAACAAAATTGCAGCAATCACGACATTTCAGGTGGATGGGATTTCTTCAACAATTTCACTTGGTTATAAGGTACAAGAAAGGTATTTTCAATAAATTTTCTAATATGCTTTCAAGACCAATTATAAGTGCTTCTAATTTACTTAAAAATTATTCTATTTTACATGAGAGTTACATATAACAGTATGCATCTAATGTTGATTTTAAAGATGTGTATGCTAGTTTGAGTGAAGGGAATCAAGTTGAGGAAAACGATTATCACTTGCATAATAATTTGTTGTTTCATTTGGGCAAGTTGTGTATACCACAAGGAGAGAGACTTAGTGTCATGAGAGAGGCTCATTCGTCTCTTATTGTTGGTCACTTTGGGGTAAGAAAAACCGTGGTGCATCTACAGAGGTCTTGTTATTGGTCTCGCATGCTAGATAGTGTGTCACATTTTATAAGAGGATGTTCTATGTGTGCAACAAGAAAGCCTAGCAATAGGAAGCTTGGGTTTTACATGCCACTACTGATACCATCAAGGCCATGGGAGAGTGTCTCCATGGACTTTGTTGGAGGTCTACCTATGTCAAGAAAATAACATGATTATCTTTATGTAGTTGTGGATATATTTAGTAAAATGTGTATACTTATGCCATGTAAGAAAACCATTACTGAAACTTTATTTTCAACATGTATGGGTTCATTTTGGTTTTCCAACTTCTATTGTTAGTGACAGGGATTCCAGGTTCTTTGGGAATTTTTGGTCCAATATTTGAAAGATGATGGACACAAAGTTGAAAAAAAGTACTGCTTTTCATCAGCAAACTGATGGCCAAACCAAGGTGGTGAACAGGACCGTTGTGCATCTATTGAGAGGATATTGCAACAAGCATCCCAAGTTGTGGGATGAACAACTGCATTACATTCAGCACGCTTACAACCGGGCCAAGCACTCTTCTACAAACACTTCACCTTTTGAAGCTTGCTTTGGGTATTTTCCAAAATCGCCAATAGACTTCATCTTTGAGAAGGATATTGTAATTGATGGGCATAGTGATATTGACAAGGCTCAAAATTTCATTAAGAAAATTCAGATTATTCATCAACAAGTTCAAGAACAGCTTGAGAAGAGTCAAAGCAAGTACAAGGAGAGGCATGACAAACATAGAGTTGATCATAAGTTTCAAGAAGGAGACGAAGTATGGTTGCACATAAGCAAAGAAATGATGCAAGGAGAAGGTAAAAAGCTCAAGCCTATTCATTATGGTCCATTCAAGATTATTAAACAAGTTGGTAATAATGCATTTCAACTTGATTGCCTTCATATATGCAAATGTATTTTGTTGTCAATGTGGACAATTTATGTTTGTATGAGCCTCCATTGGTTGATGATCAAGGGAGTGACATTCATCTGCCATCAATAGAAGATTTTTCGCCAGAATTTTTGGATGAGCTCAAGGAGGATGCCATCCTTGATAGGAGGACATGCACTTCTAAAAGGGGAAGTGTCGATTATCTTCAGATTGGGCTCAAGGGCAGCAAACCAAGTAAGGCAAGATGGATGGAAGTGGAAAAGGTGAGAGAGTTGTTCCCTAACCTTATGAACAGGTGATTAAAGTCTTTTGGGGTCTAAAATCTTCCTAATGGGGAGGTGTGATCACGAGATCATGTCTTATGCTCAAAAAACGAAAGTGCTCGAAACAGGTTCAAACCTGAGCGACTGGAAAGGTCTTGTCGTTTCGATTCCAGCATTATGAATGGTTTGAAAAACCGATGTCGTATGAGGAAGCTATCACATTCTGTTTGTTTTCCCAAACAACAAAAATTTGGTGATTGGATCCCAGTCAACATGCAGGTATAGTCAACAGGTATATACTTGGAATATTCCATTTTTTATTCGGCCAACATAAACGTGCCACGTGGCTCAATCTGGGTCGTTATATGTTGATGGTACAGAGGAATTTGGGCCATTGATGAGATTCTTGGAGGGCCAATGGTTGAGCGACACGTGGCAAGCCCACAGGCCGCCATGTGTCCTCAGGATGTTCTATTAAAATTTGTTAAGGCTACAGGAATCGAACCTAAAACCTCAGGGATGGGCACAGAAGGGCTTGACCAATCCGCCTACAGGGTGTTTCTTACCCCTATAGGCCACCATATATATTTAAATGTTATATGTTTATGCTTTGAGGGCTGGGGAGGCTAGCCCCGAAGGGCCAGCCCCCCTATCATGTAACCATGCGCCCAGGACCGCGGCCTTCGCTCTAACCGCAACATAAAACATACACCCAACGGTGAAGTTCGTTCACATGGTGGAGTTTGGTAATCATTCGTTTGGACGGTTGTGATAACCATAACCTCCAGCGGGTTTTGCAACAGTTGTTCACATGTGGGGTTTCAAATTTGATGCGACGGTTGAGGTTTGAGCAGAACCTCATAACTCTTGGGTCCAACTTTAATGGCGGAGTTTTAAAACGGTTAATGCGGAGGTTACGGCAGGGTTGGCACGTGACCACCCCGCCACTTACACTTAATGCCAAGTTAAATCGTCCAATAAATTTGAAGCGTGCCACTAAGTTTGAGGTTTAGCCATCAATTTAACTTCAGTTAACTGCCTGTCTCCACATTTAGTGGAGCATTTCTAGCTATCATTGGGAAAAATGCATTGGGAGGTCAATTTTCGACCAATTTTGGTAAAATAAGAGTCTACTTAGACTAATTTGAGCATTCTTGAGCCATTGGTGGAGAGAAAATAGCCATTAAAGGCCTGCAAACATATGTAATTTACAATTTTGAGCATAATGACAAAGAGGGATATGCCATTGGGAGTTGGACCAACAGATGTAGCCTAGGAGGGGTGAACTGCTTCATCATGCCTACTGTGTAAAAATTATCTATGAATGTTTTTCTCTGTTATGCATTGTTGTTCAGTGTTTTTAAGGCTTATTTACATGCTTAAAGTTCACAAATTCATCTAATTTTTATGGTTAAAACTCTCATTCCTTAAGCAAACTTATGGAGACAATTTGTACATGTTTATTTAACTAAAATGACACTTAGCACAACAGAACTAATACACTCCTTTCAGATCATGCATAAGCATTCTTCATTCTATCCACATACCTGCTAGGAATCTTGCTCCATTTGGTGTATAGTGATTGTTGGGAGAACACTTTGGGAATCATTGAACTTGTATGTATATACATAGTAAGATGATACCATCCCAAAGCACAGACTCCTTGCACTTGTATAATGTTGAAAGTGATGATAAGGACACTCCATAGTACAAACTGTACCAGACTTATATAATCAGAAATGCATCATTGGAATAATTCTAAAATACTGAGAATGCTCCATACAATATATAAAGTCTGCTCCAAATATACTTCAGTCTATATTAAGATCTTCATCTGAGATACATATCTGTCACTACAAGGAAAAGGCCCTCTAGTGGATGTTTTTGAGGAACCCAATATAAAAATACCCCAGGCACCTGTTTGTAGCAGAGGCTACTAGAGGAGGTTGGGGGGTGGAGGTTTTTGCAAATGTTTTTCTTCCGGTGCGCTTATCATCCTAAACCGCACCGGTGCGTTCACCTAGAGAAAGCACCGGTGCGCACAAAAAATTAGCACATCAACACACCGTGTGCTCTGTACAAACCCGCTTGGTGCATATTATTATTGTATCGTATCAGTGCTTTACAAATATTTTGCACCAGTTCATTCTAAAAACCTGCACCAAAACTGAAACATCCCAGTGCGGTCTTACGACATCGCACCGGTGCGCTTATAAAAACCTGTGCACCAAAATAGGGTTAAATTAAAAAAAAATAAAAATAAAAATAAAATAAAATAAAAAAATAAAATTACGGCCAAAAATCTGCATTTTTCACTTTTCAGTGCTCCAAAGATCTGAAGCAACAGTGCAACTTTTCCTTGTGTGAAGCGCCCTGTCATCGGTGCTCCCATTGCACGCACTACTGCTCTCCATTGCCCACCATCTGCATTTTGAATTTCTCAAAATGGTGGGAAAATTTAGTTTTGAAAATTCTACAGCCAATATGCCTCCTCGACAGCCAAATTTACAGCTATTCTCCTTGTTTTTCCATAATTAAACCTTGTAGTGAATTATTTTTGTAATTAGATTAAAATTCACCGTTTAAAAAAAAAAAAAAAAAAATTTGTCGCGCGGTGCACTCGAGTTGTTCGCCTCGCAGCGGTTCGCAGTGCTGCCTATAAATTTACAGGTCGCACTGCAACCAGTGCTAACGGTATCCGCACCAATTCCGGGGCGGTACCGAAGGGCGCACCGTGACTTTTTTAAATTTTTAAAAAGTGCAATGCGGTCGGTTACCTGGTCGCACTGTTGACCCTGTGGAATAGCGGGAATGTAGTGTGCTGACTGAAATATCCACCCCGGGACAAGTAATTTTGTCAACACACCGCATTCTGTCATTTTTGCATGGTCAACGGTGCGGCCTGGTAAAAGACCGCACTATTGACTATGTACGGATGTCAGGAGGGTGGTGCACTGACCAAACTATATGCCCCAAGGCGTATAGTTTAGTCAGCCCACCGCCCTTCCAACATTGGGCCATAGTCAACGGTGCGGTCTATTATACCAATGTACCAGTGACTTTGGAACAATGCCAGGAGGGCAGTGCGCTTAAAATTTGCAGGTGCACTGCCTCCGGTGCGCTACAAATTTGCAGGTGCACTGCCTCCAGTGCGCGACAAAAAAAGACGCATCGTTACCGGTGCATGCCTCTTTTTTGTGGTGCACCGACTGCTTTTTTTTCAAAAAAATTTATATATGTATATTCATAAATACATGTCTCATTAAATAAAAAATTATATTTAATATTTCAATCATTCAGCGATGTGGAAGGATAGAAGAGAGGGAACAGCGACAACAACAGATAGACCAATATAACATGGTTCGCCTGTGGGAGGCACGAGAGAGGGAGAGAGATGCGTACCCTCACCTTATTACAACAGCTACGCAGGGGCTCCTAAGGCAGGTATGCCTCCTCAAGTTCTATGAGGAAGCTACTTCCCTAAAGGTCCATGGTGTGTTTTCATGACATCTTATCTGCAGGTGGAATGCCCACCTACAGGCTTTTCGGGTTGGTCCTAACCAGTGGTATGCTCCCACTGAGGAGGACATCTATTTCATTACTAGGCTATCGAGGAGAGGGGTGGATTTTCCCTCGTTCCGAGAGGTTCCAATTGGCTATGCAAATGAGAGTCAGTTGGTGTACTCCCAGAGATACATTAATGCAGACATACTATCTCCTTCAGATTTTCAGGTCTTTAGAGGTCAGTTACGTATTGCTACATTTGGTATTGAGGTGGTAAGGTGCCTCTCACTTCTAATTTTGGCCATTTCACACAACACCAGTGACAGGCAATGCATTAGTTGCCCGCTTCTATATTATTTTGATTCTTTAGTACAAGAGCCACGACTTGTCAGGTGGTCTGCCATTTTTTTCAGCAGTTCTGTACAGCCTTAGATAGATGTCGTTCTCGTGCACAAGGGAGGGTCAACTTCCCTTTTTCTTTCGAGCTTTTTTGTTTAACTTTTTAGAGGTTTCTAGAGACGAGGCCTACTTTTTTTCGGTAGCCCCGTAGATTGATGCTCGATGCACGGATGCACATGTGGGGACAGATGATGCCCAAGAGGGGCGAGACTGAGTTTTCCGCGAGGATATTGCATGATGCACTAGAGTTTCTAGCCAATATTGACGAGCATCCCTTCGTTATGGTCCCTTATCCTTATGTTGGTTTGGATTGGAGAGGGTGTGCCAACATCCTCTTCACAGATGATGAGCCTCCGGATGATAGAGGTAATATCACTGTTTTATTTAAATTCATTCTAATATGTTCTTTAACTTGCTTTTATTAAAATGTTTAATGAAATTGTCTAATTATTTCTCTATACTTATATATATTTTACACACATTAGGTATTTTGATGGCGATGAGATGCAAGTGCCACTAAATGATCCAGGTGTGGATCCTGATGACGATCAGGATATGGCAGATGCCGAGGATCATGAGGCTGGTGCAGAGAGACCTACTCCTACTAGTGCGCCGATACCGCCTCTTGCTAGATGCGATAGGCTTGATAGTAGATTCAGGATGGAGTTGGGCGACCAACTCTGTGCATTATTTGTTGAGGCGGGAGTCAGGCTCGCCACTATGAGAGATATACGGGCGGATGGTAGGCTGGTACATATGTGGAGAGGCATGACGCGTGACATGTACAGCCTAATGTGGCATGTCGTAGGAGCTACAACCTTAGTTACACGGTTGAGGAGGGCACTTCGACGTTATAGGCGTGGTTGAGACGCAACACATGATCGACAGTCCATGAGCAATGACGCATCATCCGATGATCATGATCAGGGGAGTGATCATCATTCACCTCACGTCGCGCCAGATGAGCAGCCTACAGCATCGACCAGCAGTCATAATGGAGAGCAGGTTGGACCATCGACCACGTCGAGTCAGAAGCTTGCATCATCCAGTAGTACTCACGATCATGAGCAGGCTAGACCATTGACCATGTCGAGTCATCACGATGAGAAATTGATAGTTGATCCTGATCAGCAAGAGGCACCAATACCAAGTCAGCAGGCACGTGATGATCAACATGTATCTGAGCTTGTCGAGGCTGCACCATTGACTGAGAAAGCCTCGACTAGTACTATTATTGATGATGTACCACCAGCTGATATATGACATTCATATTACAGTTGTATATTTTTTACGTTATATATATATATATATATATATGGTCCATGTATTTTTTGTTCATGTTGCAGTTGTACTTAATTTACATGTTGGTGATCATCATGATGTGTATATTGTTGGGTCATGTTAGATATGTTCATTTAATGTGCAGCTTGCAGATAGATGTGTATGTGATCTAATATTTATTTGACATGAGATGTATATTTGATGTGTATGTGATGCTAATTGTGTTTTGTTAGATGATCATGATCACGATGATGTTAGCGAATTTGAATTTGTTTTTTAGTCGAATTTTGTACGATGGTTAGCATGATCGTGATGTTTATTAATTAATTTAATATTAAATGATCATGATATTTATTAAATATTATGTCGTGATTGTAATTGAAATTTTAATTTTAATTGTATGTAAAATTGTAAAATTGTATTTGTATTTGTAATTGTAATTATATGTAAAATATTTGTAAAATTTTAATTGTAATTGTAATATTTAATTTATTCTGAAATGATTGTAATTTAATTTTAATTGTAATTGTATATATGTAAAATTGTAAAATTGTAACTATAATTCTAATTGTATGTAAAATTCTAAAATTATAATTGTATGTAAAATTCTAAAATTGTAATTGTAATGGTATATATGTAAAATTGTAAAATAGTAATTGTAATTGTAAATTTTATGTAAAATTCTAAAATTGTAATTGTAATTTTATGTAAAATTCTAAAATTGTGGACGCGTCATCTGATGATCACGATCAAGGTATTTCGTAGGTCCTTGGACCATCTAGATTTCAAAGAAGGTCCACAACATTTACATCCAAAACACCATTTTGTTACAAGACCTGCGAGATTATTGTATACAATTTATATGCATGGCATGTTAAAGAATATCATGAAGAACAAAACAATTACAACGAATTAAATAACTAATATGTGAAAGAATATTGTTACGTATATAAACAAATCAATAAACATGTAATTTACCAAAGCAAACTCCTAAGCCTGGATAATCATGTGTCGTGTAAGCACATATGCCATACAACGTAAAACTCCTCTCTGCTGCGATGGGTCTTGATACATCGTATACATTTATCCCATCCCATAATTCCTTCAATTCATCTACAAGTGGTTGTAAGTAGACATCCATATTCTTCACTTGTCTTCTACCAGGGACTATGAGAGCCAACATAAGATGTTCATTATTCACGGAAAACCATGGGGGGATATTGTTATTGATCAGTACTACAAGCCAAACAGAATATTTGGTGTTCTGGAGGGAATATGGGTTGACGCCATCCATGGCTATGCTGAGTCGTAGACTTCGTACTTCATCCTTGAATTTTTTGGGCCATGCATCCTCTATATGCTTCATGGCTATTGAATCAGTTGGGATTCACATAACTCCCAACTCACTTCTGTGTGAGGCATGCCATCCCTGCAACATAGATAATTCTTTGCAATGAAAGAGCCTTTTGAATCGTTGGGATTATAGGCATGTGCCTCAATATCTTAAAAGGAGGACCACATGATTTACTCTTCTTTTTTTATTTATCATACCTGTCATGCCCACATTTCGGAAATATCTCTTTGTTTGCGTATTCTCCTCTATATAGAATACAATCATTTGGACATGCATGATATGATATGTACTCAACACCCAACATTTTCAACAATTTATTTGCCTCTTCGCAGCTACCAGGCAAGACATTATCACTCGGAAGAACCTTATCTTTGAATAAACTGTAGTTTGTGATCATGGAAAATATTAATAAATGTACATTAATGTCGATATCATTATTAACGTTCATAAAATTGACCATTTGTAATGTTCATTGTGTATTGATTATATTTCTCAAATTTATATAAGGGAGGAATTTATGGTAACCTACCTGAAAATTTCCAAGAAACATGCATTCGACAAGCCCAACTTTTAGTTCAAGTTGTATAGTAACATCGTTGTCCCCAACTGGGTAGACTTTGACTGACCACCAGGTCCAAAGAGAGGAGTGGTGGAAGCAAATTTAAGGCTTTCGAAAAAGGTTTCAGCGATATGAGCATCATCCCCTAGCTGATCAACGTTTTGGAATGCATCTAACAACATTGTCTCCATGGCAGTCGTATCCCTTAAGTAATCATCCATACAAATCTCTATTTGATTGCCTCCATTTCCAACTTGTGAAGAACTACTATTGTTGTAGTCATTTCTAATTGGTGAATCTGGACGTAGCGGGAATTGAATCGGTGGTTGATTCAACCATTCTTGGTATTGTTCCTCTCCGATTTTTTCTCTTAATTTAGTCTTCTCGTGATTTGACATTGTCGTGGGGTGCAATGGAAGATGGTAGGTAGGTCGCTCATCATCGCTAATATCCTAAAAAAAAGAAATTAATAAATAAATCAAAAATCAAAAATAAATTTTAAAAAAAATTTAAAAAATGAACATGATTAGTACAAAATATATGATATCAATTAGTAAGCACGTTGACAATATTGCATGATTAATTGGTTTGATGTTGAAATAATTACATTAATCAATATACCAAACAATTATAATTATTAACATCATTGTCCCAGGATTATGGCTAGAAGATGTAATATTGTTACAATTGGCAGGGTGAAGCGGTTGTCCATTTTCATCTGCCAAATGCGCTTTGTGGTATGTTGCTCCTGATAAGAGCTTCCGACATTTTGGAGCTGTTTGAATATTTTGTACATCTGAACTCGATTTTGAATCTGCATGAACTTGCAACTTTGTATACATTATAAATTTAATTAAGCTGTGCATGATTGACATGGATAAAAAACATAAATTCAATTACATAATTAAAATATAAATAAAATATGAGTAAATATTACGTCTCGAGATGGATAGGGAGAACTCTGCGATGGACTTTGAGAAATATCATGGAACGAGCTGAATTTTGAAGAATTGTCCATTCGATATAATTATGATATTTTCTCCCTGCATTTGAACAAAATCAACAATAAATTTTGGTGTACACACCTAAAAGTAATTTCGGTGCCTTAAAAATGGACTTCTTGTTATCGGTGCTAATGTACAGATAACCGCACCAGTGCGTTTTAGCTACTGCACACCAGTGTTGTGTTATCAACGGACGCACCAGTGTGGTGCTATTAAGTGACGCACCAGTGACGAATAACCGCAAATAAAAAAAGCACAACTCCATTTTTTTTTAGTGAAGAAAAAAACGGTAAATTGAAAAATGGGCGGCAAAATATTTTCGAAAATCTAATTTCATAAAACAATTCTTTAAATACTAAAAACTTTTATTATTTCACTATTTTTGCAAAAATGTTCAGCCAGAGATTTGCAGGAGACATACCTGGAGCAAGAGAGCATGAGAGCATTGTGGAATAGCGAAATACGTTCAAACAAAAGTATTCAGACAATTAGAATTCCAAACCTCTAGTGATTCAACCCCTGTAACATAGAATTTCAAATGATCTTATGATTAAATTTTATTGTTTTTTTAATTTTTCTGCAGTTTTTTTTTACGCAGTAAGTAAAAAATTTCAATTTGTTGTTCATTTTCATAAAGAAAAAAAAAAAAAAAATATATATATATATATATATATATATATATATATATATATATATATAATAAAATAAGAAAAATATAATAATAAATAAATAAATCCATTTTTACTCTAAACCCTTCATTCTTTTTGTTTCTGCCCTTTCTTCTCCTTGTTTCTGTGATTTCAGAATTAGGGCTTTTCATTTTAGATTTATAGGGTTTGTATTGCTATATATAGGCCTATGACATCCAACCCACGGGACGACTTGCATAGTCGGATCTCAAGCCATGTTGGCCTTTGTGTGAATTTTAAAAAAAAAAAAAAAATTTCATCGGTGCGCCTGGCGTAACCTAGCGCACTGGTGCGCTAGATTATCCCAGCACACCGCGCACGTACTGTTTGATAAAAAATTTAAAAACATTTTTTTTTAATCCGTGCGCCATATGTAAAATAGGCCACAAGTGCGCTATTTCATTATGGCACACCATGAACGTACTGTTTCACAAAAACAATTTTGTATTGTGTTAATTGGTGCACCATGTAACATATATCACACTTCACCGGGTCTCCTAGTTGACAGAGAGCACCGTACAGTGGTCCCTTGTTTGCGTGGGGCATTTATAAGAATAGGCCGCACCGCCCCCTCCACGACACCATATGCTACAAAAACTAACACTAGATGATTTTTATTATTTTTTTTGTGTTAATCAGTGCGGTAGTTGACATGTAACGCACCGGTGCTCCTTATTGCAACAAAGCACCATACGGTGTTTTACACTATTTGGGCGATGCGTTTATAAGACCACCACGCATCGACGTCGGTGCGTACACCATGAAAAACACACTGGTTTCTTGATATATTTTTTTAACCTGAAAGTTGAAAATTTATTTATAAAATATATTAATGAATGATATGGTGCAGGTTTCATATGGATAAAGAAATGGCTGACAAGAGATTAAGTAACAAAAATACTGATAACACGTCAAGAAAAGAAAAAAAGGCAATTTCTTTGTAAATTCTTTACAAAAAATATTATTTTTGAACTATATGTAAGTTTAACTAATATGTATTGTTTACTATGTATCATGCAGAGCCACAAAATGACGAAGCTCAATAAGATTATTTCTGATCTAGGACTAGAAGAGCGTAAAATCTTGATGGAAAAATTGCAAAAGGATGAATCATGTGAATGAAAAAATACTATCAATCCAATATGAGTTTCTTTTTTTAATTTTCGTTAATAATATACTTAAAATTATTAGATAACATGTTTCAAACAATCTATTAATTCACATATGTTTAATGTTCTGCAGGATCCAACAACTCAGAAAATAAATGTTGTTCTAAGAAAAGAAAAAAAATAGAACATGCAAATGAAAATGAATTTCTCCTTAGCTCATTTGGAGTGGTGTTGGAGGTTAACGAAAGGGGGAAAAACTTTTACAAAAGTTTGAGGGATCTAATGGAACGAATATATAGACGTTCTTTCCACTTACAATACAAAAATCAATCCAATTATTCCAAGAACCAAATTTTATCTAAACTATAGGAAGAGTTTCTAGAGAATTGGTCAATGAGACATGTCATACTTTTAATAGCAAAAATGTACAACAAAAAAAAAAAAGGAATGAAAAAATAATATTCTTTTAGATGTTTTACTATAATCATTTATAAATATCACTTTTGTTATGTTTACTTTTCATATATCAATATAAAAATTAAATAGTTTATTGTCATGTTATATTTTCAGGAAGATTATGAAAATATCAAAAGATGAATGCGCTGATATCATAAATATGCCAGTAGAAATGTCCAAAAAGGTGTACAATGAGATGGTCAAAGAAATGCACAAAATTGCATTGCAGGAGGAACCATCTCAACAATAACGTGCTTCAAATGTAATATGTAATCATTGAATTTTTCGATCATTAGGTACAATAAATAAACAATTTAGCATTAAATATGAATTTTCAAGTATTTTCTTGCAGAAAAGAAAAGAAAATGGAACCAATTCAGCACATAAAACAGGACGAAAATGAAGAAAAGGGTTGATATCTAAGTTTGTGAGTAATTGTCACTTCCTTATAACAACTTAACTAGATTTCATTTTTGTATATTTTTAGTTGTTTTACAAAAATCATCATTGAATGTCTTCAAACAGGTGCTAACATACAAAGAAGAACCATCAGACGAATTGATTGACATTAGGTTAAATATGGGTTGTGCATATATGTTGGCATATCAGAAATTAATTGTGGAATTTGTAAGCATCTATCGATCTTGTTTTACTTAGCTCCGTCTATAATTAATAGAACAAATAAATCTTTTATATTAAATATATTATTTGTTATGGGGTATAAAACTTGCAGGAAACAAAGTATGGAATTGCGCCAACAGATGAAATCTTGAAAGATGGCATAGAACATGGTTTTGAAAGAATGTGTATAGTTTATGAGTCAATTGTTGCTATCCATAAAATTGCAATCTTCAAGAATTAACACTGCTCCGATACCATGTATAAATTATATAACATATGCATTATATATCCATACTCTCCTGATCTAACAATATCTAACTTCTTGCTAAATACAAAATCCTTCCACTGTTAATCTTTTGCGGAAATTGTAAACTCAATTTCAAACACATGAAGCAATAAAAACAATCACACATAACACGGTTGTTTAACGAGAAAGCCTGAAGCTGAAAACCCCAACTATCATATATTATGTATCATGGAGATCATGTAACAATCTCATACAAAGCTTAGTACATCAAGCTCTCAGTACAATCAATCGTCACACACTAACAAGAAGAAATCTGCAAATCCATGCACTGATTTATGCCACCTGATAGCCTGCCTCCACTGCGCAATCCCTGCTGAAGAATAGCTCTGAATGAATTCGAGTTACCCTTGCCTTGACTGCGCAATCTTCATTGGCAACTCCAATGTGTGTGTGATGCAATCAATGCATCACTATAGTCACAACAGATAGTCCATCTCACCCTTTCACCTACCTATCCATTGGGTCTCCACTAGAACTGACATGCACTGTAGTTAATTGTTGTATTTGTTCAGTTGATTAATGAGTTAATATTTGTGAATTAATTAACTAATTAATTCACTCCACTCTCAGTAGTGTATCATTCAGTTAGACTAGATACAACTAACTCAACTGAGTTAAAATTAATAACAACTCCATGAACTACTCTTCCAACTCTATCATAACTTTTCCACTTCAGTTCTAACTGAGTTCTCCATGCATGAACCACCAGTAAACCCTAGGAATTGCGTAATTCCTTCAGCCCACTGATTTGCCAAATCTGTATACTAAAATTAAGTGCTCCAAGAGAATAAGTTGATATTTAGAGTCTGATTATTATTAAGGGCTAATAATAATCGACACATCTATTTTTTGATCGACGATCTATAAATGGACTTCGCCCAATCTTCTAAAAATAGAATTTCATCTATCAATCCAACTTGACCAACCATCCACAAATAGCATCCTACAACTTCTGAAATATGATCACCATGTCTAAAAATATACTTGCACCTAAAAATAGCCTGTGGGCCCACTTAGTGAAGGTGATTTATTTTCACTAAGCTTCATCATCTTGTTGAATCTCAACAAACCCCACGACCAATTAGAATGGCCATGTGCGTTGTATCACCAACAGTGCACCCGATGCGGTTTTATACCTTGACGGCCCGATCCATGCACCTTCAACCGTCCCGGGCCACCATCTAGATGACACGCACCAGTGTATTGACACCTTAGTAGCGCACTGATGAAAAAAACATCTGAAATAACCTTCGGCCGCCCAGGTTTTTTAGTTGTGTTGAAATTCCGTTAAAATCTCCGCAAAAACTCCATAACCGTAAACGGATGTTGTAGAAAATGTGTTTTTGACAATTTTGGCCAATTTTATAACACTAAAAAGCTCCTTTATAACCTCCGCTAGAGGGTATTTTCCTTGTAGTGTGTTGAGGAAGATTGTAGATGAAATATGTCTTCTTCTGCAATACGCATTTGCAGTACACATCTGTTCAAATATGATGATGCCAATATATCTTTTGCAGCCACGGTTCACCTTTACTACCAGATTACACAGTAATTTTGTTGCATATTCAAGGATGTCTTTGCACAGAACTTGGTTCATAGGCCAGCCTCTCATACTTTCTTATAAGGGATTCTCAAATTCACCCACATACCACTGTTACATAACTTTTAGGTGTAACACATGCTTGAGGAAGACTAATGGTTAGAGCTTGATATATCTAATCTCTGTGGTATACACTTATGCCAAAAGTGTCTATGCATCCAAGGCCACAAGATAATATGATACCCATTGATAATCCATGTGGTAATTTTAGTTCGAATCGCACAGACAACCATAGTTACGATACCCTTCATACTCTCAGTTATTTTCATTGAGCTCTCCTCTGTTCTCAACAACAATCAACAATATACATAATCTAATTTTGACATCATTAACCTTTTGTACTGGTAGAGATGCGAGATCAATCAATTGTTTTATCACAATGCGTTTCAGGAATACATTTATTTAATTGGAGTCTCAAAGACAAACTGTTCACAGTTTTATCATTCATTTATCTGCTTACCTCCAAAACAAAAACATGTCCAACTTCAACGCAAGCTCAGCACATCAGTAATGCTTGCTCCAATACCAACGCTGCTCCAATAATAATGCTTGGGTGCTTCCTAGAGCATCTCCTCTTTGAGTTCAGTATAAGCATCCTTCATTTAGTTCTTTTGTTATTAAATAAATATACACAGCAAACTGATGTTATGACAACTCATGAGAATGTTAGAAGGCATGTCACCACGGAATGTTTTGTTCTTTTGTCCCTTGTTTCTTGATGATAGAGATATGTGCTAGACTTTTGATGAATATGTAATCACTACAAGTCATAAGCCCTTGATGTTGATGTGAAAAATGAGTTCAAATAGAGCTTACACTTTATCGTAATATTAGACAATATCTTTCAATCTAAAAGGCCCAATGTCTTTAATACTGAAAAGTTACAGATTTAAACATAAAACCCTCGAGGTTTGATACATTTCATGCATTGGACAATCTTACTATCAACTATACACTTTTATTTATGACACAAGGGGGTATGTAGTTCAATGATCAACTCTCTGCAATGGTGAAATATTAATTATTCCTTTTTGCTGAAGTAAGTTTTAGATGAATCAATAATAGACTCTTGACCTTCAATAGTAATATTAACACAACTAACCCATAATACTTCAGACACTTCAACTGTTCTATCACCATGTTCTTCGGGAAACATCTTCAATTTGGCTACTTGAAGTTTCATCAGACAGACTTCAACAAGCTTATGGATGACTTAAGAAAAAGGCCTTGAAAGTATATCAATACTGACTTTAAAAGGCGGACATTCATATCCAAGACTGCGTGATTCTTCAATGCTCAATATAACACATCAACGGACATAAGATAATGATGCTTTGACATTTTACTGACCTTTCCATTCTTTGATAACACATCTCGACATTCTCCAGCATTTGCAACTAGAAGATACTTTGCACTAATCAAAGCAACCAGAACTTAATCCACACATATTATAATGTTCATAATGCTAGGACTACTTCCTTTATGTATTTCTACCATACCACCACCATGATGCATACCATAATATTCTAATCCTGAGGACCTGTATCATACCACTGCTCCAATAATAACACTTGGGATGCATATTTGTAATGAAATAATGATAATAACATTTTTCTTATTCATCCTCCTTAAAATAATTTTGTTACATTATCAACACTTTCAGTGAGACACACAGTGTAATCATCCTCTTAGTTTCCAAGTTCATGAATGATGTTCCCTTTACCACCATGGATGCTTGTTGCTTTCTCTTCTTCCATCAACCTGTTGGCTATTGAATGCTTCAAGTGTCCTTCTTCCTCTATATTTCCTTGCTAAAGGAATTGTCCTTACCCTTTGTTGGGAGGTATAAATGCTAGATTTACACCCGCATTTAAATTTTCAAACCGGGGGGGGCGTAAGACTTAGAGACGTAGCACAATATATGCTAGAATATGGCATCAGGGATTTGTCCAATCAAAACCCTAGAACTAATGCAGAAAGGTAATCATGCGGGAAAAGAAACAAGACATTTCAAGAGAACACACTGCAAATTAATTCTCTATGCAGGAAATAAATGATGCAAAACTTCTTAATCAACTACAGCTACACTTGCGAATATGAAAGCATGAAACAAATAACTATTTAAAATCTATACTTAAAACACTTCTTCCGAATGATGCTTCAAAATATGTACTTAAAATGCTTCTTCCAACTGATGCAAGTACCGTTGCTAGAAAAAAATCATAAGCGTATGGAAATATTCAATTCAAACTTCTAAATTATTGAGCGAGGATATCTTCAAGAGTACTCTTGGACACTTTAATTATGTTAAAAATGTATTTAAACTTAATCTTGGTATTAAACAAATGTGATTTCCTTACAATCCCCAAACCAATTCATATAATAATTTAAACTGTTTATAAGTGCCCAATAATATAAATAATGAATTAGATGAAAACCTTGTTGATCTTATCCCCGTCTTAAATCCCTGCTACTTAATATATATTTATAAAATAACTTGAACAGGGAAAGAAAGAAATTGAGAAAAAGAAGCACTTAATAATTGATACTCTATTTAATTTTTGGAATAGAAATAAACTCTAAATTAACACCAGCAATAAATTTATCTAGCCTATGCAATTAAATGTAAAGGAAATTACGATTTGGAATTGCAGTGTTCAAATAATTTTAAATTCGTTGATTGCAATGTTCAAAGAAGTTTAAATTCGTTGTTGGACAATTCATGAAGTCTCCCTTTTTAACATTAAAACAACGAACATGTAAAATCCCATAATTAAGACTACTTATAAATGACCAGATAATGTCAAGTTAATTTCATATTCTGTTATAAATCCCTCTACAATCAAAAATATATTTTGTTAAACACAACAAATCATAATAATGAGAAACAAAAATAAAAGAAATGTCGGCTAACTAATTGCATTCAGAAATAAATTCTAAAGTATCGGCATCAGTGGATTCATAAGCCAAACCTGCATAATCAAATAGCAAAAACATTGCAAAAAAATGTAAATCACACTCACACATGATGCGGGAATGAAATGCAGTAAAAGAAATGAATAAATTCTAAACAATCTAAGCAGTGAGCTGACTGATGGGCCCGATCATCTAGCTCGATCTTCCTGAAGAGAAACTACATTAACACACCAATCCATAAATTCAAAACAACCTATTAATGTACATTAAATGTTGAATCATATTATTAATGGAATCACGTTACAAAAATTGAATTACACAAATATTTAATTAAATCAAATGCTACAGATGTAACATTGGGCTTTAGTCCATAATCGAGCTTTACTGCAATTTCCAGCTTGCTCCTATCCTCTACGATCCTAGCCTCAGCCTACTTCTATGCAGAACCCTTCCCCCCGGTTCTTCAATGCGCGGTGCTCTATTATATAGCAACAATGCTGCCTCTGAATAAATGGATCTATCGTTACATTGTATGTAATTTTAGAATACAAATCGATTGAAATCAAAACAAAAGGATTTGTTTCCAATCGGGGTCGAGTCGGTGATCTTCTTCTAGAAGAAATTTGACAACGCATTGCTGGCTGAGGCATCATCCTTTCCTCTTATTGGATCTTAACGCCATATTCCCAATCATTTGTTGGCAAGAAGCAATTGAAAAATCAATTGGTGGATAACCTTCTGTTTTCTTGTGATGTAGAAGCATGCCACGCACTCCATATCTTTTTCTCATGCCATCCCCTTCTCTCTATCTATTAGCAAGCTATTGGAACAAAGGAATAATGATGTTAGATACCTTCATGAAGACTTCCTCCTATTCTTCTGGTAAATTATCAATATCCATGTATAAGAGGTTTCTAAATTCGATTTAGACCTGTCAAATTACAGCATGAATTTTTCAATGCCCTTTTTCAAATTGTTACATCAATCAATAGCATTGCTATACCCACATAAATCCTTGCTTCTGGCCATCATTGGCATCCTTTTGTGCTTGCTCAAGGGTCTGAGTGTTTAGACATCATGCAGTGACTGGCCTAGTTTCTAGGCACTCCCTTATTCAAATCATGAAGGTTCTGCTCTAAAATCCATTTGTAGTATTGTTTCTGAAAAGGAGTCACCAATTCTTAAAAATTCCTTCTATCTTTGGCGGAAAATATTTCTCAACATCTTTATTACACTAAAAATGTTGATGTTAAATTTTTTTCTTGATCATATTGCAGAGGAAAGCTCACTTCACAGCAACTTGGCAGATGCAGCCATGTTTTTCAACGCAAGAACAACTTCATCATACTTCTTGGTTTTCAAACCACGATGAAAACCCCAATCTAGATTTACCCATAGGATGTTTGTCTCTAGCGCATAGCTCTCAATCTTTGTCATTGAGCCCAAGTTGCTGCTTCTTTCATGGGGTGAATCCGTACTCAAATGCATTCCTGCACCAGACTTATTCACCTGCCACCAAGAAGACATTTCATTAATGAAATTTACACACAAAACACTCATCAAATTAACTAATAAGAAGAACTTATAAATAAATAGTTATTGTCTCTAAATGCCTCTAATCATCAACTTAAAAGAACAAAAACACGAGGTACAAGGATATAATATTTTGATAAAACCCATAAAGATTTGGGCAAAAATGCAGCTCAACATCCCCCCACGCTGAACTTCTTGCACATCCTCATGCAAGCCAAACCTTTAAACTATAAAACTATGAAAGAAGGCAGGGAAAATGTTCGAAGATAAAATTATGCTTCCGATAAATGCCAGCAAATATTTCAACAAGTAGTATCGATTGCAGGAATGTAACAAGATCAAGTACCGAAAGTAGACATTATAGAGAAAAGATTATGGCACATACATGTTACCTTGTCCCAAATGAATTGCATGTTTTGTTTCTGCCCAAAGTCTTATGATAAAAATCAAATTTTGTTGAAAAGGTGCAATTTCAAAAGACTACCACAAGATTCCTACACCTACTATAACAATCTTGTGCCTAGGTCATGCAGCACATATTTAGAGGCAACCACCATCAATACACATTGCTTCCAATCAACACCTTGTGAAGAAACACCATTGAGTATTTCATCACTCCAAATCAAAATGAGTTATAGTTCCAGAGAAGGGAAATAAAAGTAAAGCAATATGACACTTTCCTGGACCAGTTAGAAACCTCTTTATTGAACACTCTAAATGTCGTTGTCATCCGAATTCAAAACTGCATTTCCTCTTAATCTAGTACAAAGAATAGCCTTCACTAAGGGTACCACATCATTAAAGATTCTTGATTTTTGAAAAGTAGAACTCAAGGCACTATGTTCAAATCATCTTAAAACCATTGTCCAAGAAAAGGATGAGTTTTAGGGAAAGAGAAGGATAACCAAGCAATTCATTGTATGCAATTAACTTTAATACCATAGACATGGCTCTGCTGATCGCAAGTGTCCACAACCTCGGCAGGGATGTCTTTTGACCCAGCAAAATGTCTTTGTCCCACTTACTAGATATAGATTTAGAGTTAGCTTATTTGACTTTTAGATGAAGACCATTGTCCTGGCTTGGTAACTAGCTGATGGCAGTGCCACTCACAAGAAGTAACATGGATGAACAGGTTGGCTCGTGATGAGACCTCCTGTTTTCTAGCTTTTCTGCTGAAAGCCATTACTGTGGCTTGGTGACTAGTAGCAGTAATGTCATGCATGTTAGGTCTCATGATTGTGGTAAGTCAGCTCATCACGAGACCTCCTATCCTCCCCTAAATCTTTTGTAAGCTTTGATTATGATTAACCTTAAAGTTTACTTAATAAGTAGGGAGACAGATCTACTCCTTAAGAGTACAGGATGGCGTGAAAATTTTTTAATGACTAATCATTGTTGGCTAATTCCTCTACCCTAAAGACTTATTGAAGATATACCAGATAATGACTGAAAGATTCTTTTGAGTTCAAAATGTTAGTGTTCTCATGAATAGATTATTATGATCTTTATAATAGTGGTCCACCATAGGGGCTTTCCAATAGTACCTTCTAAGGGAAACTAAAAATATATATCTTAGATGACAACGTATTGGAGTGATTAATCATGGTTACTTTTGCAAAATCATGAGGTATTAGAGTGAATAGTACTCAACAAGATTTGTCACAAATGTGTGTGTTAAAAACTAATGTGGATCAAAAGCCATTTCAATGGCTAAGATTTAAAATTAAAAACCCTAATAGCATTATAACAACTTTATTATTTTTCTACCCTACCCTACACTAAGAAGTAGAAGACTCCTAAGTTTAAGTATAGGAGTACTTCCAATGCATCCATGTGCGCAATAGAAGGATAATCCTACTCATGCTCAAATTTGAAAAATATATGCGAGAAAATACTAGAACATGAGGTACCAGCTCCACTAACTGATGTTGTGCTACTAATTGTCGAATGATAAATAAGGAGTGGATGTTGATAGTCATTTGGAACCAAGATTCTATGGGATCCGTATACTCTTGGTCACTTGATTGATGAGTAACATTTAGTGCATCATGAAAATCCTCCACATTTCTTTGTTTGTCTTCTAAAGTGAAGGTGAGATCATATAGATGTTCTACTTCTTATGGATTATCCTCATCATGCATGATCCACAGCTTCTCGGCCCCCTTAGGAAGATCTTCTAGATCTTCATGAGCCTTCTCTTCCAGAGGAATAGACCTTTCCCTAATTGATGCCAAAATATGATCTTTCTATGAAGTAGAGACTCTAGCTTCTGCTAGAATTTGAGATAATTCTTAGAATAACATCACACTTCCTACCATTTTCTTACTAGCTGGAAAGCATCAAACTTAAAATCTTCGTTTATGGGAAACCAAAATTTGGAGTGACCCCAAGCAAAAGCAGATGTGTGGCTTTTCACTCGCGTCTTACTGTCATCTCTTCCCTCTAGTTTCCCTGCGAAGGTAAAAGTGAAAAATCAACTTCAATTGCAGTAACGAAAACAATCCACACTTTGCAGAAAAGAAAATAACACTTTGCAGTAACGAAGATCACACTTTGCAATAAATAAAATCACACTTTGCAATAACAAAAATCACTCATTTGCACGAAATAAAACCTAGACTATGAGCTTTCTGGCAATACCGTCTAGTATGCTTCAGCAAGCAAGGGGAATCTTATTAATCTAAAAATTTGATTGTGAAAGGAAGCATAACAAATCCTTATCCTACAATGCCTCCCCGCCAACAGCCCCAAAATGTTGGGAGGTATAAATGCTAGATTTACACCCACATTTAAATTGTCAACTCGGGGGGACGTAAGACTTAGAGACGTAGCATAATATATGCCAGATACAGCCTTCGAGATTTGTCCAATCAAAACCCTAGAACTAATGCAGAAAGGAAATCATGCGGGAAAAGAAACAAGAGATTTCAAGAGAACACACTGCAAATTAATTCCCTATGTAGGAAATAAATGATGCAAAATTTCTTAACCAACTACAGCTACACTTGCGAATATGAAAGCATGAAATAAATAACTATTTAAAATCTATACTTAAAATGCTTCTTCCAAATGATGCTTCAAAATTTGTACTTAAAATGCTTCTTCCAGATGATGTAAGTACCGTTGCTAGAAAGAAATCATAAGCGTATGGAAATATTCAATTCAAAGTTATAAATTATTGAGCAAGGGTATCTTCAAGAGTAATCTTGGACACTTTAATTATGTTAAAAATGTATTTAAGCTTAATCTTGGTATTAAACAAATGTGATTTCCTTACAATCCCAAAACCGATTCATATAATAATTTAAATTGTTTATAAGTGCCCAATAATATAAATAATGAATTAGATGAAAACCTTATTGATCTTATCCTCGTCTTAAATCCCTACTACTTAATATATATTTATAAAATAACTTGAACATGGCAAGAAAGAAATTGAGAAAAAGAAGCACTTACTAATTGATACTCTATTTAATTACTGGAACATAAATAAACTCTAAATTAACACCGGCATAAAATTTATCTAGCCTATGCAATTAAATGTAAAGGAAATTATGAAATGGAATTACAGTTTTCAAAGAAGTTTAAATTCATTGATTGCAGTGTTCAAAGAAGTTTAAATTCGTTGCTGGACAATTCATGAAGTCTCCCTTTTTAAAATTAAAACAACGAACATGTAAAATCCCAGAATTAAGACTACTTATAAATGACCAGATTATGTCAAGTTAATTTCATATTCTGTTATAAATCCCTCTACAATCAAAAATATATTTTGTTGAACACAGCAAATCATAATAATGAGAAACAAAAATAAAATAAATGTTGGCTAACTAATTGCATTCAGAAATAAATTCTAAAGTATCGACATCAGTGGCTACATAATCAAATAGCAAAAACATTGCAAAAAAACGTAAATCACACTCACACACGATGCAGCAATGAAATGCAGCGAAAGAAATGAATAAATTCTAAACAATCTAAGCAGCGAGCTAACTGATGGGCCCGATCATCCAGCTCGATCTTCTTGAAGAGAAACTACATTAACACACCAACCCATAAATTCAAAACAACCTGTAAATGTACATTAAATGTTGAATCATATTATTAATGGAATCACATTACAGAAATCGAATTACACAAATATTTAATTAAATCAAATGTTATAGATGCTACATGGGGATTCAGTCCATAATCGAGCTTTTACTCCAATTTCCAGCTTGCTCCCATCCTCTGCGATCCTAGCCTCAGCCTACTTCTATGTAGTCCCCTCCCCCCCGGTTCTTCAATGCGCGATGATCTATTATATAACAGCAACGTTGCCCCTGAATAAATGGATCTATTGTTACATTTTATGTAATTTTAGAATACAGATCAATTGAAATCAAAACAAAAGTTTTTTTTTCCAATCCGGGTTGAGCCGGTAATCTTCTTCTAGAAGAAATTTGACAACACATTGTTGGCTCAGGCATCATCCTTTCCTCTTACTGGATCTCAACGCCATATTCCCAATCATTTGTTGGCAAGAAGCAATTGCAAAAGCAACCAATGGATAACCTTTTATGGTCTTGTGATATAGAAGCATGCCACGCACTCCATGTCTTCTGCTCACGCCATCCCCTTCTCTCTATCAAGCTATTGGACCGAAGGATTAACGATGTTTGATACCTTCACGAAGACTTCCTCCTAGTATTTTGGTAAATGATCAATATCCATGTATAAGTTTTTTTGAAATTCGAGTAAGACCTATCAAATTACTGCATGAATTGTTCAATGCCCTTGTTAAAATTGTTACATCAATCAACAATGTTGTTATACCCACATAAATCCTTACTTCCGGCCATCATTGGCATCCTTTTGTGCTTGCTCAAGTGTTTGAGTGTTTAGACATCGTGCAGTGACTGGCCTGGTTTTCACGCGCTCCCTTATTCAAATCATGAAGGTTTTGCTCTAAAATCCATTTGTAGTACTATTTCTGAAGAGGAGTCACCAATTCTTAAAAATGTGTTCTATCTTTGGTGGAAAATATTTCTCAACATCTTTATTGCACTAAAAATGTTGATGTTAAATTGTTTTCTTGATCATATTGCAAAGGCAAGCTCACCTCGCAGCAACTTGGCAAATGCAGCCATGTTTGTCAATGCAAGAACGACTTCATCATACTTCCTGGTTTTCAAACCACGATGAAAACCCCAATCTCGATTTACCCACAAGATGTGTGTCTCCAGCACATAGCTCTCAATATTTGACATTGAACCCAAGTTGCTGCTTCTTGCATGGGATGAATCCATACTCAAATGCATTCCTGCACCAGACTTATTCACTTGCCACCAAGAAGGCATTTCATTAATGAAATTTACACACAAAACACTCATCAAATTAACTAATAAGAAGAATTTATAAATAAATAGTTATTGTCTCTAAATGCCTCTAATCATCAACTTAAAAGGAAAAAAACATGAGGTACACGCATATAATTATTTGATAAAAAACATAAATATTTGGGCAAAAATGCAGCTCAACACCCTTCCTAAACTTTTAGTTGTTCTTATTCTAAGCAACTCTTCTTTGACAACTCTTATGGGGACTTTTTATGAACTCATCCCCCCCTGGGATGTTGCTTCTTGTCTGTCACTAATTGGATATCTTCTTTGCTTCCTAGAGCAACTCCCCCTGAGACTATGATGGATTCATAATGTCATTAAAGTAACAGGCTCCCCCTTTTTATTCTTCTTTCATACTTTGTTGGGGTTCCTCATAATGTCTGCATTTCTTTTTTATTCACAATTTGGTCTGACTTGATTTGATTCCATCATCTGTCTAGAGTCCTTTAATGTATATGGCAACCTGCAGTCATTTGCTTTGTGTCCGAGATTGTGGCACACATAACATCTTATTTTACCTAGGTACGTTTGAGCTGATGTATAACATTTTTACTCCTTTTTTAACATAATTTACATTCAACAAGTTTATGTCCAAATTCATTGCATGCATAACAGTAGCCATGGAAATGATTTGTGTACCTAGTGAAAGATTGTCCTTTCCATTTGCTTGCTTGAGGGGTTCTTCTCATTTGCTGCATCTTTTGCTAGTTAAAATTGATTTGGTTTGTCTTACAATGTGCTGCTATATGTCCAGGTCTATGGAAGGTAAAACATGTAATACTTCTCACAGGAGGAAAGAACCTCCTTTAAGATCTTTTGAACTTGTTCAATTCATCTTCCGGAACAATTGAGCATTTTGCAACTGCTTGCTTCTTCCTTCCATTATTTGTCACTTGATGTTGCTACTTGTTTTTGTTTGTTTATTTACACATCAAGTTTTTGCTGGCTTCTACTTTTTTGGATCCTTTCTGAGCTGCTTCATCATCCCTTTCAATGTCTGCCTTCTTTGATTTCTCCATGGAGGCAATCTCATCTTTGAGCCGCTTACACAACCTGCTCCTTTCTTCTATCAGTCTTATAGCTGAAATAATCTCATATTGATGAGAGTTATCATTTTCCTTTATTACAACTTTCACAAAAAGTAATAGCTTTCTTATCCACTGCCTTCGACTCACTGGATTCTCCTTCATATCCTATCCCAGCCTTTACAATAGGATATCTTTGTGCATTTAATATCTTGTCCAATTGTTAAACACCTTTTAATTGTTGAATGTTCATTGTTACATCAGTTTGAGCCTTTTCTAATTTCTTCCTCAGACTCACCACCTCTTCTTCTAATATTCGACATTCCTGACTTTTCTCTCTTATTTGATGCAATAGAATGTCTTCTACTTTCCTTGATTCTTCTAGATAAATCTTCAACTTAATAAAATCTTTAGAGTTTGGTTCTTCCTTAACATATTTCAGAAGGATTTCCTTCTGTTTTCTAGTCTTGAGATTGAGTCTATCGATTTCCTTTAGGGAACTCACCAACTCCCCCTGAAGGTCTCCCTCACCTTCTTCTTCATATTCCAGAAGATCATATTCAATATAATCCATATCCATTAGTGCGAATTCTGAGATTCCATCTTCATCTGGGGATTCATTTGAGTTTTCAAATGCACTGCTATCTTGCTGGGAAAAAAACGTTTTTCTCTTAAATTTCTCCCCTTTCTTCATATTATAGGATTTTTTTTTCTCTTTCCCTTCAGAATGATTCTCTATTATATTATTGGGACATTTTGAGCCATAGTGCCCCACTCTTCCACAATTAAAGCACTTGAATGGAAGTTTACCTTTGTACTTGCATGTGCCTCTATCTAATCTTCTGACAAATCTGGCTTCTTCTTCATCAGAGCATGAGCATGTACCTTCCTTCTCTTCTATGCATTTTTTTCCTTAAAGGAAACCTCCCTCATGTTTGACTTCCCTTTAGGAAGTCTCATCTCATATGTTGTTAGGTTCCCAAGTAATTGGTTTCTGGTTAAGGTTTCCCAATCTGTTGTTTCTTCTATGGCAGACACATTAGGATTAACCCCGGATGGTAGAGATCTCAATATTTTCTGGACTACAACACTTTCTTTAATTTCTTTTCCTAGGCCTATCATGATATTCACAACTTCTACAACTCATAAGAAGAATGCAACTATATATTCGTCTTCATTCATTTTTAAGTTTTCAAACTGAGTTCTATGTGCTTGAAGTTTGGCCATCTTCACCTTTGTATCTCCCTCATGAATATTTTCTAATGTATCCCAAATTTCTTTGGCAGTCTTACTTTGCATTACTTTGATAAATTCTAACTCACTTCGGCCACTCAAGAGTGCATTCACTGCTTTTGCATTAGCTATGAAAAAAAATTTGGCTTCTTTTTTAGCATTTGTTTCCTTTAATGCATATTTTTATTCCACAACAACCCAAACTTCTACTCCAGGAGACATTAAGTATGTCCTCATTCTTATTTTCCAGAAAGCATAGTTTGTGCCAATAAATAAAGGGGATTTATTTGTAGAGCATCCTTCTAAGCTAGCCATTTTGGGGACTAAGGAGATTCCTTCCGGTGGTTAAACCGTTACTGAAGGAACTGGCTCTGATACCAATTGATGAACCCTTAGATAAACTAAGAGGGGGGGTGAATCAATTTAGTACATTCCTAGTCATTAATACTCTTTTCATTCAACTCATTAACTACTTCATTTTATAAGCAAGTTAATACATAATGAATCAACAAACTGAATGTGTGGAAAACAAGTAATTAAGTAGAATAATACATCACATCAACACATAGTCATCAAGCACATAGACAACAGATATAAGTGGAAACCCATAAGGGAGAAAACCACATATTATTATTGTTGTGGTGCAAAGGCAAGCTCCAACTCCCTCTCACCACTTATTTTCTATAGGCTCCAACCTACAGGAGGCTACTACCTCAAATTCTGCAAGCTACAACTTGCAAGGAAGCTCCAACCCCCATCTATTTTCTACAGGCTACAACCCACAGGAGGCTCCTACCTCAACCAGCTCCAATTGGACATCTATCAAGCTACAACTTGAAATGGAAGCACCAACTCCCATGTATTTTATGTAGGCTACAACCCACAGGAGGCTCCTCCCTCACCCGGCTCCAACTGGAAAATTATCAAGCTACAACTTGAAAGGAGACTACAATCCCCTCACTCAACATGAAACTAAAATGTTGATTTACCTGGTGTTACACAGTAATTTGTCACCGTCCTTACCATTCCCCGTCCCGCACATTGGAGGGCCCATTATGTGACCTGTGATCAATGTCATGCCTTGAAACCATTATCATTGCATTCCTATAAACATGAGCTTCAATTGCCCTAAACACATCTCCTTGCAAAAAACCATAAAAACATCCCTTTTTGCATTGGCGCGGGTAGTCAGTTCACCACTCGCGCCAATGAGGAAAATCCTACAAAGAGGCCGCGCCAACTGGCGCTCTGTCCCAGAGTCGCAGTCGCG